>OX421450.1:24921266-24949979 GCA_949126865.1 Montipora capitata | reverse complement strand
ATTTTGCAGTGTTTGCAGCAGTTTTCCAGTAAAAACAGCAAAAACGTTTATCATGACCAAATTTTAAAAAGTTAAAATTACAGTGCCATTACAAAATTGTGCAAAACGTTTGTTTTAGCCTCTAAATAACACGTTCTATGAAAACTGCTATTTTGGAGTGTTTGCAGCAGTTTTCCAGTAAAAACAGGAAAAACGTTTATCATGACCAAGTTTTAAAAAAGTTAAAATTACAGTGCCATTGCAAAATTGTGCAAAACGTTCGTTTTAGCCTCTAAATAACATATTTTATGAAAACTGCTATTTTGCAGTGTTTCCAGCAGTTTTCCAGTAAAAACAACAAAAACGTTTATCATGTCCAAACTTAAAAAAAGTTAAAATTACAGTGCCATTGCAAAATTGTGGAAAACGTTCGTTTTAGCCTCTAAATAACATATTTTATGAAAACTGCTATTTTGCAGTGTTTGCAGCAGTTTTCCAGTAAAAACACGAAAAGCGTTTATCAAGACCAAATTTTACAAAAGTTAAAATTACAGTGCCATTGCAAAATTGTGCAAAATGTTCGTTTTAGCCTCTAAATAACACGTTTTATGAAAACTGCTATTTTCCAGTGTTTGCAGCAGTTTTCCATTAAAAACAGGAAAAACGTTTAGCATGACCAAATTTTAAAAAGTTAAAATTACAGTGCCATTGCAAAATTGTGCAAACCGTTCGTTTTAGCCTCTAAATAACACGTTTTATAAAAACTGCTATTTTGCAGTGTTTGCAGCAGTTTTCCAGTAAAAACAGCAAAAACGTTTATCATCACCAAATTTTAAAAAAGTTAAAATTACAGTGCCGTTCCAAAATTGAGCAAAACGTTCGTTTTAGCCGCTAAATAGTACGTTTTATGAAAACTGCTATTTTGGAGTGTTTGCAGCAGTTTTCCAGTAAAAACAACAAAAACGTTTATCATGACCAAACTTTAAAAAGTTAAAATTACAGTGCCATTGCAAAATTGTGCAAAACGTTCGTTTTAGCCTCTAAATAACATATTTTATGAAAACTGCTATTTTGCAGTGTTTGCAGCAGTTTTCCAGTAAAAACAGGAAAAACGTTTATCAAGACCAAATTTTAAAAAAGTTAAAATTACAGTGCCATTGCAAAATTGTGCAAAGCGTTCGTTTTAACCTGTAAATAACACGTGTTATAAAAACTGCTATTTTCCAGTGTTTGCAGCAGTTTTCCATTAAAAACAGGAAAAACGTTTAGCATGACCAAATTTTAAAAAAGTTAAAATTACAGTGCCATTGCAAAATTGTGCAAAACGTTCGTTTTAGCCTCTAAATAACACGTTTTATGAAAACTGCTATTTTTCAGTGTTTGCAGCAGTTTCCCAGTAAAAACAGCAAAAACGTTTATCAAGACCAAATTTTAAAAAAGTTAAAATTACAGTGCCATTGCAAAATTGTGCAAAGCGTTCGTTTTAACCTGTAAATAACACGTTTTATGAAAACTACTATTTTGCAGTGTTTGCAGCAGTTTTCCAATAAAAACAGCAAAAACGTTTATCATGACCAATTTTTTAAAAAGTTAAAATTACAGTGCCATTGCAAAATTGTGCAAAACGTTCGTTTTAGCGTCTAAATAACACGTTTTATGAAAACTACTATTTTGCAGTGTTTGCAGCAGTTTTCCAGTAAAAACAGCAAAAACGTTTATCATAACTAATTTTTAAAATAGTTAAAATTACAGTGCCAGTGCAAAATTGTGCAAAACGTTCGTTTTAGCGTCTAAATAACACGTTTTATGAAAACTACTATTTTGCAGTGTTTGCAGCAGTTTTCCAGTAAAAACAGCAAAAACGTTTATCATGACCAATTTTTAAAAAAGTTAAAATTACAGTGCGAGTGCAAAATTGTGCAAAACGTTCCTTTTAGCGTCTAAATAACACGATTTATGAAAACTACTATTTTGCAGTGTTTGCAGCAGTTTTCCAGTAAAAACAGCAAAAACGTTTATCATGACCAATTTTTAAAAAAGTTAAAATTACAGTGCCAGTGCAAAATTGTGCAAAACGTTCGTTTTAGCCTCTAAATAACACGTTTTATGAAAACTACTATTTTGCAGTGTTTGCAGCAGTTTTCCAGTAAAAACAGCAAAAACGTTTACATGACCAATTTTTAAAAAAGTTAAAATTACAGTGCCAGTGCAAAATTGTGCAAAACGTTCGTTTTAGCGTCTAAATAACACGTTTTATGAAAACTACTATTTTGCAGTGTTTGCAGCAGTTTTCCAGTAAAAACAGCAAAAACGTTTATCATGACCAATTTTTAAAAAAGTTAAAATTACAGTGCCAGTGCAAAATTGTGCAAAACGTTCGTTTTAGCGTCTAAATAACACGTTTTATGAAAACTACTATTTTGCAGTGTTTGCAGCAGTTTTCCAGTAAAAACAGCAAAAACGTTTACATGACCAATTTTTAAAAAAGTTAAAATTACAGTGCCAGTGCAAAATTGTGCAAAACGTTCGTTTTAGCGTCTAAATAACACGTTTTATGAAAACTACTATTTTGCAGTGTTTGCAGCAGTTTTCCAGTAAAAACAGCAAAAACGTTTATCATGACCAATTTTTAAAAAAGTTAAAATTACAGTGCCAGTGCAAAATTGTGCAAAACGTTCGTTTTAGCCTCTAAATAACACGTTTTATGAAAACTACTATTTTGCAGTGTTTGCAGCAGTTTTCCAGTAAAAACAGCAAAAACGTTTACATGACCAATTTTTAAAAAAGTTAAAATTACAGTGCCAGTGCAAAATTGTGCAAAACGTTCGTTTTAGCGTCTAAATAACACGTTTTATGAAAACTACTATTTTGCAGTGTTTGCAGCAGTTTTCCAGTAAAAACAGCAAAAACGTTTATCATGACCAATTTTTAAAAAAGTTAAAATTACAGTGCCAGTGCAAAATTGTGCAAAACGTTCGTTTTAGCCTCTAAATAACACGTTTTATGAAAACTACTATTTTGCAGTGTTTGCAGCAGTTTTCCAGTAAAAACAGCAAAAACGTTTATCATGACCAATTTTTAAAAAAGTTAAAATTACAGTGCCAGTGCAAAATTGTGCAAAACGTTCGTTTTAGCGTCTAAATAACACATTTTATGAAAACTACTATTTTGCAGTGTTTGGAACAGTTTTCCAGTAAAAACAGCAAAAACGTTTATCATGACCAATTTTTAAAAAAGTTAAAATTACAGTGCCAGTGCAAAATTGTGCAAAACGTTCGTTTTAGTCTCTAAATAACACGTTTTATGAAAACTACAATTTTGCAGTGTTTGCAGCAGTTTTCCAGTAAAAAAAGCAAAAACGTTTATCATGACCAAATTTTAAAAAGTTAAAATTACAGTGCCATTACAAAATTGTGCAAAACGTTTGTTTTAGCCTCTAAATAACACGTTTTATGAAAACTGCTATTTTGCAGTGTTTCCAGCAGTTTTCCAGTAAAAACAACAAAAACGTTTATCATGTCCAAACTTAAAAAAAGTTAAAATTACAATGCCATTGCAAAATTGTGGAAAACGTTCGTTTTAGCCTCTAAATAACATATTTTATGAAAACTGCTATTTTGCAGTGTTTGCAGCAGTTTTCCAGTAAAAACACGAAAAACGTTTATCAAGACCAAATTTTACAAAAGTTAAAATTACAGTGCCATTGCAAAATTGTGCAAAACGTTCGTTTTAACCTGTAAATAACACGTGTTATTAAAACTGCTATATTGCAGTGTTTGCATCAGTTTTCCAGTAAAAACAACAAAAACGTTTATCAATGCCAAATTTTAAAAAAGTTAAAATTACAGTGCCAGTGCAAATTTGTGCAAAACGTTCGTTTTAACCTGTAAATAACACGTGTTATAAAAACTGCTATTTTCCAGTGTTTGCAGCAGTTTTCCATTAAGAACAGGAAAAACGTTTAGCATGACCAAATTTTAAAAAAGTTAAAATTACAGTGCCATTGCAAAATTGTGCAAACCGTTCGTTTTAGCCTCTAAATAACACGTTTTATGAAAACTACTATTTTGCAGTGTTTGCAGCAGTTTTCCAGTAAAAACAGCAAAAACGTTTATCATGACCAATTTTTAAAAAAGTTAAAATTACAGTGCCAGTGCAAAATTGTGCAAAACGTTCGTTTTAGCGTCTAAATAACACGTTTTATGAAAACTACTATTTTGCAGTGTTTGCAGCAGTTTTCCAGTAAAAACAGCAAAAACGTTTATCATGACCAATTTTTAAAAAAGTTAAAATTACAGTGCCAGTGCAAAATTGTGCAAAACGTTCGTTTTAGCGTCTAAATAACACATTTTATGAAAACTACTATTTTGCAGTGTTTGCAGCAGTTTTCCAGTAAAAACAGCAAAAACGTTTATCATCACCAAATTTTAAAAAAGTTAAAATTACAGTGCCGTTGCAAAATTGAGCAAAACGTTCGTTTTAGCCTCTAAATAACACGTTTTATGAAAACTGCTTTTTTGCAGTGTTTCCAGCAGTTTTCCAGTAAAAACAACAAAAACGTTTATCAAGACCAAATTTTAAAAAAGTTAAAATTACAGTGCCAGTGCAAAATTGTGCAAAACGTTCGTTTTAACCTGTAAATAACACGTGTTATAAAAACTGCTATATTGCAGTGTTTGCAGCAGTTTTCCATTAAAAACAGGAAAAACGTTTAGCATGACCAAATTTTAAAAAAGTTAAAATTACAGTGCCATTGCAAAATTGTGCAAAACGTTTGTTTTAGCCTCTAAATAACACGTTTTATGAAAACTGCTATTTTTCAGTGTTTGCAGCAGTTTCCCAGTAAAAACAGCAAAAACGTTTATCCTGACCAAATTTTAAAAAAGTTCAAATTACAGTGCCATTGCAAAATTGTTTAAAACGTTCGTTTTAGCCCGTAAGTAACACGTTTTATGAAAACTGCTATTTTGTAGTGTTGGCACAGTTTTCCACTAAAAACAGCAAAAACGTTTATCATGACCAAACTTTAAAAAAGTTAAAATTACAGTGCCATTGCAAAATTGTGCAAAACGTTCGTTTTAGCCTCTAAATAACACGTTTTATAAAAACTGGTATTTTGCAGTGTTTGCAGCAGTTTTCCAGTAAAAACAGCAAAAACGTTTATCATGACCAAATTTTAAAAAAGTTAAAATTACAGTGCCGTTGCAAAATTGTGCAAAACGTTCGTTTTAGCCTCTGAATAACACGTTTTATGAAAACTGCTATTTTGGAGTGTTTGCAGCAGTTTTCCAGTAAAAACAGCAAAAACGTTTATCATGACCAAATTATAAAAAGTTAAAATTACAGTGCCATTACGAAATTGTGCAAAACGTTTGTTTTAGCCTCTAAATAACACGTTTTATGAAAAGTGCTATTTTGCAGTGTTTGCAGCAGTTTTCCAGTAAAAACAACAAAAACGTTTATCATGACCAAACTTAAAAAAAGTTAAAATTACAGTGCCATTACGAAATTGTGCAAAAAGTTTGTTTTAGCCTCTAAATAACACTCTTTATGAAAACTGCTATTTTGGAGTGTTTGCAGCAGTTTTCCAGTAAAAACAGCAAAAACGTTTATCATGACCAAGTTTTAAAAAAGTTAAAATTACAGTGGAATTGCAAAATTGTGCAAAACGTTCGTTTTAGCCTCTAAATAACACGTTTTATGAAAACTGCTATTTTGCAGTGTTTGCAGCAGTTTTCCAGTAAAAACAACAAAAACGTTTATCATGACCAAACTTAAAAAAAGTTAAAATTTACCATGCCATTGCAAAATTTTCAAAACGTTCGTTTTAACCTGTAAATAACACGTGTTATAAAAACTTCTATTTTCCAGTGTTTGCAGCAGTTTTCCATTAAAAACAGGAAAAACGTTTTGCATGACCAAATTTTAAAAAAGTTAAAATTACAGTGCCATTGCAAAATTGTGCAAAACGTTCGTTTTAGCCTCTAAATAACACGTTTTATAAAAACTGCTATTTTGCAGTGTTTGCAGCAGTTTTCCAGTAAAAACAGCAAAAACGTTTATGAAGACCAAATTTTAAAAAAGTTAAAATTACAGTGCCGTTGCAAAATTGTGCAAAACGTTCGTTTTAGCCTCTGAATAACACGTTTTATGAAAACTGCTATTTTGGAGTGTTTCCAGCAGTTTTCCAGTAAAAACAGCAAAAACGTTTATCATGACCAAATTTTAAAAGGTTAAAATTACACTCCCATTACAAAATTGTGCAAAACGTTTGGTTTAGCCTCTAAATAACACGTTTTATGAAAACTGCTATTTTGGAGTGTTTGCAGCAGTTTTCCAGTAAAAACAGCAAAAACGTTTATCATGACCAAGTTTTAAAAAAGTTAAAATTACAGTGGCATTTCAAAATTGTGCAAAACCTTCGTTTTAGCCTCTAAATAACACGTTTTATGAAAACTGCTATTTTGCAGTGTTTCCAGCAGTTTTCCAGTAAAAACAGCAAAAACGTTAATCATGACCAAATTTTAAAAAGTTAAAATTACAGTGCCGTTGCAAAATTGTGCAAAACGTTCGTTATAGCCTCTGAATAACACGTTTTATGAAAACTGCTATTTTGGAGCGTTTGCAGCAGTTTTCCAGTAAAAACAGCAAAAACGTTTATCATGACCAAATTTTAAAAAGTTAAAATTACAGTGCCATTACAAAATTGTGCAAAACGTTTGTTTTAGCCTCTAAATAGTAAGTTTTATGAAAACTGCTATTTTGCAGTGTTTGCAGCAGTTTTCCAGTAAAAACAACAAAAACCTTTATCATGACCAAATTTTAAAAAAGTTCAAATTACAGTGCCATTGCAAAATTGTGCAAAACGTTCGTTTAACCTGTAAAAAACACGTTTTATAAAAACTCCAATTTTGCAGTGTTTGGAGCAGTTTTTCAGTAAAAACAGCAAAAACGTTTATCATGACCAAGTTTTAAAAAAGTTAAAATTACATTGGCATTGCAAAATTGTGCAAAACGTTGGTTTTAGCCTCTAAATAGCACGTTTTAGGAAAACTGCTATTTTGCAGTGTTTCCACCCGTTTTCCAGTAAAAAAAGCAAAAACGTTTATCATGACCAAATTTTAAAAAAGTTAAAATTACAGTGCCATTACAAAGTTGTGCAAAACGTTTGTTTTAGCCTCTAAATAACACGTTTTATGAAAACTGCTATTTTGCAGTGTTTGCAGCAGTTTTCCGGTAAAAACAGGAAAAAAGTTTATCATGACCAAATTATAAAAAAGTTAAAATTAAAGTGCTTTTGCACAATTGTGCAAGACGTTCGTTTTAGCCTCTGAATAACACGTGTTATGAAAACCGCTATTTTGCAGTGTTTGCAGCAGTTTTCCAGTAAAATTAGCAAAAACGTTTATCATGACCAAATTTTAAAAAAGTTAAATTGTTCAAAACGTTTGTTTTAGCCTCTAAAGAACACGTTTTATGAAAACTGCTATTTTGCAGTGTTTGCAGCAGTTTTCCAGTAAAAACAGCGAAAACGTTTATCAAGACCAAATTTTAAAAAAGTTAAAATTACACTGCCATTGCAAAATTGTGCAAAACGTTCGTTTTAGCCTCTAAAAAACACGTTTTATGAAAAATGCTATTTTGCAGTGTTTGCAGCAGTTTTCCAGTAAAAGCAGCAAAAACGTTTTCATGACCAAAATTTAAAAAAAGCAAAATTACAGTGCAATTGCAAAATTGTGCAAAACGTTCGTTTTAGCCTCTAGATAACACGTTTTATGAAAACTGCTATTTTGCAGTGTTTGCAGCAGTTTTCCAGTAAAAACAGGAAAAATGTTTAGCATGACCAAATTATAAAAAAGTTAAAATTACAGTGCTTTTGCAAAATTGTGCAAGACGTTCGTTTTAGCCTCTGAATAACACGTTTTATGAAAACTGCTATTTTGGAGTGTTTGCAGCACTTTTCCAGTAAAAACAGCAAAAACGTTTATCAAGACCAAATTTTAAAAAAGTTAAAATTACAGTGCCATTACAAAATTGTGCAAAACGTTTGTTTTAGCCTCTAAATAACACGTTTTATGAAAACTGCTATTTTGGAGTGTTTGCAGCAGTTTTCCAGTAAAAACAGCAAAAACGTTTATCAAGACCAAATTTTAAAAAAGTTAAAATTACAGTGCCATTGCAAAATTGTGCAAAACGTTTGTTTTAGCCTCTGAATAAAACGTTTTATGAACACTGGTATTTTGCAGTGTTTGCAGCAGTTTTCCAGTAAAAACAGCAAAAACGTTCTCATGACCAAAATTTAAAAAAAGCAAAATTACAGTGGAATTGCAAAATTGTGCAAAACGTTCCTTTTTAGCCTCTAGATAACACGTTTTATGAAAACTGCTATTTTGCAGTGTTTGCAGCAGTTTTCCAGTAAAAACAGGAAAAATGTTTAGCATGACCATATTATAAAAAAGTTAAAATTACAGTGCCTTTGCAAAATTGTGCAAGACGTTTGTTTTAGCCTCTAAAGAACTCGTTTTATGAAAACTGCTATTTTGCAGTGTTTGCAGCAGTTTTCCAGTAAAAACAGCAAAAACGTTTATCAAGACCAAATTTCAAAAAAGTTTAAATTACAGTGCCATTGCAAAATTGTGCAAAACGTTCGTTTTAACCTGTAAATAACACGTTTTATAAAAACTGCTATTTTCCAGTGTTTGCAGCAGTTTTCCATTAAACAGGAAAAACGTTTAGCATGACCAAATTTTAAAAAAGTTAAAATTACAGTGCCATTGCAAAATTGTGCAAAACGTTTGTTTTAGCCTCTAAATAACACGTTTTATGAAAACTGCTATTTGGCATTGTTTGGAGCAGTTTTCCAGTAAAAAAAGCAAAAACGTTTATCATGATCAAATTGTAAAAAAGTTAAAATTAAATTGCCATTTCAAAATTGTGCAAAACGTTTGTTTTAGCCTCTAAATAACACGTTTTATGAAAACTGCTATTTTGCAGTGTTTGCCGCAGTTTTCCAGTAAAAACAGCAAAAACGTTTATCATGACCAAATTTTTTAAAACGTTAAAATTACAGTGCCATTACAAAATTGTGCAAAACGTTTGTTTTAGCCTCTAAAGAACTCGTTTTATGAAAACTGCTATTTTGCAGTGTTTGCAGCAGTTTTCCAGTAAAAACAGCAAAACCTTTTATCATGACCAAGTTTTAAAAAAGTTAAAAGTACAGTACCATTGCAAAATTGTGCAAAACGTTCGTTTTAACCTGTAAATAACACGTTTTATAAAAAATGCTATTTTGCAGTGTTTGGAGCAGTTTTCCAATAAAAACAGCAAAAACTTTTATCATGACCAAGTTTTAAAAACGTTAAAATTACAGTGCCATTGCAAAATTGTGCAAAACGTTCGTTTTAGCCTGTAAATAACACATTTTATAAAAACTGCTATTTTGCAGTGTTTGCAGCAGTTTTCCAGTAAAAACAGGAAAAACGTTTAGCATGACCAAATTGTAAAAAAGTTAAAATTACAGTGCCATTGCAAAATTGAGCAAAACGTTCGTTTTAGCGTCTAAATAACACGTTTTATGAAAACTGCTATTTTGCAGTGTTTCCAGCAGTTTTCAAGTAAAAAGAGTAAAAACGTTTATTATGACCAAATTTTAAATAAGTTAAAATTACAGTGGCATTACAAAATTGTGCAAAACGTTTGTTTTAGCCTCTAAATAACACGTTTTATGAAAACTGCTATTTTGCAGTGTTTGCAGCAGTTTTCCAGTAAAAACAGCAAAAACGTTTATCATGACCAATTTTTAAAAAGTCAAAATTACAGTGCCGTTGCAAAATTGTGCAAAACGTTCGTTTTAGCCTCTGAATAACACGTTTTATGAAAACTGCTATTTTGGAGTGTTTGCAGCAGTTTTCCAGTAAAAACAGCAAAAACGTTTATCATGACCAAATTTTAAAAAAGTTAAAATTACAGTGCCATTGCAAAATTGTGCAAAACGTTTGTTTTAGCCTCTAAATAACACGTTTTTTGAAAACTGCTATTTTGCAGTGTTTGCAGCAGTTTTCCAGTAAAAACAGCAAAAACGTTTATCATGACCAAATTTTAAAAAAGTTAAAATTACAGTGCCATTGCAAAATTGTGCAAAACGTTTCTTTTAGCCTCTAAATAACACGTTTTATGAAAACTGCTATTTTGGAGTGTTTGCAGCAGTTTTCCAGTAAAAACAGCAAAAACGTTTATCAAGACCAAATTTTAAAAAAGTTAAAATTACAGTGCCATTGCAAAATTGTGCAAAACGTTTGTTTTAGCCTCTGAATAAAACGTTTTATGAACACTGGTATTTTGCAGTGTTTGCAGCAGTTTTCCAGTAAAAACAGCAAAAACGTTTTCATGACCAAAATTTAAAAAAAGCAAAATTACAGTGGAATTGCAAAATTGTGCAAAACGTTCCTTTTTAGCCTCTAGATAACACGTTTTATGAAAACTGCTATTTTGCAGTGTTTGCAGCAGTTTTCCAGTAAAAACAGGAAAAATGTTTAGCATGACCATATTATAAAAAAGTTAAAATTACAGTGCCTTTGCAAAATTGTGCAAGACGTTCGTTTTAGCCTCTGAATAACACGTTTTATGAAAACTGCTATTTTGGAGTGTTTGCAGCACTTTTCCAGTAAAAACAGCAAAAACGTTTATCAAGACCAAATTTTAAAAAAGTTAAAATTACAGTGCCATTGCAAAATTGTGCAAAACGTTTGTTTTAGCCTCTAAAGAACTCGTTTTATGAAAACTGCTATTTTGCAGTGTTTGCAGCAGTTTTCCAGTAAAAACAGCAAAAACGTTTATCAAGACCAAATTTCAAAAAAGTTTAAATTACAGTGCCATTGCAAAATTGTGCAAAACGTTCGTTTTAACCTGTAAATAACACGTTTTATAAAAACTGCTATTTTGCAGTGTTTGCAGCAGTTTTCCATTAAAAACAGGAAAAACGTTTAGCATGACCAAATTTTAAAAAAGTTAAAATTACAGTGCCATTGCAAAATTGTGCAAAACGTTTGTTTTAGCCTCTAAATAACACGTTTTATGAAAACTGCTATTTGGCATTGTTTGGAGCAGTTTTCCAGTAAAAAAAGCAAAAACGTTTATCATGATCAAATTGTAAAAAAGTTAAAATTAAATTGCCATTTCAAAATTGTGCAAAACGTTTGTTTTAGCCTCTAAATAACACGTTTTATGAAAACTGCTATTTTGCAGTGTTTGCCGCAGTTTTCCAGTAAAAACAGCAAAAACGTTTATCATGACCAAATTTTAAAAACGTTAAAATTACAGTGCCATTACAAAATTGTGCAAAACGTTTGTTTTAGCCTCTAAATAACACGTTTTATGAAAACTGCTATTTTGGAGTGTTTGCAGCAGTTTTCCAGTAAAAACAGCAAAAACTTTTATCATGACCAAGTTTTAAAAAAGTTAAAAGTACAGTACCATTGCAAAATTGTGCAAAACGTTCGTTTTAACCTGTAAATAACACGTTTTATAAAAAATGCTATTTTGCAGTGTTTGGAGCAGTTTTCCAATAAAAACAGCAAAAACTTTTATCATGACCAAGTTTTAAAAACGTTAAAATTACAGTGCCATTGCAAAATTGTGCAAAACGTTCGTTTTAGCCTGTAAATAACACATTTTATAAAAACTGCTATTTTGCAGTGTTTGCAGCAGTTTTCCAGTAAAAACAGGAAAAACGTTTAGCATGACCAAATTGTAAAAAAGTTAAAATTACAGTGCCATTGCAAAATTGAGCAAAACGTTCGTTTTAGCGTCTAAATAACACGTTTTATGAAAACTGCTATTTTGCAGTGTTTCCAGCAGTTTTCAAGTAAAAAGAGTAAAAACGTTTATTATGACCAAATTTTAAATAAGTTAAAATTACAGTGGCATTACAAAATTGTGCAAAACGTTTGTTTTAGCCTCTAAATAGCACGTTTTATGAAAACTGCTATTTTGCAGTGTTTGCAGCAGTTTTCCAGTAAAAACAGCAAAAACGTTTATCATGACCAATTTTTAAAAAGTCAAAATTACAGTGCCGTTGCAAAATTGTGCAAAACGTTCGTTTTAGCCTCTGAATAACACGTTTTATGAAAACTGCTATTTTGGAGTGTTTGCAGCAGTTTTCCAGTAAAAACAGCAAAAACGTTTATCATGACCAAATTTTAAAAAAGTTAAAATTACAGTGCCGTTGCAAAATTGTGCAAAACGTTTGTTTTAGCCTCTAAATAACACGTTTTTTGAAAACTGCTATTTTGCAGTGTTTGCAGCAGTTTTCCAGTAAAAACAGCAAAAACGTTTATCATGACCAAATTTTAAAAAAGTTAAAATTACAGTGCCATTGCAAAATTGTGCAAAACGTTTGTTTTAGCCTCTAAATAACACGTTTTATGAAAACTGCTATTTTGCAGTGGTTGCAGCAGTTTTCCAGTAAAAACAGGAAAAACTTTTATCATGACCAAAGTTTAAAAAAGTGAAAATTACAGTGCCGTTGCAAAATTGTGCAAGACGTTCGTTTTAGCCTCTGAATAAAACGTTTTATGAAAACTGCTATTTTGCAGTGTTTGCAGCAGTTTTACTGTAAATGAAATATTTGCATGCGATTAGGAATTTTATGCCTTCCTCTTGGCCACACTGCTTGTCTTGTATGTCATGGTTTTGCATATTATTTAGTATTGCGTGAAAACATCCTGGAATTATAGTGGGTTAGGGTTATGCAACCGATAGTACCTCCCCCACCCTTTGAGAACCCAAGACACGTGAGTTCCGTAAGCGTGGGTATTCACTTGAGCTACTCTTTGAGTCAAGAAGTGTTTTAATTCTGTTGGCTAAATTACAAGGTAAGATCCAATTTTTTCCTTTACTTAGCCGTACCTTTGTACCGGAATAGCGTAGTTTATTCCGCAAACGTTTCGTGTAGCGTTTTGGCGCCAACGTAAGCATTTGCATTCGTTCGGTCGCTTTCGCTTCACATCATGGCGGGTCAGGTTCCCAACGTTCTTATTTTAGGCCATTCTTTTGTTAAAAGATTGCAGCGTGACATGCTATCTAACTTTGACGCTCGAGCAGACGCGAACTTTAAACTTCAGGGCAGCGCTCTTGTGCATTTACACGGCATCGGCGGTCGTACGGTGGCAAAGCTTCGGTCGTTTGACCTTCAGGTAGTCACAAGTATCTCTCCTGATGTTGTTATTTTAGAGATCGGTACCAATGATCTTTCTCTAGAGCCGCCTGAAGTTGTGGGTTCAGCCATCGAAGAGTTAGTACGGTTACTTTTCGATAGTTTTTCAGTTCGCGTCGTCGGTGTTTGTCATGTCATTCCACGTGGCATTTCGGAAATGTCACACATTTCAGCGTCGCTTTTTGCTCAGCGCGCACAAATTTTGAATCATTATGTTAGTGTTGTCTTAGACGATATTCCAAATGCTTTCTGCTGGCGCCATAGGAATTTTTGTCACCCAGCTAAGAATGTTTACTTGGCTGACGGCGTACACCTCAACCCTTCGGGGCAATATCATTTATATCGAAGTTATCGAGGCACAATTTTGAAAGGCTTGTCCTTTTTTTAGGTTTACTTTACTTGTCATGGGCAAATTCTTTTGTTTTGTTTTGTCCTGGTGTGTTTAACACAGGCAATTGAGTGTGGCTAAGTCCACTCATATATTATTGAGGATTCGTCCTCTTGTGGATTCGTCCATTGTTATTATTAAGGATTTATCCTTATAATACTTTTTGAGGATTCGTCCTCTGGCTTTTAGTGGATTCGTCCACTGTTGCTTTTGGGGTTGTTGTCAACCTCTTATTTATTTATTATTTTGGCATTTATAGGGGAGTTTTTTGCGTCGACTTAATGTCTGACAGACTTTCCCTGCCACATTTTTATTGTGTTATATAGTGGATTCGTCCATTATTTTTATTTTGAGGATTCGTCCTCTGGCTATAAGCGGTTCGTCCACTGTAGCCTTTGGGGTTTTCAACCTCATTTATTTTGTTTTGGCATCTCTAGGGGAGTTTTTTATGCCGACTTCATGTCTGACAGACTTTCCCTGCCATTTTTTAAATTTTCCCCATGACTAGTTCGTAGTAAAACAATTAATTTTATTAATATATTTTAATTGGAATTTCTTTCTGCCAGTCCTCTCTTTTCTTTGCAGTGCAGAATGCCACCAAAGCGTCCGTTGCGTTCTCGCCGACCTTCAGCAACAGCTATTGCTGCTGCCGCATCCGGAGAGAGTCAAAGGAAGAGAGCCACAATACTCGTCACATTTTATCAAGCCGTGCGATGCAATGTACGCCGTGCAATATTCCAACAGTTCCAAACTCGTGTGATAAGTACATTTTGTCCTCTGAACACTTTAATACGCTCTATTCGCAGACGGACTGACATGATTATCAAGTGCAACGGTGAGCGTTGATTGGCATATTTTATATACCAAGGAGTCAGAATAGCTATGCAAATATATTACGGCCCCTGAAGACGTTTCTTTCTGCGATAGGACTCACTAAATCAGTTGTAGCAAAAGAACAGTTCATCGGCAATGGTTGGTGCTCTGCTTTTGAAAAACTCAGGCTGAAACGCTGAAAATATAAAGCATTGTAATGAAAACGACACCTCTTATTAATTAATAAAAAACGACAAGTCTGTAATATCCCTGTTAAAGTGCAAAACGAGTCCATTGTTTGTCATACCCGACTTTTGACCATACCACTGTTTACCCTCATTAATTAGGTTAATTTATGTGTGCACAATGGTGAAATAAATCAATGAATGCTTTCCAAATTCTGCCCCTCTAATGCTTGTTATAAGGAAGAAATGTATAGGCTTGAAAATATGACAACGTAATAAGACTTTTGCAATCACTGGTCTGTGATGACATGGTTTCGAATCGTGAATCTCAACGGTTCACCATGGTGAACCGTCGGTGAGCTGAAAGACAAACAGTTCATTCTTTAAACAAACGATTCACCATGGTGAACCGTGCCGCAATAGCAGGAAATGTTACGGGTTTTTTTTTATTTCACATTTACAAACTAGTTTAGATTACAACCTCGTGGTAGGATGGTTCTTATGCCCGGAAACTCTTTCCCCCTTACATATCTAGCTAAAGTATATGGTGAATCGCACGGTGAATCGTTGACTGCAATTTGCATACATTAAGTCCATGTAAATTCTTCTTGACTTGGTACCAGCTCCACATCGGCACCACTCGATATATTATTAAGCGAACCTCACAAGACGTCGGCGACCCCACCTCTCTAGCTTTATTCCCTTCGCTAACCGTTGTCACGCCTTCAAATGCCAACATCAGTACCAGTGCAAGGAAGATCGCCCTTATTTCGCTCGATTCACGTCTCGATAATAATTAAAGCGCCCGATGTCATGTGTACGCCTCGTTAATCAAAGTACACGGTGTCAACTACTTTACATGGAAATGCAGTACCCAGCATATTGAAGATGTTCCTTTACACACCACATAGTATTTATAATTATTTGGCCTTTTAAAACTCTCCAACACATAATCCTTGATTATCATCATGTTCAGACCAACTGCCCACCTTTTTAAATACAAAGCATGCGAAGAGACATTCCGTTTATCTTAGTAACAAGTTTACTTCTTTTCTAAAGAGACTTGACTTCTGATCTACACCTCTACAGATTTGCCAATTTCTTTGAAGCAAATACAATACTCGTCACATTTGTTGGAACACCCATCCCCGTTTCCTCCTTCCTCCAATGTTGATTTCCACAACTACTAGAAGTCGCCCGAAAAATTCTCACACAACATTGAATTGGGGGAAGGGGGATGTGGTATAAGCTACCATCTTGTAACACGATGATTCTGACCATTCGCTAAGTGTTCGAACTAAATATGTCTAGTATTGTAGGTATCGGAGAAGCTGAACATTTACGCACGCATGCGCTGACGGAATGTTTGAAGTCGAGACGAGAAAAATATGCAGTACCTCCAGACGTGGCGCTGGAGCGTCGTACCAAACGAGTCATCCCGGGATTTCGGCCCGTGCGATCGCTTTTGGACGCAGTTGGCCCTTCGCTGCTTTCTGCTACCGACCTCGCCTCCCGGTACGGCATTGAGGGAGGGATATGTCGGCCCCTAAACCATATGAGACAAATCCCACGCCTACTCACAGCTCGAAACCGCCCTTGTCATTACAATTTAACGTAAGATTTCGATGGCTTATATATTCAAGAGAAAAGTCATTTTATCTGTCATATGGTAAGCACTGGAGTCGCAGATTGCACGCATGCGCCCTGCCGAATGTAACATACATGCATGCATAAAACTTTATTTCATCTCGAATTTCAGAATAATATCTTCGAGACATTACAGCTAACTTACATAATATATACAGATACATAACTAAATATTAAACAATATTTAAAGATATTTTAATCAAAACGAAAAGCCGCTGTACAAAATCCGGCCCTGGATTAGTTTAAAACCAGTAAACTCAGTGGTACGGGAAAAATCAGGTAGCGCATTTCGCAACGCACTTAGTTAATACGTAAGGAAAAAAACTAAGACCATAACTGGTTGTTCTAGGTTTATTGAGGGACAGAATGTAATTTCCACGAAGATCATGCATACGAAGAGAACGGGAGAGAAAGCGTAATTTTTATATATGCAGGACAAGCCTTTTCTTTCTTTAACTACTTTTATACAATAGTATGAGGAAATTTTGAATGCGCTTATTGCATAGAGATGTAGAGTTTGACATAAGTGGTACGTAAGAGGACAGGTAATCGCAAATATAAATCTCATTACTCTCTTATTTACATTATACTGTTTCTTTGACAAGAAGTTACTAAAGGCCAGGCCGAATTTCCTGTGATAAAAAGTCTACGTTAACAGAACGCACCTTGGCTACTCCTTAGTATCCGCCTAGAAATCTTCTTCTCGCTACTTTTTCCTCATTTAATGAAGACCAGTCTACGCTTGCCTCCTTCATGCCCAAAAAGGGATTCTGGGTAATTCGGCCGTTCCATGACAAGGGAAGACCCCCGATTCTCATTTCATAGATTTTCCTATGAGTGTGGAGCCACCCAGTCCTACCGGCAAAATACAGCATCGATTGAAGTTTTTTAGCTTTCAAAACTTGCTCAAATTGTATCGGTAGGTCCTGGAATTTGTCCACAGAAAGGCCAGAGAGACGACTTCACTGGTGCTGTGAACCGCCATGTTTACAACAGAGCAATTTAGGCGTTCCACTCTGCATGAAATCATCTCTCACCTCTGTCTCGAGAAGACCAGACACGCACGGTTCTTACGTTACGTTTATGCCCCTGTATACGTAGAGTCAACCGAAATCTCAATTCCTTTTCAAAAGTTAACCAGCATCTTAATATATATATATATATTTTTGTTATTATACACTAACTCTTACACTAACCTTATTACAATTAAATACTAACACTATTTGGAAACAATTAATAACATTTCTACCACAATTAACACAAACTAACGGTGCTTACGGAACAATACTGCACTACTTGCATTACACTATTTACAGAATGGTAACAATTATCATTATGACATGTTTTAAAACGTAAATAAAATTAACAGCTACAAACAAGACTACGGCTGGCTTGAAGAAAAGAGTTACAATGAACGAGAGTGGAAAGAAAAGGACGAAGCGAAGTGACATTTATAGTAGTTTATAGTAGTTTTTCCCAGATATTTAAGAATTTATGTAGCTTTCTTTGGGCAATATAACTTTGCTTTAAGACATCGAGTTTATCTTGGAGGCGGAGAAGAAAGCCTTCAAAACGTAAGTTGCCATCACATGAACTTGTCGCGAAGATATGGAATTTTGCAATAAGAAGAGTGACATTAAGTGCCTGTTTATTTTTGATGTTATTATGCCAACCGTATAGGATGTTAGATTCATTCAAATTGACCACTTGTTTGAATTTCTGGTACCACCAGCTGGTGAATCTATCCCAGAAAGCCTTAGATACAGTACAGTGGTACAGTAGGTGGTTTATTGTTTGCTTTTCGGTAGCGCATAGGGAGCAAATGTCGCTATCAGTAATGCCAGCTCGAAAAAGGCTGGATTTGGTAGGTAAGATGTGGTGTATTATTTTATACTGGAAAGCAATTAATTTCGAGTCTTTGGTTATTAGGAAAGGCAATGTGTACACCTTGTGGATGCTTTCCTTGGAGAAACCGTAATTTAGAATTCTGTTCTCTGATGTTGGTGGACTTACGTTGTTGGTTAAAAGTGTAGAGTAGGTGACACGGGTCGATGGAAGGTCTTCAAGAGGCGGTTTTAGGTGCGAGTTGTTTTGATTTAATATATTTTTCCATTCTGTAGGAATGGCAGCGACGAGACCATAGTACAGTGTAAAGGGAATACTGATGTTCACTTTGCGAATGAGCTCGTCCAGTGAGAAGAAGGTTTTGTCTTCTTTAAAAAATTGTTTAATACGTATAATCTTAGCCTCAAATAAGGGTTTGAAAAAAACTGGCCGGTCTCCAATCAGGATGCGACTATTATTCCAGATGATTTTGTTGTGAATGCATTGGTCCTCCGAGAATTTGTCAGCATTGTATTCTTGCCAATACTTAAGTAGCGTGTGGTAAAAAGGTGGAAGGTTGTCAAGGTTGAAATGCTTGATATCGTATTGACATTTGGTTAGAAAGGATAAACCTCCATATTTGGCAGCGGTGAACTCTGGTATTATTTTCCATGCTGGTTGAACGTTTTCGGTGATTCTCTTGATCCAAGCAATTTTCAGCGCTTTATTCATGATTTCAAAATCCATCATTCTCAACCCTCCTTGACTTATGTCACTTATTATGGTCTTTCTTTTTATTTTGGCTGGTTTTCCTTCCCATATAAAATCGAAAGATAGTTTGTTTATTTCTTTGACGTAACAAACGGGGATCTCGAGCACAGAGGTGTTATAAATTAGCTTCGACAAACCTAGGGTTTTCACTATTTTGATTCTGCCATGGAGGGTAAGCTTCCTTCTTTTCCAATTCTTAAGCGTATTTTTCAATTTGATAATTTTCTCTCCAAAATTCAGCTTATTTGCAGCGTCGGGGTTGTACGAAAAGAAGATGCCGAGAGCTTGAATCGGTTCTTGAGGCCATTTGAAATTATATGGGGTATCAGTTTTGTTTCTCCAAGCTCCAAGCCACATCGCCACTGTTTTACTTGTGTTTACTTGTGTTTACTTCTAGACCCGAGGTGTGTTTAAATTCACTTAGAAGCTTCAAATGGTTAATAACAGGTTGATGGTCGTTAACGAATACTGTAGTATCATCAGCGAATTGGGTGACTTTTATTTCCTTTCCGCCAACGGTAATGCCTTTTATGTCATTGTTGCTTTTCAAAGCCCTTGCGAGAAGCTCAATACCAATTACAAAAAAAAGGCCCAATAAGGGGCATCCTTGCCTGACGCCTGGGTGCAATTGAAAAAAAGGTGACGCGTGACCATTGTTTAGGACACAGCTAGATACATTGTGGTAGATGACTTCTATCCATCTTTGAATATCTAGGCCAAAATTGAACAGTCGAAGCGTGGATAATAGATAGTTCCATTTTATTGTATCAAAAGCTTTTCGGAAATCCAAAAAAATTGCAATTCCAGGCATATTTAAGCGCTTAGTGAGAAACATGACATCTTGGATTAATCTGATGTTTTCGCCTATATAGCGGCCTTTTACATATCCGGTTTGATCAGGATTGATGATTTTGGGCAAGGTTTTTTCTATTCTTTTGGCAATGACTTTGGTAAGTATTTTATAGTCTACATTCAATAACGAGATCGGGCGTAGATTTTCAAGTATGGATTTGTCTTTGTTCTTTTTGGGAATGAGAGAGATTACTCCGCGCCGTTGACTAATCGACAGAGAGCCGGACTGAAAGGCGAAGTGGAAACTAGCTAACATTTCGGTTCGCAACTCGGGCCAGAAAAATTGGTAAAATTCAGCTGGGAAACCGTCTGTACCTGGTGTTTTGCATTTTTTGAAGTCTTTTACTGCGCTTAGACATTCGGCATCTGTAATTGGCCCGTCACATAGTTTTTGATCTTCGGGTGATAAAGGTGTTACTAATTCGGCTTTCAGGAAGTTACTACCCTGAGGGATGTCTTCATCACAGGAGTACCCAACGAACACTTTTTCTGAATTCATCTGTTATTGACTTACACGATATGTGGGCATCGATAAGACATTTTTGGTTAATATTTAACTACCCTGGGAAATAAATATCCGCTCTTCAGAGCCAGCTAGCAAGAGATTATTTTCCGAGGTCGCCAGCCAGCATCCACTATTTTGAGGCCTTTTCCTAGCCAGGAAGGTATACATTTCGCTGTGGGCGCCAGCCAGCGGCATTTATCATGTTGAAACCCTTCCCAGCCAGTGATAGTTTAATAATGCTCTTACGCCCCCCCACCCACCCCCCGAAACTGTAACCAAGGCAACAAGGGCACAATAATAAGACAGCGTGTTCATTTCTTGAAGCGGACGATCGTGTGATTTCCTTGGAAAGAAATGCATTATTATTGTGCTGTCATCGCACCATGAGTAACAGACACCAATGCAAGCTCATAAGAGGTCACATCCAGGTAGTCTGAAACCAAGGCAACAAGGGCACAATAATAAGACAGCGTGTTCATTTCTCGAAGCGGACGATCGTGTGACTTACTTGGAAAGAAAATGCATTATTATTGTGCTGTCATCGCACCATGAGTAACAGACACCAACGCAAGCTCATAAGAGGTCACATCCAGGTAGTCTGAAACCAAGACAACAAGGGCACAATAATAAGACAGCGTGTTCATTTCTCGAAGCGGACGATGGTGTGATTTACTTGGAAAGAAAATGCATTATTATTGTGCTGTCATCGCACCATGAGTAACAGACACCAACGCAAGCTCATAAGAGGTCACATCCAGGTAGTCTGAAACAAAGGCAACAAGGGCACAATAATAAGACAGCGTGTTCATTTCTCGAAGCGGATGATCGTGTGATTTACTTGGAAAGAAAATGCATTATTATTGTGCTGTCATCGCACCATGAGTAACAGACACCAACGCAAGCTCATAAGAGGTCACATTCAGGTAGTCTGAAACCAAGGCAACAAGGGCACAATAATAAGACAGCGTGTTCATTTCTCGAAGCGGACGATCGTGTGATTTACTTGGAAAGAAAATGCATTATTATTGTGCTGTCATCGCACCATGAGTAACAGACACCAACGCAAGCTCATAAGAGGTCACATTCAGGTAGTCTGAAACCAAGGCAACAAGGGCACAATAATAAGACAGCGTGCTCATTTCTCGAAGCGGACGATCCTGTGATTTACTTGGAAAGAAAATGCATTATTATTGTGCTGTCATCGCACCATGAGTAACAGACACCAACGCAAGCTCATAAGAGGTCACATCCAGGTAGTCTGAAACCAAGGCAACAAGGGCACAATAATAAGACAGCGTGTTCATTTCTCGAAGCGGACGATCGTGTGATTTACTTGGAAAGAAAATGTATTATTATTGTGCTGTCATCGCACCATGAGTAACAGACACCAACGCAAGCTCATAAGAGGTCACACCCAGGTAGTCTGAAACCAAGGCAACAAGGGCACAATAATAAGACAGCGTGTTCATTTCTCGAAGCGGACGATCGTGTGATTTACTTGGAAAGAAAATGTAGTATTATTGTGCTGTCATCGCACCATGAGTAACAGACACCAACGCAAGCTCATAAGAGGTCACATCCAGGTAGTCTGAAACAATGGCAACAAGGGCACAATAATAAGACAGCGTGTTCATTTCTCGAGGCGGACGATCGTGTGATTTACTTGGAAAGAAATGCATTATTATTGTGCTGTCATCGCACCATGAGTAACAGACACCAACGCAAGCTCATAAGAGGTCACATCCAGGTAGTCTGAAACCAAGGCAACAAGGGCACAATAATAAGACAGCGTGTTCTTTTCTCGAAGCGGACTATCGTGTGATTTGCCTGGAGTATTTTACTTTATGACTATGAAGTTTATCTTTGGTTTGCACGGTGCTGTTTCGAATGGAACCTTAACTTCCGTTTGTAAAGGTTTCTATGTCAAGTGGAATTACATATATCCACGGAACTCGAACCGATCTTTCATACTGTTTTTTAAAATTACTATTTCTAATAACGCTTTGTGCTATAAAACCCCTGAGATAGGCAACAGAGAAACTGAACAGACACAATAATAGAGAAACTGAACAGACGAACATCGCAAAGCGAAGTACCACGTGGTCTTCAATGGCGGTCAAGTCTTTTTTTGCTCTCGTTTTTCCACTTCTGTTTGCCACCCTTTTTCATTCTTGGTAAAAGGAAGGAACGGACACGTCTTGTTCCAGTTTGCTGTGAATCTGAATTTTCTCTAAGGAAAGATCGATTCCAAAAATTTCTCGATGCTGGTGTATGTTTGCCAAGTTCATAGCGTTCACTGGAATCAAAGCTTGGGTTGATCGCTCAAAACAAAATTGCATGGCATCCGGTTGGCGGCCGCGTCTAAAAGCGAACGCGATATGGGGTGTGAAAATAAACAGACCTGCAGTCCAAACTACAAGCGCGGATGTTTAGTTGACAAACTTTTATCAGTTTGAAGTGGTAAATTTTTTTGCCAAACTGAAAAGGTTTACGGTTGAAACTAAGGCTTACCTCCCTCCGAAATTATAATTAATTACGAACATTAAAAAATGGTTTCACAGTATCAATTCTGCTTGACATGACCGGGCGGAAAAGCGGCAAAAGCGCCCACTTTATCTTAAACGGAAACGCCAGTCTCCTTGGCTCGCAAGTTACCAAGCTGGAAACGTACAAAGTAACAGGGAAAATTTACAATCACGAAATTTACGAACATATGTAAATTGCTACTATTTAAGTGACATTGTAAAATAAGCGAGAGATTCTAAAATATGCAAACTATCATTCAGGTCTTAACCAACAAAAAAGTATACAGTTTTGCACAGCTTGACATGTATCTGTCATAAAGTGAAATAAAACTGCTGTAACTCGTAACTGGCCATTGCTTCTGAGGGAATTTCGTACCACAACCAAATGGTTAAACCCTGTGAAATCATCAACTTAGCCCAATTATTTTGAAGGCAGAATTCAGACAAGAGGCACTGTTGCGTTTGCGTTTGCACCAGTGTTTTTACGGGAAAAAAGAGAGACGCGGCTTGTTTAAAGAAATTTAAACGAAACTAATTAAGTTCTTGACGTTACAAATTTTCTCATTAAATATTTCTTTGTACGCTTACTATTCCTCAGTGATTTCCTCTTCTGTTTCTTTGCAAATGCACGGTTACATGTACATATCCAGGCAAGCGAAGTTCGAGCATTTTTTTGCTATCTTAGATTTCAGTGATAGTCAGGTTAGTGTTGAATCGATATTGGAGATGTTATAAGCGGCTCAATCGAAGTGAAAAAAATGCATGCATTTAGAGAAAATTGTCCTTTTCAGTTATACCTCTACTAACTATGCCACAAAATTTGATTAAACAGGGAGTAATCATATTTGCAGCTGCAGCGACACTGGAAAAGAAACAGTTGCGTTGTACTTTGAACCATCCCCAGCGTACAATAAAATACCATGGTCGTAACAATAAAAAAAATGGAACAATTCTACTTACCCGTTCACGGACAAGGTACTTAAATAAACTGCCACCATGGTCCTTAGTTGATGAATGAGAATAAGGAGAAAGAGTGAGATGGACTACTACCGCGGTGCGCAGCCATTTATGGATGAATAAGAATCGATTTTTTACCCGGGATATCTATCTGCCAGATCTGCACGTGGCTTAAAGAACGAGCAATATATTCTGGAGAGGTTGTTCTCAATTTCGAAGTTTTTGTTAATTCACATTAGGGTTTGGGTAGTTGTACGAAAAACCATGGCGCGCGGTAGCAGAATTTTAATCAACTCCATTCCCAACGTCTCTCTTTCTTATCTTAAAGTGCCGGTGGCAGAACTTTGACAAAACCCCGAAAGGTAAACCGGTACTTATTCAAGAAACGATGTCGATTTGTTTAAGGAGACACAACGATAGGTAATTCAATATACAAAAATACAAAATTTAAACATTAACAGTTCCATGCTAAATTTTAGCCCACGTTACCTTTCTCGTTTTGTGTCCTTGATGTTGTCCAAAACGGCGGTAGCCTAAAATCTTTTCGGTAAACACTGAATTGAATTGCAAAGGACGGAATTAAAATCAAATTCTGCGATTACTCCATAAGGACTTTTCCACAATCTGATCAAAATAAATACTACGAAACATCCTGCTTCCCTGCTAGCAGAGGTCTCTCACGGCGAGGCAAAAATGAGAAGCGCCCGCCTCTTTGAAGGAAATCATTGCGTGACGAAATCTTGATTGATAGAAGCCAGAAACTAAAAGGAAATTTTCTATCGTTCCTTTGTCCAATTAATTACATGCTTGAGCTAAAAGAACTTTACGCCAGTGGACAAAGTGAATAATGTCTTAGCCAGGAAAAGAATCTGAGCTTTATATAGCCAGCGAGGAAAAACGTTTTTCATGTCTCAGTGAGCCAGAAGCGGTTTGTGTCAAAGACCAGCCAGCTCACTCTTGAAATTTTTTTTCAGCCAGCCAGCTCGATAACAGCCTGCAGAGCGGCTTTTTTGTGGAGCGGTTTCGTTGGGTACTCCTGTCATCACTTTCTTTGGATTGATAGATTGACTCGTAGAACTTTTTTTGCTTGTCTACGATGGCTAGTTGATCATAAATGTATGTGTCATCGTTTATTTTCAGCTTGTTAATGGCTTTTTTGGTTTGGGTACGGTTTTCTAGGCCGAAAAAATATCTCGTGTTACATTCACCTTCTTCATACCATCTTACCTTGCTCCTGAGGATCGCGCCTTTTACTTTGAAGTGCATGATTTTTTGCAAACGTAATTTTGCTGCGAGTGGTTCGTTTTGGGCTTGGTTATTGTTAGGATTTCTTTCTAGACTTAGCAGAAGTTCATTTATTTTATTTTGGAGTGTCAGTTCTTCGTTTTTACGTCTTTTTGCTTTCGTTTTGGCATATTTTACAGTGAAACCCCTAATCTCCATTTTTATAAGATCCCATTTCAAACCTTTATCTTCAACGTTTTCATATTTGGCCTGGAACAAATCAATGTTTTTGCGTAGAGCGTTAACATAATTGTCATCTTTAAGTAGAGAGCTATTAAATTTCCAAAACCCTGGGCCTCGGCGTTGTTTATTAAATCTGGCCTGCAAGTGTAACGAAATTGCAGAATGATCCGTTTCGGGCGCATGGAAAATTTTACACGTCGCATCTACATTTGTAAGCTCTTCCGAGATTAGAAAGAAGTCTAATCTGCACTGTATCTTGTGAGACTTATTTCTCCAAGTGTACGATTCGAGGAGAGGGTTTAAGTGACGCCAGATATCGACTAAGTTGTAAGATGTACACAACTCTTCGATTTCCTTAATTACAGACACTTTCTGGGCGACCGCGTTTCCACCTTTTTTGTCTTTGTCCGACAAAGCGCAATTAAAGTCACCTCCGATAACGATATTTTCCTGAGAAAAGTCTTGCAGCTGATGGTGTAGGGATCTAAAAAATTTGGATTGTTGGTTTAGGTCATTTGGTGCATAGATGTTGACTAAAATTAAACGTGAATCTTCGACTGATACGACCAGGATGATATATCTTCCGTTTTTGTCAGAAATACACTTTTCTATTTTACAATCAAGTTTAGGGTTTATAAGTATCATTACTCCCTTGCTGTTTGATGTACCGTGGCTGAAAAAAGCTTTGCCGCCCCATTCAGCGGACCAAGTGTCTACGATGAGTTTAGTGCTGTGGGTTTCCTGAAGAAATGTAAATTGAGCGTTTTGGTTGTGGATCCATCGAAAAATTGAACGGCGCTTAATCGACTTGTTGAGACCTCTCATGTTAATTGAGAGGCACTTAATGTCCAGATTTTCAATAGTGTCCATTGATAGTGTGAGTAAATTGACTTAAGATATGCGTGATTAAGGCAACTTGAGGTGAGATACAGTTTTGACGGCTTCCTTTTCTCCTTTGGGACTGGTGAAATTTGCATTTGTTGGAGTTTATAGCATAATTGAAAATAGTGAAATTTAATGGAAATAAACAGACACTGCATGTAGCTAGAAACACTACAACACTCAAATACACCAGGACTGAAATGCTAAAAAACATACAACAATTTAAACAAGACCTCTGTAATGATCTTGAAAACGCACTAGTTGCGTTTCGGTCTGGGAACAGCAATTTTAGTTGGATTGGTTGTCAGTTGGTTGCATTTGTCCGTCCGCTAAAACGGATTAGTGTATGAACAGCTAAATTAACACAAGGCTAAATCAAGTGGTTTACCAACGGGCCATAATTTCCCTCTAATATAAAGCTTATCAGGCTGGGACTTACTGAATGCGGCTGGGATTTTGTTCCTCTTTGCGAGTTTGAAAGTGTCCATTTGTTTTCTTCTTCTCTCTACAATGCCTTATGGCAAGTCTTGGTACATTCGGAATTCGGTGCTTTTCAGTCGGTGGCCCAGAGAAAAAATGCGTTCACAATCCTTGTAACGTAAAAATCTAGCTATGATGGGTTTTGGTTTTGTATCATTACTACTAGCGTTGGATTTCTTTACCTTAAGGCGGTGTACACGCTGCATCTCGACCGATCTGGCGTTTTCGTAACCGAGGTGTGTTTCGAGGAAGGTACGAAGCACATCTTCGGTGTTTTCTTGGTGAGCGCCATGTCCGGTTTCTTCTTGGATGTTCTCAAATTTTATGTTCTCACGCCTGGAATATGCTTCTAGGTAGAGATTTTTATTTTCCAGTTCTTTGATATTGCTATCCAATTCGGCGTTTTTCTTGGAAAGTTCGGTCATTTTAAGGTTGATCTGCTCCTTATATGTGTCAAAGCCTTCGGTAGTTTTCCTTTGTTGGTCCTCGGTGAAACTTAAACTGTCCTTGAGGTCGTTTATGTCTTGTTTTGACGTCGCTTGAACACTTTCCAGGGCGCGAATTCGGTCTTCCATTCGAGCGAGTGTATCTTGCAGGCCTTTAACAGACGTTTCAATCGCATCTAATTTCTCTAGCTTCAATAAGATCACTTCCAGTTTTGCATCAAGGTTTGCAGACATCTCTGGTGTTGTTAAGGAGTTGGTATCTTCCTCGTGGATTGAAGCCGTGTCGAAAGTAAAATTGGAACCTCTTGGTTTCTTGTGGTTCTTTGACGTTCGGATGGGAGGTGAAGTTTCCTCCAAAGAAGAAGATAGAAATCTTTTCTTTTCTAATAATTTTTGTATAGTTTCAGCCATGAAAGGGTACGAAATGTAGTTGTTTTAGCGGACGGCCATGAAACGCGTCTTTACTCCATTACGAAAATTTGGTTTTATCAACGGAGTTGATAATGTAAATTGGCCACCGTACAGAGAATCTCTGTACGGTGGCCAATTTACATTATCAACTCCGTTGATAAAACCAAATTTTTGTGTACTACTTCCCCACCGACGCAGCACCACAGTTTCTTTAGAAACTACCCCTTCATTTACTCCATTACGGCCCAGGCTCTCTCCTCCCGCAGTTCTTAAGACAGTGCGGGAAAGGTTAATATTCATTCATTAATATTTTTGATAGGCTACAGTCTGAGTATTGGTGTGCGTTGGTATCAAGCCGTGCGATGCAATGTAAGCCGTGCAATATTCCAACAGTTCCAAACTCGTGTGATAAGTACATTTTGTCTTCTGAACACTTTAATACGCTCTATTCGCAGACGGACTGACATGATCATCAAGTGCAACGGTGAGCGTTGATTGGCATATTTTATATACCAAGGAGTCAGAATAGCTATGCAAATATATTACGGCCCCTGAAGACGTTTCTTTCTGCGATAGGACTCACTAAATCAGTTGTAGCAAAAGAACAGTTCATCGGCAATGGTTGGTGCTCTGCTTTTGAAAAACGCAGGCTGAAACGCTGAAAACATAAAGCATTGTAATGAAAACGACACCTCTTATTAATTAATAAAAAGCGACACGTCTGTAATATCCCTGTTAAAGTGCAAAACGAGTCCATTGTTTGTCATACCCGACTTTTGACCATACCACTGTTTACCCTCATTAATTAGGTTAATTTATGTGTGCACAATGGTGAAATAAATCAATGAATGCTTTCCAAATTCTGCCCCTCTAATGCTTGTTATAGGGAAGAAATGTATAGGCTTGAAAATATGACAACGTAATAAGACTTTTGCAATCACTGGTCTGTGATGACATGGTTTCGAATCGTGAATCTCAACGGTTCACCATGGTGAACCGTCGGTGAGCTGAAAGATAAACAGTTCATTCTTTAAACAAACGATTCACCATGGTGAACCGTGCCGCAATAGCAGGAAATGTTACGGTTTTTTTTTTATTTCACATTTACAAACTAGTTTAAATTACAACCTCGTGGTGGGATGGTTCTTATGCCCGGAGACTCTTTCCCCCTTACATATCTAGCTAAAATATATGGTGAATCGCACGGTGAATCGTTGAAAATCACTTCTCAATTGCAATTTGCACACATTAAGTCCATGAAAATTCTTCTTGACTTGGTACCAGCTCCACATCGGCACCACTCGATATATTATTAAGCGAACCTCACAAGACGTCGGCGACCCCACCTCTCTAGCTTTATTCCCTTCG
>OX421450.1:24866266-24913766 GCA_949126865.1 Montipora capitata | reverse complement strand
TTTATTGCCATTGAAAAATTGTGCAAATTGTTCGTTTTAGCCTCTAACTAACACGTTTTATGGAAACTGCTATTTTGCAGTGTTTGCAGCAGTTTTCCAGTAAAAACAGGAAAAACGTTTATCATGACCAATTTTTAAAAAAGTTAAAATTACAGTGCCATTGCAAAATTGTGCAAAACGTTCGTTTTAGCCTCTAAATAACACGTTTTATGAAAACTACTATTTTGCAGTGTTTGCAGCAGTTTTCCAGTAAAAACAGCAAAAACGTTTATCATGACCAAATTTTAAAAATGTTAAAATTACAGTGCCATTGCAAAATTGTGCAAAACGTTGGTTTTAGCCTCTAAATAACACGTTTTATGAAAACTGCTATTTTGCAGTGTTTCGAGCAGTTTTCCAGTAAAAACAGCAAAAACGTTTATCATGCCCAAATTTTAAAAAAGTTAAAAATACAGTGCTATTGCAAAATTGTGCAAAACGTTTGTTTTAGCCTCTAAATAACACGTTTTATGGAAACTGCTATTTTGCAGTGTTTGCAGCAGTTTTCCAGTAAAAACAACAAAAACATTTATCATGACCAAATTTTAAAAAAGTTAAAATTACAGTGCCATTGCAAAATTGCGCAAAACGTTCGTTTTAGCCTCTAATTAACATGTTTTATGAAAACTGCTATTCTGGAGTGTTTGCAGCAGTTTTCCAGTAAAAACAGCAAAAACGTTTATCATGACCAAATTTTTAAAAAAGTTAAAATTACAGTGCCATTGCAAAATTGTGCAAAACGTTCGTTTTAGCCTCTAAATAACAGGTTTTATGAAAACTGCTATTTTGCAGTGTTTGCAACAGTTTTCCAGTAAAAACAGGAAAAACGTTTATCATGACCAAATTTTTAAAAAAGTTAAAATTACAGTGCCATTGCAAAATTGTGCAAAACGTTCGTTTTAGCCTCTAAATAACACGTTTTATGAAAACTGCTATTTTGCAGTGTTTCGAGCAGTTTTCCAGTAAAAACAGCAAAAACGCTTATCATGCCCAAATTTTAGAAAAAGTTAAAATTACCGTGCTATTGCAAAATTGTGCAAAACGTTCGTTTTAGCCTCTAAATAACAAGTCTTATAAAAACTGCTCTTTTGCAGCGTTTGCAGCAGTTTTCCAGTAAAAACAACAAAAACATTTATCATGACCAAATTTTAAAAAAGTTAAAATTACAGTGGCATTGCAAAATTGCGCAAAACATTCGTTTTAGCCTCTAATTAACATGTTTTATGAAAACTGCTATTCTGGAGTGTTTGCAGCAGTTTTCCAGTAAAAACAGCAAAAACGTTTATCATGACCAAATTTTAAAAAAGTTAAAATTACAGTGCCATTGCAAAATTGCGCAAAACGTTCGTTTTAGCCTCTAAATAACAGGTTTTATGAAAACTGCTATTTTGCAGTGTTTGCAGCAGTTTTCCAGTAAAAACAGGAAAAACGTTTATCATGACCAAATTTTTAAAAAAGTTAAAATTACAGTGCCATTGCAAAATTGTGCAAAACGTTCGTTTTAGCCTCTAAATAACAGGTTTTATGAAAACTGCTATTTTGCAGTGTTTGCAGCAGTTTTCAGGTAAAAACAGGAAAAACGTTTATCATGACCAAATTTTTAAAAAAGTTAAAATTACAGTGCCATTGCAAAATTGTGCAAAACGTTCGTTTTAGCCTCTAAATAACACGTTTTATGAAAACTGCTATTTTGCAGTGTTTCGAGCAGTTTTCCAGTAAAAACAGCAAAAACGCTTATCATGACCAAATTTTAAAAAAGTTAAAATTACAGTACCATTGCAACATTGTGCAAAACGTTGGTTTTAGCCTCTAAATAACACGATTTACGAAAACTGCTATTTTGCAGTGTTGGCAGCAGTTTTACAGTAAAAACAGCAAAAACGTTTATCATGACCAAATTTTAAAAAAGTTAAAATTACAGTACCATTGCAAAATTGTGCAAAACGTTCGTTTTAGCCTCTAAAAAACACGATTTACGAAAACTGCTATTTTTGCAGTGTTTGCAGCAGTTTTCCAGTAAAAACAGCAAAAACGTTTATCATGACCAAATTTTAAAAAAGTTAAAATTACAGTGCCATTGCAAAATTGTGCAAAACGTTCGTTTTAGCCTCTAAAAAACACGTTTTATGAAAACTGCTATTTTGCAGTGTTTGCAGCACTTTTCCAGTAAAAACAGCAAAAACGTTTATCATGACCAAAATTTAAAAAGTTAAAATTACAGTGCCATTGCAAAATTGTGCAAAACGTTCGTTTTAGCCTCTAAAAAACACGTTTTATGAAAACTGCTATTTTGCAGTGTTTGCAGCAGTTTTCCAGTAAAAACAGCAAAAACGTTTATCATGCCTAAAGTTCAAAAAAGTTAAAATTACAGTGCCATTGCAAAATTTTGGAAAACGTTCGTTTTAGCCTCTAAATAACACGTTTTATAAAAACTGCTATTCTGGAGTGTTTGCAGCAGTTTTCCAGTAAAAACAGGAAAAACGTTTATCCTGATCAAATTTTAAAAAAGTTAAAGTTACAGTTGGATTGCGAAATTGTGGAAAACGTTCGTTTTAGCCTCTAAATAGCACGTCTTATAAAAACTGCTATTTTGCAGTGTTTGCAGCAGTTTTCCAGTAAAAACAGCAAAAACGTTTATTATGACCAAATTTTAAAAAAGTTAAAATTACAGTGCCATTGCAAAATTGTGCAAAACGTTCGTTTTACCCTGTAAATAACAGGTTTTATGAAAACTGCTATTTTGCAGTGTTTGCAGCAGTTTTCCAGTAAAACAGGAAAAACATTTATCATAACCAAATTTTAAAAAAGTTAAAATTACAGTGCCATTGCAAAATTGCGCAAAACGTTCGGTGTGGCCCCTAAATAACACGTTTTATAAAAACTGCTATTTTGCAGTGTTTGCAGCAGTTTTCCTGTAAAAACAGCAAAAGCGTTTATCATGAACAAATTTTAAAAAAGTTAAAATTACAGTGCCATTGCAAAATTGTGCAAAACGTTCGTTTTAGCATCTAAATAACACGTTTTATGAAAACTGCTATTTTGCGGTGTTTCGAGCAGTTTTCCAGTAAAAACAGCAAAAATGTTTATCATCCCAAATTTTAAAAAAGATAAAATTACAGTGCCATTGCAAAATTGTGCAAAACGTTTGTTTTAGCCTCTAAATAACACGTTTTATGAAAACTGCTATTTTGGAGTGTTTGCAGCAGTTTTCCAGTAAAAACAGCAAAAACGTTTATCATGACCAAATTTTAAAAAAGTTAAAATTACAGTGCCATTGCAAAATTGTGCAAAACGTTCGTTTTAGCCTCTAATTAACATATTTTGTAAAAACTGCTATTCTGGAGTGTTTGAAGCAGTTTTCCAGTAAAAACAGCAAAAACGTTTATCGTGACCAAATTTTAAAAAAGTTAAAATTACAGTGCCATTGCAAAATTGCGCAAAACGTTCGGTGTGGCCTCTAAATAACAGGTTTTATGAAAACTGCTATTTTGCAGTGTTTGCAGAAGTTTTCCAGTAAAAACAGCAAAAACGTTTATCATGACCAAATTTTAAAAAAGTTAAAATTACAGTGCCATTGCAAAATTGTGCAAAACGTTCGTTTTAGCCTCTAAATAACACGTTTTATGAAAACTGCTATTTTGCAGTGTTTCGAGCAGTTTTCCAGTAAAAACAGCAAAAACGCTTATCATGCCCAAATTTTAAAAAAGTTAAAATTACCGTGCTATTGCAAAATTGCGCAAAACGTTCGGTGTGGCCTCTAAATAACAGCTTTTATGAAAACTGCTATTTCGCAGTGTTTGCCGCAGTTTTCCAGTAAAAACAGCAAAAACGTTTATCATGACCAAATTTTAAAAAAGTTAAAATTACAGTGCCATTGCAAAATTGTGGAAAACGTTCGTTTTAGCCTGTAAATAACACGTTTTATGAAAACTGCTATTTTGCAGTGTTTCGAGCAGTTTTCTAGTAAAAACAGCAAAAACGCTTATCGTGACCAAATTTTAAAAAAGTTAAAATTACAGTGGCATTGGAAAATTTTGGAAAACGTTCGTTTTAGCCTCTAAATAACACGTTTTATAAAAACTGCTATTCTGGAGTGTTTGCAGGAGTTTTCCAGTAAAAACAGCGAAAACGTTTATCCTGATCAAATTTTAAAAAAGTTAAAGTTACAGTTGGATTGCGAAATTGTGCAAAACGTTCGTTTTAGCCTCTAAATAGCACGTCTTATAAAAACTGCTATTTTGCAGTGTTTGCAGCAGTTTTCCAGTAAAAACAGCAAAAACGTTTATTATGACCAAATTTTAAAAAAGTTAAAATAACAGTGCAATTGCAAAATTGTGCAAAATGTGCGTTTTAGCCTCTAAATAACACGATTTACGAAAACTGCTATTTTGCAGTGTTTGCAGCAGTTTTCCAGTAAAAACAGCAAAAACGTTTATCATGACTAAATTTTAAAAAGGTTAAAATTACAGTGCCATTTGAAAATTGTGCAAAACGTTTGTTTTAGCCTGTAAATAACACGTTTTTTAAAAATTGCTATTTTGCAGTGTTTGCAGCAGTTTTCCAGTAAAAACAGCAAAAACGTTTATCATGCCCAAAGTTCAAAAAAGTTAAAATTACAGTGCCATTGCAAAATTGTGAAAAACGTTCGTTTTAGCCTCTAAATAACACGTTTTATAAAAACTGCTATTCTGGAGTGTTTGCAGCAGTTTTCCAGTAAAAACAGCAAAAACGTTTGTCATGACCAAATTTTAAAAAAGTTAAAATTAAAGTGCCATTGCAAAATTTTGAAAAACGTTCGTTTCAGCCTGTAATTAACACGTTTTATGAAAAGTGCTATTTTGCAGTGTTTGCAGCAGTTTTCCAGTAAAAACAGCAAAAACGTTTATCGTGACCAAATTTTAAAAAAGTTAAAATTACAGTGCCATTGGAAAATTTTGGAAAACGTTCGTTTTAGCCTCTAAATAACACGTTTTATAAAAACTGCTATTCTGGAGTGTTTGCAGCAGTTTTCCAGTAAAAACAGCAAAAACGTTTATCCTGATCAAATTTTAAAAAAGTTAAAACTACAGTGGCATTACAAAATTGTGCAAAACGTTCGTTTTAGCCTCTAAATAGCACGTCTTATAAAAACTGCTATTTTGCATGGTTTGCAGCAGTTTTCCAGTAAAAACAGCAAAAACGTTTATCCTGACCAAATTTTAAAAAAGTTAAAATAACAGTGCCATTGCAAAATTGTGCAAAACGTTCGTTTTAGCTTGTAAATAACACGTTTTATGAAAACTGCTATTTTGCAGTGTTTGCAGCAGTTTTCCAGTAAAAACAGCAAAAACGTTTATCGTGACCAAATTTTAAAAAAGTTAAAATTACAGTGCCATTGCAAAATTGTGTGAAACGTTCGTTTTAGCCTCTAAATAACCCGTTTTATGAAAACTGCTACTTTGCAGTGTTTGCAACAGTTTTCCAGAAAAAAACGGCAGAAACCTTTATCATGACCAAATTTTAAAAAAAGTAAAATTACTGTGCCATTGCAAAATTGTGCAAAACGTTCCTTTTAGCCTCTAAATAACACGTTTTATGAAAACTGCTATTTTGCAGTGTTTGCAGCAGTTTTCCAGTAAAACAGGAAAAACGTTTATCATAACCAAATTTCAAAAAAAGTTAAAATTACAGTGGCATTGCAAAATTGTGCAAAACGTTGCTTTTAGCCTCTAAATAACACGTTTTATGAAAACTGCTATTTTGCAGTGTTTGCAGCAGTTTTCTAGTAAAAACAGCAAAAACGTTTATCGTGCCCAAAGTTTAAAAAAGTTAAAAGTACAGTGTCATTGCAACATTGTGAAAAACGTTCGTTTTAGCCTTTAAATAACAGGTTTTATGAAAACTCCTATTTTGCAGTGTTTCGAGCAGTTTTCCAGTAAAAACAGCAAAAACGTTCATCATGCCCAAAGTTTAAAAAAGTTAAAATTACAGTGCCATTGCAAAATTGTGTGAAACGTTCGTTTTAGTCTCTAAATAACACGTTTTATGAAAACTGCTATTTTGCAGTGTTTGCAGCAGTTTTCCAGTAAAAACAGAAAAACGTTTATCATGACCAAATTTTAGAAAAGTTAAAATTACAGCGCCATTGCAAAGTTGCGCAAAACGTTCGTTTTAGCCTCTAAATAACCCGTTTTATGAAAACTGCTACTTTGCAGTGTTTGCAACAGTTTTCCAGTAAAAACGGCAGAAACCTTTATCATGACCAAATTTTAAAAAAGGTAAAATTACTGTGCCATTGCAAAATTGTGGAAAACGTTCGTTTTAGCCTCTAATTAACATGTTTTATGAAAACTGCTATTCTGGAGTGTTTGCAGCAGTTTTCCAGTAAAAACAGCAAAAACGTTTATCATGACCAAATTTTAAAAAAGTTAAAATTACAGTGCCATTGCAAAATTGTGGAAAACGTTCGTTTTAGCCTCTAAATAACACGTTTTATGAAAACTGCTATTTTGCAGTGTTTCGAGCAGTTTTCCAGTAAAAACAGCAAAAACGCTTATCATGATCAAATTTTAAAAAAGTTAAAATTACAGTACCATTGCAAAATTATGCAAAACGTTGGTTTTAGCCTCTAAATAACACGATTTACGAAAACTGCTATTTTGCAGTGTTTGCAGCAGTTTTCCTGTAAAAACAGCAAAAACGTTTGTCATGACCAAATTTTAAAAAAGTTAAAATTAAAGTGCCATTGCAAAATTTTGCAAAACGTTCGTTTCAGCCTGTAATTAACACGTTTTATGAAAACTGCTATTTTGCAGTGTTTGCAGCAGTTTTCCAGTAAAAACAGCAAAAACGTTTATCGTGACCAAGTTTTAAAAAAGTTAAAATTACAGTGCCATTGGAAAATTTTGGAAAATGTTCGTTTTAGCCTCTAAATAACACGTTTTATAAAAACTGCTATTCTGGAGTGTTTGCAGCAGTTTTCCAGTAAAAACAGCAAAAACGTTTATCCTGATCAAATTTTAAAAAAGTTAAAATAACAGTGCCATTGCAAAATTGTGCAAAATGTGCGTTTTAGCCTCTAAATAACACGATTTACGGAAACTGCTATTTTGCAGTGTTTGCAGCAGTTTTCCAGTAAAAACAGCAAAAACGTTTACCATGACCAAATTTTAAAAAAGTTAAAACTACAGTGGCATTACAAAATTGTGCAAAACGTTCGTTTTAGCCTCTAAATAGCACGTCTTATAAAAACTGCTATTTTGCAGTGTTTGCAGCAGTTTTCCAGTAAAAACAGCAAAAACGTTTATCATGACCAAATTTTAAAAAAGTGAAAACTACAGTGGCATTACAAAATTGTGCAAAACGTTCGTTTTAGCCTGTAAATAACACGTTTTATAAAAACTGCTATTTTCCAGTGTTTGCAGCAGTTTTCCAGTAAAAACAGCAAAAACGTTTATCATGACTAAATTTTAAAAAAGTTAAAATTACAGTACCATTGCAAAATTGTGCAAAACGTTCGTTTTAGCCTCTAAATAACACGTTTTATGAAAACTGCTATTTTGCGGTGTTTCGAGCAGTTTTCCAGTAAAAACAGCAAAAATGTTTATCATGCCCAAATTTTAAAAAAGTTAAAATTACAGTGCCATTGCAAAATTGTGAAAAACGTTTGTTTTAGCCTCTAAATAACAGGTTTTATGAAAACTGCTATTTTCCAGTGTTTGCAGCAGTTTTCCAGTAAAAACAGCAAAAACGTTTATCATGACCAAATTTTAAAAAAGTTAAAATTACAGTACCATTGCAAAATTGTGCAAAACGTTCGTTTTAGCATCTAAATAACACGTTTTATGAAAACTGCTATTTTGCGGTGTTTCGAGCAGTTTTCCAGTAAAAACAGCAAAAATGTTTATCATGCCCAAATTTTAAAAAAGTTAAAATTACACTGCCATTGCAAAATTGTGCAAAACGTTTGTTTTAACCTCTAAATAACAGGTTTTATGAAAACTGCTATTTTGCAGTGTTTGCAGCAGTTTTCCAGTAAAAACAGCAAAAACGTTTATCATGACCAAATTTTAAAAAAGTTAAAAATACAGTGTCATTGCAAAATTGTGCAAAACGTTCGTTTTAGCCTCTAAATAACACGTTTTATGAAAACTGCTATTTTGCAGTGTTTGCAGCAGTTTTCCAGTAAAAACAGCAAAAACGTTTATCATGACCAAATTTTAAAAAAGTTAAAATTACAGTGCCATTGCAAAATTGCGCAAAACGTTCGGTGTGGCCTCTAAATAACAGGTTTTCTGAAAACTGCTATTTTGCAGTGTTTGCAGCAGTTTTCCAGTAAAAACAGCAAAAACGTTTATCATGAACAAATTTTAAAAAGTTAAAATTACAGTGCCATTGCAAAATTGTGCAAAACCTTCGTTTTAGCCTCTAAATAACACGTTTTATGAAAGCTGCTATTTTGCAGTGCTTCGAGCAGTTTTCCAGTAAAAACAGCAAAAATGTTTATCATGCCCAAATTTTAAAAAAGTTAAAATTACAGTGCCATTGCAAAATTGTGCAAAACGTTTGTTTTAGCCTCTAAATAACACGTTTTATGAAAACTGCTATTTTGCAGTATTTTCAGCAGTTTTCCAGTAAAAACAGCAAAAACGTTTATCATGACCAAATTTTAAAAAAGTTAAAATTACAGTGCTATTGCAAAATTGTGCAAAACGTTCGGTGTGGCCCCTAAATAACACGTTTTATAAAAACTGCTATTCTGGAGTGTTTGCAGCAGTTTTCCAGTAAAAACAGCAAAAACGTTTATCATGCCCAAATTTTAAAAAAGTTAAAATTACAGTGCCATTCCAAAATTGTGCAAAACGTTCGTTTTAGCCTGTAAATAACCCGTTTTATAAAAAGTGCTATTTTCCAGTGTTTGCAGCAGTTTCCCAGTAAAAACAGCAAAAACGTTTATCGTGCCCAAAGTTTAAAAAAGTTTAAAGTACAGTGTCATTGCAAAATTGTGAAAAACGTTCGTTTTAGCCTCTAAATAACAGGTTTTATGAAAACTGCTATTTTGCAGTGTTTGCAGCAGTTTTCCAGTAAAAACAGCAAAAACGTTTATCATGCCCAAAGTTTAAAAAAGTTAAAATTACAGTGCCATTGCAAAATTGTGTGAAACGTACGTTTTAGCCTCTAAATAACACGTTTTATGAAAACTGCTTTTTTGCAGTGTTTGCAGCAGTTTTCCAGTAAAAACAGCAAAAACGTTTATCATGACCAAACTTTACAAAAATTAAAATTACTGTGCGATTGCAAAGTTGTGCAAAACGTTCGTTTAAGCCTCTAAATAACACGTTTTATGAAAACTGCTATTTTGAAGTGTTTGCAGCAGTTTTCCAGTAAAAACAGCAAAATGTTTATCATGACCAAATTTTAAAAAAGTTAAAATTACAGTGCCATTGCAAAATTGTGTGAAACGTTTTTTTTAGCCTCTAAATAACCCGTTTTATAAAAACTGCTACTTTGCAGTGTTTGCAGCAGTTTTCCAGTAAAAACGGCAGAAACGTTTATCATGACCAAATTTTAAAAAAGGTAAAATTACTGTGCCATTGCAAAATTGTGCAAAACGTTCGTTTTAGCCTCTGAATAACACGTTTTATGAAAACTGCTTTTTTGCAGTGTTTGCAGCAGTTTTCCAGTAAAAACATAAAAAACGTTTATCATGACCCAGTATTAAAAAAGTTAAAATTACAGTGCCAATACAAAAATGTGCAAAACGTTCGTTTTAGCCTCTAAATAACACGTTTTATGAAAACTGCTATTTTGCAGTGTTTGTAGTAGTTTTCCAGTAAAAACAGCAAAAACGTTTATCATGACCAAATTTTAAAAAAGTTAAAATCTCAGTGCCATTGCAAAATTGTGCAAAATGTTCGTTTTAGCTTCTAAATAACACGTTTTATGAAAATTGCTATTTTGCAGTGTTTGCAGCAGTTTTCCAATAAAAACAGCAAAAACGTTTATCATGACGAACTTTACAAAACTTAAAATTACGGTGCGATTGCAAAGTTGTGCAAAACGTTCGTTTTAGCCTCTAAATAACACGTTTTATGAAAACTGCTACTTTGCAGTGTTTGCAGCAGTTTTCCAGTAAAAACGGCAGAAACGTTTATCATGACCCAATTTTAAAAAAAGGTAAAATTACTGTGGCATTGAAAAATTGTGCAAAACGTTCGTTTTAGCCTCTAAATAACACGTTTTATCAGAACTGCTACATGTTTTATGAAAACTGCTATTTTTCAGTGTTTGCAGCAGTTTTCCAGTAAAAACAAGAAAAACGTTTACCATGACCAAATGTTAAAAAAGTTAAAATTACGGTGACATTGCAAAATTTTGCAAAACGTTCATTGTAGCCTGTAAATAAAAAAAACGTTTATCATGACCCAATTTTAAAAAAAGGTAAAATTACTGTGGCATTGAAAAATTGTGCAAAACGTTCGTTTTAGCCTCTAAATAACACGTTTTATGAAAACTGCTATTTTGCGGTGTTTGGAGCAGTTTTCCAGTAAAAACAGCAAAAACGTTTATTATGACCAAATTTTAAAAAAGGTAAGATTACAATGACATTGCAAAATTGTGGAAAACGTTCGTTTTAGCCTCTAAATAACACGTTTTATGAAAACTGCTATTTTGCAGTGATTGCAGAAGTTTTCCAGTAAACACAGCAAAAACATTTATTATGACCAAATTTTAAAAAAGTTAAAATTACAGTGCCATTGCAAAATTGTGCAAAACGTTCGTTTTAGCCTCTAAATAACACGTTTTATGAAAACTGCCATTTTGCAGTGTTTGCAGCAGTTTTCCAGTAAAAACAGCAAAAACTTTTATCATGACCAAATTTTATAAAAGTGAAATTTACAGTGCCATTGCAAAATTGTGCAAAACGTTCGTTTTAGCGTCTAAATAACACGTTCTATGAAAACTGCTATTTTGCAGTGTTTGCAGAAGTTTTCTAGTAAAAACAGCAATTACGTTTACCATGACCAAATTTTAAAAAGTCTAATTTACAGTGCCATTGCAAAATTGTGCAAAACGTTCGTTTTAGCCTCTAAATAACACGTTTTATGAAAACTGCTATTTTGCAGTCATTGCAGCAGTTTTCCACAAAAAACAGCAAAAATGTTTATCATGACCAAATTTTAAAAAAGTTAAAACTACAGTGCTATTGCAAAATTGTGCAAAACGCTCGTTTTAGCCTCTAAATAACACGTTTTATGAAAACTGCTATTTTGCAGTGTTTGCAGCAGTTTTCAAGTAAAAACAGCAGAAACGTTTATCATGGCAAAATTTTAAAAAAGTTAAAATTACAGTGCCATTGCAAAATTGTGCAAAACGTTCGTTTTAGCCTCTAAATAACACGTTTTATAAAAACTGCTATTTTGCAGTTTTTGCAGCAGTTTTCCAGTAAAAACAACAAAAACGTGAATCATGACCAAATTTTAAAAATAATAAAATTAGAGTGCCATTGTAAATATGTGCAAAACGTTCGTTTTAGCATCTAAATAACACGTTTTATAAAAACTGCTTTTTTACGGAGTTTGCAGCAGTTTTCCAGTAACAACAGCAAAAACGTTTATCATGACCAAATTTTAAAAAAGTTAAAATTACAGTGCCATTGCAAAATTGTGCAAAACGTTGGTTTTAGCCTTTAAAGACCACGTTTTATGAAAACTGCTATTTTGCAGTGTTTGCAGCAGTTTTCCAGTAAAAACAGCAAAAACGTTTATCATGACCAAATTTTAAAAAAGTTAAAATTACAGTGCCATTGCAAAATTCTGGAAAACGTTCGTTTTAGCCTCTAAATAACACGTTTTATGAAAAGTGCTATTTGCAGTGTTTGCAGCAATTTTCCAGTAAAAACAGCAAAAACGTTTATCATGACCAAATTTTAAAAAAGTTAAAATTACAGTGCTATTGCAAAATTATGCTAAACGTTCGTTTTAGCCTCTAAATAACACGTTTTTCGAAAACTGCTATTTTGCAGTGTTTGCAGCAGTTTTCCAGTAAAAACAGCAAAAACGTTTATCATGACCAAATTTTAAAAAAGTTAAAATTACAGTGCTATTGCAAAATTGTGCAAAACGTTCGTTTTAGCCTCTAAATAACACGTTTTATGAAAAGTGCTATTTTGCAGTGTTTGCAGCAGTTTTCCAATAAAAACAGCAAAAACGTTTATCGTGACCAAATTTTAAAAAAGTTAAAATTACAGTGCCATTGCAAAATTCTGGAAAACGTTCGTTTTAGCCTCTAAATAACACGTTTTATGAAAACTGCTATTTTGAAGTGTTTGCAGATGTTTTCCAGTAAACACAGCACAAACTTTTATCATGACCAAATTTTAAAAAAGTTAAAATTACAGTGCCATTGCAAAATTGTGCAAAACGTTCGTTTTAGCCTCTTAATAACACGTTTTATAAAAACTGCTATTTTGCAGTGTTTGCAGGGGTTTTCCACTAAAAACAGCAAAAACGTTTATCATGACCAAATTTTAAAAAAGTTAAAATTACAGTGCTATTGTAAAATTGTGCTAAACGTTCGTTTTAGCCTCTAAATAACACGTTTTATGAAAACTGCTATTTTGCAGTGTTTGCAGGAGTTTTCCACTAAAAACAACAAAAACGTTTATCATGACCAAATTTTAAAAAAGTTTAATTTACTGTGCCATTGCAAAATTGTGCAAAACGTTCGTTTTAGCCTCTAAATAACACGTTTTATGAAAACTGCTTTTTTGCGGTGTTTGGAGCAGTTTTCCAGTAAAAACAGCAAAAACGTTTATCATGACCAAATTTTAAAAAAGTCAAAATTACAGTGCCATTGCAAAATTGTGCAAAACGTTCGTTTTAGCCTCTAAATAACACGTTTCATGAAAACTGCTTTTTTGCGGTGTTTAGAGCAGTTTTCCAGTAAAAACAGCAAAAACGTTTATCATGACCAAATTTTAAAAAAGTTAAAATTACAGTGCCATTGCAAAATTGTGCAAAACGTTCGTTTTAGCCTGTAAATAACACGTTTTATGAAAACAGCTATTTTGCAGTCTTTGCAGCAGTTTTCCAATAAAAACAGAAAAAACGTTTATCGTGACCAAATTTTAAAAAAGTTAAAATTACAGTGCCATTGCAAAATTGTGCAAAACGTTCGTTTTAGCCTGTAAATAACATGTTATATAAAAACTGCTATTTTGCGGTGTTTCCAGCAGTTTTCCAGTAAAAACAGCAAAAACCTTTATCATGACCAATTTTTTCAAAAAGTCATAACTACAGTGTCATTGTAAAATTGTGCAAAACGTTCGATTTAGCCTCTAAATAACACGTTTTATGAAAACTGCTATTTTGCAGTGTTTGCAGAAGTTTTCCAGTAAACACAGCAAAAACATTTATCATGACCAAATTTTAAAAAAGTTAAAATTACAGTGCTATTGCAAAATTGTGCAAAACGTTCGTTTTAGCCTCTAAATAACACGTTTTATGAAAACTGCTATTTTGCAGTGTTTGCAGCAGTTTTCAAGTAAAAACAGCAAAAACGTTTATCATGGCAATATTTTAAAAAAGTTAAAATTACCGTGCCATTGCAAAATTGTGCAAAACGTTCGTTTTAGCCTTCAAAGACCCCGTTTTATGAAAACTGCTATTTTGCAGTGTTTGCAGCAGTTTTCCAGTAAAAACAGCAATAACGTTTATCATGACCAAATTTTACAAAAGTTTAATTTACTGTGCCATTGCATAATTGTGCGAAACGTTCGTTATAGCCTTTAAAGACCACGTTTTATGAAAACTGCTATTTTGCAGTGTTTGCAGCAGTTTTCCAGTAAAAACAGCAAAAACGTTTATCATGACCAAATTTTAAAAAAGTTAAAATTACAATGGCATTGGAAAATTGTGCAAAACGTTCGTTTTAGCCTCTAAATAACACGTTTTATGAAAACTGCTTTTTTGCGGTGTTTGGAGCAGTTTTCCAGTAAAAACAGCAAAAACGTTTATCATGACCAAATTTTAAAAAAGTTAAAATTACAGTGCCATTGCAAAATTGTGGAAAACGTTCGTTTTAGCCTGTAAATAACATGTTATATAAAAACTGCTATTTTGCGGTGTTTCCAGCAGTTTTCCAGTAAAAACAGCAAAAACGTTTATCATGACCAATTTTTTCAAAAAGTCATAACTACAGTGTCATTGTAAATTTGTGCAAAACGTTCGATTTAGCCTCTAAATAACACGTTTTATGAAAACTGCTATTTTGCAGTGTTTGCAGAAGTTTTCCAGTAAACACAGCAAAAACGTTTATCATGACCAAATTTTAAAAAAGTTAAAATTACAGTGCCATTGCAAAATTGTGCAAAACGTTCGTTTTAGCCTCTAAATAACACGTTTTATGAAAAGTGCTATTTTGCAGTGTTTGGAGCAATTTTCCAGTAAAAACAGCAATAACGTTTATCATGACCAAATTTTAAAAAAGTTTAATTTACAGTGCCATTGCAAAATTGTGCAAAACGTTCGTTTTAGCCTGTAAATAACACGTTTTATGAAAACTGCTATTTTGCAGTGTTTGCAGCAGTTTTCCAGTAAAAACAGGAAAAACATTTATCATGACCAAATTTTAAAAAAGTTTAATTTACAGTGCCATTGCAAAATTGTGCAAAACGTTCGTTTTAGCCTGTAAATAACACGTTTTATGAAAACTGCTATTTTGCAGTGTTTGCGGCAGTTTTCCAGTAAAAACAGGAAAAACGTTTATCATGACCAAATTTTAAAAAAGTTAAAATTACAGTGCCATTGCAAAATTGTGCAAAACGTTCGTTTTAGCCTCTAAATAACACGTTTTATGAAAACTGCTATTTTGCAGTGCTTGCAGCAGTTTTCCAGTAAAAACAGCAAAAACGTTTATCATGACCAAATTTTAAAAAAGTTAAAATTACAGTGCCATTGCAAAATTGTGCAAAACGTTCGTTTTAGCCTCTAAATAACACGTTTTATGAAAACTGCTATTTTGCAGTATTTGCAGCAGTTTTCCAGTAAAAACAACAAAAACGTTTATCATGACCAAATTTTAAAAAAGTTTAATTTACAGTGCCATTGCAAAATTGTGCAAAACGTTCGTTTTAGCCTCTCAATAACACGTTTTATAAAAACTGCTATTTTGCAGTGCTTGCAGCAGTTTTCCAGTAAAAACAGCAAAAACGTTTATCATGACCAAATTTTAAAAAAGTTAAAATTACAGTGCCATTACAAAATTGTGGAAAACGTTCGTTTTAGCCTCTAAATAACACGTTTTATAAAAACTGCTATTTTGCAGTATTTGCAGCAGTTTTCCAGTAAAAACAACAAAAACGTTTATCATGACCAAATTTTAAAAAAGTTTAATTTACAGTGCCATTGCAAAATTGTGCAAAACGTTCGTTTTAGCCTCTAAATAACACGTTTTATGAAAACTGCTATTTTGCAGTGTTTGCAGCAGTTTTCCGGTAAAAACAGAAAAACGGTGTTCATGACGAAATTTTAAAAAAGTTAAAATTACAGTGCCATTGCAAAATTGTGCAAAACGTTCGTTTTAGCCTCTAAATAACACCTTTTATAAAAACTGCTATTTTGCATTGTTTAAAGCAGTTTTCCAGTAAAAACAGCAAAAACGTTTATCATGACCAAATTTTAAAAAAGTTAAAATTACAGTGCCATTGCAAAATTGTGCAAAACGTTCGTTATAGCCTTTAAATAACACGTTTTATGAAAACTGCTATTTTGCAGTGTTTGCAGCAGTTTTCCAGTAAAAACAGAAAAAACTTTATCATGACCAAATTTTAAAAAAGTTAAAATTACAGTGCCATTGCAAAATTGTGCAAAACGTTCGTTTTAGCCTCTAAATAACACGTTTTATGAAAACTGCTATTTTGCAGTGTTTGCAGCAGTTTTCCAGTAAAAACAGCAAAAACGTTTATCATGAAAAAATTTAACAAAAAATAAAACTAAACTGCCATTGCAAAATTGTGCAAAACGTTCGTTTTAGCCTCTAAATAACACGTTTAATGAAAACTTCTATTTTGCAGTTTTTGTAGCAGTTTTCAAGTAAAAACAGCATTAACGTTTATCATGACCAAATTTTAAAAAGTTAAAATTTTAGGGCCATTGCAAAATTGTGCAAAACGTTCGTTTTAGCCTTTAAAGACCACCTTTTATGAAAACTGCTATTTTGCAGTGTTTGCAGCAGTTTTCCAGTAAAAACAGCAAAAACGTTTATCATGACAAAATTTTAAAAAAGTCAAAATTACAGTGCCATTGTAAAATTGTGCAAAACGTTCGTTTTAGCCTCTAAATAACACGTTTTATGAGAACTGCTATTTTGCAGTGTTTGCAGCAGTTTTGCAGTAAAAACAGCAAAAACGTTTATCATGACAAAATTTTAAAAAAGTCAAAATTACAGTGCCATTGCAAAATTGTGGAAAACGTTCGTTTTAGCCTCTAAATAACACGTTTTATGAGAACTGCTATTTTGCAGTGTTTGCAGCAGTTTTCCAGTAAAAACAGCAAAAACGTTTATCATGAAAAAATTTAACAAAAAATAAAACTACACTGCCATTGCAAAATTGTGCAAAACGTTCGTTTTAGCCTCTAAATAACACGTTTAATGAAAACTGCTATTTTGCAGTTTTTGCAGCAGTTTTCAAGTAAAAACAGCAATAACGTTTATCATGACCAAATTTTAAAAAGTTAAAATTATAGGGCCATTGCAAAATTGTGCAAGACGTTCGTTTTAGCCTCTAAATAACATGTTTAATGAAAACTGCTATTTTGCAGTTCTTGCACCAGTTTTGCAGTAAAAACAGCAAAAACGTTTATCATGACCAAATTTTAAAAAAGTTAAAATTACAGTGCAATTGCAAAATTGTGCAAAACGTTCGTTTTAGCCTCTAAATAACACATGTTATAAAAACTGCTCTTTTGCGGTGTTTCCAGCAGTTTTCCAGTAAAGACAGCAAAAACGTTTATCATGACGAAATTTTAAAAAAGTTAAATTTTGTGTGCCATTGCAAAATTGTGCAAAACGTTCATTTTAGCCTCTAAATAACACGTTTAATGAAAACTGCTATGTTTCAGTTTTTGCAGCAGTTTTCCAGTAAAAACAGCAAAAACGTTTATCATGACCACATTTTAAAAAAGTTAAAATTACAGTGCCATTGCAAAATTGTGCAAAACGTTCGTTTTAGCCTCTAAATAACACGTTTTATAAAAACTGCTATTTTGCAGTATTTGCAGCAGTTTTCCAGTAAAAACAGCAAAAACGTTTACCATGACCAAATTTTAAAAAAAGTTAAAATTACAGTGCCATTGCAAAATTGTGCAAAACGTTCGTTTTAACCTCTAAATAAGACGTTTATGAAAACTGCTATTTTGCAGTGTTTGCAGCAGTTTTCCAGTAAAAACAAAAAAAAACTTTATCATGACCAAATTTTAAAAAAGTTAAAATTACAATGCCATTGCAAAATTGTGCAAAACGTTCGTTATAGCCTCTAAATAACACTATTTAAGAAAACTGCTATTTTGCAGTGTTTGCAGCAGTTTTCCAGTAAAAACAAAAAAAAGCTTTATGATGACCAAATTTTAAAAAAGTTAAAATTACAGTGCCATTGCAAAATTGTGCAAAACGTTCGTTTTATCCTCTAAATCACACGTTCTATGAAACCTGCTATTTTGCGGTGTTTGCAGCAGTTTTCCAGTAAAAACAGCAAAAACGTTTATCATGACCAAATTTTAAAAAAAGTTAAAATTACAATGCCATTGCAAAATTGTGCAAAACGTTCGTTTTAACCTCTAAATAAGACGTTTATGAAAACTGCTATTTTGCAGTGTTTGCAGCAGTTTTCCAGTAAAAACAAAAAAAAACTTTATCATGACCAAATTTTAAAAAAGTTAAAATTACAGTGCCATTGCAAAATTGTGCAAAACGTTCGTTATAGCCTCTAAATAACACTATTTATGAAAACTGCTATTTTGCAGTGTTTGCAGCAGTTTTCCAGTAAAAACAAAAAAAAGCTTTATGATGACCAAATTTTAAAAAAGTTAAAATTACAGTGCCATTGCAAAATTGTGCAAAACGTTCGTTTTAGCCTCTAAATAACACGTTTTATGAGAACTGCTATTTTGCAGTGTTTGCAGCAGTTTTCCAGTAAAAACAGCAAAAACGTTTATCATGAAAAAATTTAACAAAAAATAAAACTACACTGCCATTGCAAAATTGTGCAAAACGTTCATTTTAGCCTCTAAATAACACGTTTAATGAAAACTGCTATGTTTCAGTTTTTGCAGCAGTTTTCCAGTAAAAACAGCAAAAACGTTTATCATGACCACATTTTAAAAAGTTAAAATTATAGGGCCATTGCAAAATTGTGCAAAACGTTCGTTTTAGCCTCTAAATAACATGTTTAATGAAAACTGCTATTTTGCAGTTCTTGCACCAGTTTTCCAGTAAAAACAGCAAAAACGTTTATCATGACCAAATTTTAAAAATGTTAAAATTACAGTGCAATTGCAAAATTGTGCAAAACGTTCGTTTTAACCTCTAAATAACACATGTTATAAAAACTGCTCTTTTGCGGTGTTTCCAGCAGTTTTCCAGTAAAAACGGCAAAAACGTTTATCATGACGAAATTTTAAAAAAGTTAAATTTTGTGTGCCATTGCAAAATTGTGCAAAACGTTCATTTTAGCCTCTAAATAACACGTTTAATGAAAACTGCTATGTTTCAGTTTTTGCAGCAGTTTTCCAGTAAAAACAGCAAAAACGTTTATCATGACCACATTTTAAAAAAGTTAAAATTACAGTGCCATTGCAAAATTGTGCAAAACGTTCGTTTTAGCCTCTAAATAGCACGTTTTATGAAAACTGGTATTTTGCAGTGTTTGAAGCAGTTTTCCAGTAAAAACAACAAAAACGTTTATCATGACCAAATTTTAAAAAAGTTTAATTTACAGTGCCATTGCAAAATTGTGCAAAACGTTCGTTTTAGCCTCTCAATAACACGTTTTATAAAAACTGCTATTTTGCAGTGCTTGCAGCAGTTTTCCAGTAAAAACAGCAAAAACGTTTATCATGACCAAATTTTAAAAAAGTTAAAATTACAGTGGCATTACAAAATTGTGGAAAACGTTCGTTTTAGCCTCTAAATAACACGTTTTATAAAGACTGCTATTTTGCAGTATTTGCAGCAGTTTTCCAGTAAAAACAACAAAAACGTTTATCATGACCAAATTTTAAAAAAGTTTAATTTACAGTGCCATTGCAAAATTGTGCAAAACGTTCGTTTTAGCCTCTAAATAACACGTTTTATGAAAACTGCTATTTTGCAGTGTTTGCAGCAGTTTTCCGGTAAAAACAGAAAAACGGTGTTCATGACGAAATTTTAAAAAAGTTAAAATTACAGTGCCATTGCAAAATTGTGCAAAACGTTCGTTTTAGCCTCTAAATAACACCTTTTATAAAAACTGCTATTTTGCATTGTTTAAAGCAGTTTTCCAGTAAAAACAGCAAAAACGTTTATCATGACCAAATTTTAAAAAAGTTAAAATTACAGTGCCATTGCAAAATTGTGCAAAACGTTCGTTATAGCCTTTAAATAACACGTTTTATGAAAACTGCTATTTTGCAGTGTTTGCAGCAGTTTTCCAGTAAAAACAGAAAAAAATTTATCATGACCAAATTTTAAAAAAGTTAAATTTTCTGGGCTATTGCAAAATTGTGCAAAACGTTCGTTTTAGCCTCTAAATAACACGTTTTATGAAAACTGCTATTTTGCAGTGTTTGCAGCAGTTTTCCAGTAAAAACAGAAAAAAGATTTATCATGACCAAATTTTAAAAAAGTTAAAATTACAGTGCCATTGCAAAATTGTGCAAAACGTTCGTTTTAGCCTCTAAATAACACGTTTTATGAAAACTGCTATTTTGCAGTGTTTGCAGCGGTTTTCCAGTAAAAACAGCAAAAACGTTTATCATGAAAAAATTTAACAAAAAATAAAACTAAACTGCCATTGCAAAATTGTGCAAAACGTTCGTTTTAGCCTCTAAATAACACGTTTAATGAAAACTTCTATTTTGCAGTTTTTGTAGCAGTTTTCAAGTAAAAACAGCATTAACGTTTATCATGACCAAATTTTAAAAAGTTAAAATTTTAGGGCCATTGCAAAATTGTGCAAAACGTTCGTTTTAGCCTTTAAAGACCACCTTTTATGAAAACTGCTATTTTGCAGTGTTTGCAGCAGTTTTCCAGTAAAAACAGCAATAAAGTTTATCATGACCAAATTTTAAAAAAGTCAAAATTACAGTGCCATTGTAAAATTGTGCAAAACGTTCGTTTTAGCCTCTAAATAACACGTTTTATGAGAACTGCTATTTTGCAGTGTTTGCAGCAGTTTTGCAGTAAAAACAGCAAAAACGTTTATCATGACAAAATTTTAAAAAAGTCAAAATTACAGTGCCATTGCAAAATTGTGCAAAACGTTCGTTTTAGCCTCTAAATAACACGTTTTATGAGAACTGCTATTTTGCAGTGTTTGCAGCAGTTTTCCAGTAAAAACAGCAAAAACGTTTATCATGAAAAAATTTAACAAAAAATAAAACTACACTGCCATTGCAAAATTGTGCAAAACGTTCGTTTTAGCCTCTAAATAACACGTTTAATGAAAACTGCTATTTTGCAGTTTTTGCAGCAGTTTTCAAGTAAAAACAGCAATAACGTTTATCATGACCAAATTTTAAAAAGTTAAAATTATAGGGCCATTGCAAAATTGTGCAAGACGTTCGTTTTAGCCTCTAAATAACATGTTTAATGAAAACTGCTATTTTGCAGTTCTTGCACCAGTTTTGCAGTAAAAACAGCAAAAACGTTTATCATGACCAAATTTTAAAAAAGGTAAATTTTGTGTGCCATTGCAAAATTGTGCAAAACGTTCATTTTAGCCTCTAAATAACACGTTTAATGAAAACTGCTATGTTTGAGTTTTTGCAGCAGTTTTCCAGTAAAAACAGCAAAAACGTTTACCATGACCAAATTTTAAAAAAGTTAAAATTAAAGTGCCATTGCAAAATTGTGCAAAACGTTCGTTTTAGCCTCTAAATAACACGTTTTATGAAAACTGCTATTTTGCAGTGTTTGAAGCAGTTTTCCAGTAAAAACAGCAAAAACGTTTATCATGACCAAATTTTAAAAAAGTTAAAATGACATTGCCATTACAAAATTGTGCAAAACGTTCGTTATAGCCTCTAAATAACACGTTTTATCAAAACTGCTATTTTGCAGTGTTTGCAGCAGTTTTCAACTAAAAACAGCCAAAACGTTTATCATGGTCAAATTTTAAAAAAGTTAAAATTACATTGCCATTGCAAAATTGTGCAAAACGTTCGTTTTAGCCTCTAAATAACACGTTTTATGAAAACTGCTATTTTGCAGTGTTTGCAGCAGTTTTCCAGTAAAAACAGCAAAAACGTTTATCATGACCAAATTTTAAAAAAGTTAAAATGACATTGCCATTGCAAAATTGTGCAAAACGTTCGTTATAGCCTCTAAATAACACGTTTTATGAAGACTGCTATTTTGCAGTGTTTGCAGCAGTTTTCCATTAAAAACAGCAATAACGTTTTTCATGACCAAATTTTAAAAAAATTTAATTTACAGTGCCATTCCAAAATTGTGCAAAACGTTCGTCTTAGTCTCTAAATAACACGTTTAATGAAAACTGCTATTTGGCATTGTTTGCAGCAGTTTTCCAGTAAAAACAGCAAAAACGTTTATCATGACCAAATTTTAAAAAAGTTAAAACTACACTGCCATTGCAAAATTGTGCAAAACGTTCGTTTTAGCCTCTAAATAACACGTTTCATGAAAACTGCTATTTTGCAGTATTTGCAGCAGTTTTCCAGTAAAAACCGCAAAACGTTTATCACGACCAAATTTTAAAAAAGTTAAAATTACAGTGCCATTGCAAAATTGTGCAAAACGTTTGTTTTAGCCCCTAAATAACACGTTTTATGAAAACTGCCATTTTGCAGTGTTTGAAGCAGTTTTCCAGTAAAAACAGCAAAAACGTTTATCATGACCAATATTTAAAAAAGTTAAATTTTCTGTGCCATTGCAAAATTGTGCAAAACGTTCGTTTTAGCCTGTAAATAACACGTTTTATGAAAACTGCTATTTTGCAGTGTTTGCGGCAGTTTTCCAGTAAAAACAGGAAAAACGTTTATCATGACCAAATTTTAAAAAAGTTAAAATTACAGTGCCATTGCAAAATTGTGCAAAACGTTCGTTTTAGCCTCTAAATAACACGTTTTATGAAAACTGCTATTTTGCAGTGCTTGCAGCAGTTTTCCAGTAAAAACAGCAAAAACGTTTATCATGACCAAATTTTAAAAAAGTTAAAATTACAGTGCCATTGCAAAATTGTGCAAAACGTTCGTTTTAGCCTCTAAATAACACGTTTTATGAAAACTGCTATTTTGAGGTGTATGCAGGAGTTTTCCAGTAAAAACAGCAATAACGTTTATCATGACCAAATTTTAAAAAAGTAAAAAATACAGTGCCATTGCAAAATTGTGCAAAACATTCGTTTTAGCCTCTAAATAACACGTTTTATGAAAACTGCTATTTGGCATTGTTTCCAGCAGTTTTCCAGTAAAAACAGCAAAAACGTTTATTATGACCAAATTTTAAAAAGTTAAAATTAGAGTGCCATTACAAAATTGTGCAAAACGTTTGTTTTAGCCTCTAAATAACACGTTTTATGAAAACTGCTATTTTGCAGTGTTTGAAGCAGTTTTCCAGTAAAAACAGCAAAAACGTTTATCATGACCAAATTTTAAAAATGTTAAAATTACAGTACCATTGCAAAATTGTGCAAAACGTTCGTTTTAGCCTCTAAATAACACGTTTTATGAAAACTGCTATTTTGCAGTGTTTGCAGCAGTTTTCAACTAAAAACAGCCAAAACGTTTATCATGATCAAATTTTAAAAAAGTTAAAATTACAGTGCCATTGCAAAATTGTGCAAAACGTTCGTTTTAGCCTCTAAATAACACGTTTTATGAAAACTGCTATTTGGCATTGTTTCCAGCAGTTTTCCAGTAAAAACACTAAAAACGTTTATCATGACCAAATTTTAAAAACGTTAAAATTACAGTGCATTTCAAAATTGTGCAAAACTGTTCGTTTTAGTCTGTAAATAACACGTTTTATGAAAACTGCTAGTATTAGCAGCAGTTTTCCAGTAAAAACAACAAAATCGTTTATCATGACCAAATTTTAAAAAGTTAAAATTACAGTGCCATTGCAAAATTTTGCAAAACGTTCGTCTTAGCCTCTAAATAACACGTTTAATGAAAACTGCTATGTTGCAGTTTTTGCAGCAGTTTTCCAGTAAAAACAGCAAAAACGTTTATCATGACAAAATTTTTAAAAAGTTAAAATTACAATGCCATTGCAAAATTGTGGAAAACGTTCGTTTTAGCCTCTAAATAACACTTTCTATGAAACCTGCTATTTTGAAATGTTTGCAGCAGTTTTCCAGTAAAAACAGCAAAAATGTTTATCATGACCAAATTTTAAAAAAGTTAAAATTATATTGCCATTGCAAAATTGTGCAAAAAGTTTGTTTTATCCTCTAAATAACACGTTTTATAAAAACTGCTATTTTGCGGTGTTTGCAGCAGTTTTCCAGTAAAAACAGCAAAAACGTTTATCATGACCAAATTTAACAAAAAATAAAATTACAGTGCCATTGTAAAATTGTGCAAAACGTTTGTTTTAGCCTCTAAATAAGACGTTTTCAAAAAACTGCTATTTTGCGGTGTTTGCAGGAGTGTTCCAGTAAAAACAGCAAAAACGTTTATCATGACGAAATTTTAAAAAGTTAAAACTACATTGCCATTGCAAAATTGTGCAAAACGTTCGTTTTAGCCTCTAATCAACACATTTTTTGAAGACTTCTATTTTGCAGTATTTGCAGCAGTTTTCCAGTAAAAACAGCAAAAACGTTTACCATGACCAGAGTTTGAATAAGTTAAACTTACGCCGCCATTGCAAAATTGTGCAAAACGTTCGTTTTAGCCTCTAAATAACACGTTTAATGAAAACTGCTATTTTGCAGTGTTTGAAGCAGTTTTCCATTAAAAACAGCAAGAACGTTTATTATGAGCAAATTTTAAAAACTTAAAATTGCAGTGCCATTACAAAATTGTGCGAAACGTTTGTTTTAGCCTCTAAATAACACGTTTTATAAAAACTGCTATTTTGCATTGTTTGCAGCAGTTTTCCAGTAAAAACAGCAAAAACGTTTATCATGACCAAATTTTAAAAAAGTTAAAATTACAGTGCCATTGCAAAATTGTGCAAAACGTTCGTTATAGCCTTTAAATAACACGTTTTATGAAAACTGCTATTTTGCAGTGTTTGCAGCAGTTTTCCAGTAAAAACAGAAAAAACTTTATCATGACCAAATTTTAAAAAAGTTAAAATTACAGTGCCATTGCAAAATTGTGCAAAACGTTCGTTTTAGCCTCTAAATAACACGTTTTATGAAAACTGCTATTTTGCGGTTTTTCCAGCAGTTTTCCAGTAAAAACAGCAAAAACGTTTATCATGACCAAATTTTAAAAAGGTTAAGATTACAGTGCTATTGCAAAATTGTGCAAAACGTTCGTTTTAGCCTCTAAATAACACGTTTTATGAAAACTGCTATTTTGCAGTGTTTAAAGGAGTTTTCCAGTAAAAACAGCAAAAACGTTTATCATGAAAAAATTTAACAAAAAATAAAACTAAACTGCCATTGCAAAATTGTGCAAAACGTTCGTTTTAGCCTCTAAATAACACGTTTAATGAAAACTGCTATTTTGCAGCTTTTGTAGCAGTTTTCAAGTAAAAACAGCATTAACGTTTATCATGACCAAATTTTAAAAAGTTAAAATTATAGGGCCATTGCAAAATTGTGCAAAACGTTCGTTTTAGCCTTTAAGGACCACCTTTTATGAAAACTGCTATTTTGCAGTGTTTGCAGCAGTTTTCCAGTAAAAACAGCAATAAAGTTTATCATGACCAAATTTTAAAAAAGTCAAAATTACAGTGCCATTGTAAAATTGTGCAAAACGTTCGTTTTAGCCTCTAAATAACACGTTTTATGAGAACTGCTATTTTGCAGTGTTTGCAGCAGTTTTGCAGTAAAAACAGCAAAAACGTTTATCATGACAAAATTTTAAAAAAGTCAAAATTACAGTGCCATTGCAAAATTGTGCAAAACGTTCGTTTTAGCCTCTAAATAACACGTTTTATGAGAACTGCTATTTTGCAGTGTTTGCAGCAGTTTTCCAGTAAAAACAGCAAAAACGTTTATCATGAAAAAATTTAACAAAAAATAAAACTACACTGCCATTGCAAAATTGTGCAAAACGTTCGTTTTAGCCTCTAAATAACACGTTTAATGAAAACTGCTATTTTGCAGTTTTTGCAGCAGTTTTCAAGTAAAAACAGCAATAACGTTTATCATGACCAAATTTTAAAAAGTTAAAATTATAGGGCCATTGCAAAATTGTGCAAGACGTTCGTTTTAGCCTCTAAATAACATGTTTAATGAAAACTGCTATTTTGCAGTTCTTGCACCAGTTTTGCAGTAAAAACAGCAAAAACGTTTATCATGACCAAATTTTAAAAAAGTTAAAATTACAGTGCAATTGCAAAATTGTGCAAAACTTTCGTTTTAGCCTCTAAATAACACATGTTATAAAAACTGCTCTTTTGCGGTGTTTCCAGCAGTTTTCCAGTAAAGACAGCAAAAACGTTTATCATGACGAAATTTTAAAAAAGTTAAATTTTGTGTGCCATTGCAAAATTGTGCAAAACGTTCATTTTAGCCTCTAAATAACACTATTTATGAAAACTGCTATTTTGCAGTGATTGCAGGAGTTTTCCACTAAAAACAGCAAAAACGTTTATCATGACCAAATTTTAAAAAAGTTAAAATTACAGTGCAATTGGAAAATTGTGCAAAACGTTCGTTTTATCCTCTAAATCACACGTTCTATGAAACCTGCTATTTTGCGGTGTTTGCAGCAGTTTTCCAGTAAAAACAGCAAAAACGTTTACCATGACCAAATTTTAAAAAAAGTTAAAATTACAGTGCCATTGCAAAATTGTGCAAAACGTTCGTTTTAACCTCTAAATAAGACGTTTATGAAAACTGCTATTTTGCAGTGTTTGCAGCAGTTTTCCAGTAAAAACAAAAAAAAACTTTATCATGACCAAATTTTAAAAAAGTTAAAATTACAGTGCCATTGCAAAATTGTGCAAAACGTTCGTTATAGCCTCTAAATAACACTATTTATGAAAACTGCTATTTTGCAGTGTTTGCAGCAGTTTTCCAGTAAAAACAAAAAAAAGCTTTATGATGACCAAATTTTAAAAAAGTTAAAATTACAGTGCCATTGCAAAATTGTGCAAAACGTTCGTTTTAGCCTCTAAATAACACGTTTTATGAGAACTGCTATTTTGCAGTGTTTGCAGCAGTTTTCCAGTAAAAACAGCAAAAACGTTTATCATGAAAAAATTTAACAAAAAATAAAACTACACTGCCATTGCAAAATTGTGCAAAACGTTCGTTTTAGCCTCTAAATAACACGTTTAATGAAAACTGCTATTTTGCAGTTTTTGCAGCAGTTTTCCAGTAAAAACAGCAAAAACGTTTATCATGACCAAATTTTAAAAAAGTTAAAATTACAGTGCAATTGCAAAATTGTGCAAAACGTTCGTTTTAACCTCTAAATAAGACGTTTATGAAAACTGCTATTTTGCAGTGTTTGCAGCAGTTTTCCAGTAAAAACAAAAAAAAACTTTATCATGATCAAATTTTAAAAAAGTTAAAATTACAGTGCCATTGCAAAATTGTGCAAAACGTTCGTTATAGCCTCTAAATAACACTATTTATGAAAACTGCTATTTTGCAGTGTTTGCAGCAGTTTTCCAGTAAAAACAAAAAAAAGCTTTATGATGACCAAATTTTAAAAAAGTTAAAATTACAGTGCCATTGCAAAATTGTGCAAAACGTTCGTTTTAGCCTCTAAATAACACGTTTTATGAGAACTGCTATTTTGCAGTGTTTGCAGCAGTTTTCCAGTAAAAACAGCAAAAACGTTTATCATGAAAAAATTTAACAAAAAATAAAACTACACTGCCATTGCAAAATTGTGCAAAACGTTCGTTTTAGCCTCTAAATAACACGTTTAATGAAAACTGCTATTTTGCAGTTTTTGCAGCAGTTTTCCAGTAAAAACAGCAAAAACGTTTATCATGACCAAATTTTAAAAAAGTTAAAATTACAGTGCAATTGCAAAATTGTGCAAAACGTTCGTTTTAGCCTCTAAATAACACATGTTATAAAAACTGCTCTTTTGCGGTGTTTCCAGCAGTTTTCCAGTAAAAACGGCAAAAACGTTTATCATGACCAAATTTTAAAAAAGTTAAATTTTGTGTGCCATTGCAAAATTGTGCAAAACGTTCATTTTAGCCTATAAATAACACGTTTAATGAAAACTGCTATGTTTCAGTTTTTGCAGCAGTTTTCCAGTAAAAACAGCAAAAACGTTTATCATGACCACATTTTAAAAAAGTTAAAATTACAGTGCCATTGCAAAATTGTGCAAAACGTTCGTTTTAGCCTGTAAATAACACGTTTTATAAAAACTGCTATTTTGCAGTGATTGCAGGAGTTTTCCACTAAAAACAGCAAAAACGTTTATCATGACCAAATTTTAAAAAAGTTAAAATTACAGTGCAATTGGAAAATTGTGCAAAACGTTCGTTTTAGCCTCTAAATAACACATTTTATAAAAACTGCTCTTTTGCGGTGTTTCCAGCAGTTTTCCAGTAAAAACAGCAAAAACGTTTATCATGACCAAGTTTTAAAAAAGTTAAAATTACAGTGCCATTGCAAAATTGTGCAAAACGTTCGTTTTAGCCTCTAAATAACACGTTTTATGAAAACTGCTATTTTGCAGTGTTTGCAGCAGTTTTCAACTAAAAACAGCCAAAACGTTTATCATGGTCAAATTTTAAAAAAGTTAAAATTACAGTGCCATTGCAAAATTGTGCAAAACGTTCGTTTTAGCCTCTAAATAACACGTTTTATGAAAACTGCTATTTTGCAGTGTTTGCAGCAGTTTTCCAGTAAAAACAGCAAAAACGTTTATCATGACCAAATTTTAAAAAAGTTAAATTGACATTGCCATTGCAAAATTGTGCAAAACGTTCGTTATAGCCTCTAAATAACACGTTTTATGAAGACTGCTATTTTGCAGTGTTTGCAGCAGTTTTCCATTAAAAACAGCAATAACGTTTATCATGACCAAATTTTAAAAAAAATTTAATTTACAGTGCCATTCCAAAATTGTGCAAAACGTTCGTCTTAGTCTCTAAATAACACGTTTAATGAAAACTGCTATTTGGCATTGTTTGCAGCAGTTTTCCAGTAAAAACAGCAAAAACGTTTATCATGACCAAATTTTAAAAGGTTTAAATTACAGTGCCATTGCAAAATTGTGCAAAACGTTCGTTTTAGCCCCTAAATAACACGTTTTATGAAAACTGCTATTTTGCAGTGTTTGAAGCAGTTTTCCAGTAAAAACAGCAAAAACGTTTATCATGACCAATATTTAAAAAAGTTAAATTTTCTGTGCCATTGCAAAATTGTGGAAAACGTTCGTTTTAGCCTCTAAATAACACGTTTTATGAAAACTGCTATTTTGAGGTGTATGCAGGAGTTTTCCAGTAAAAACAGCAATAACGTTTATCATGACCAAATTTTAAAAAAGTAAAAAATACAGTGCCATTGCAAAATTGTGCAAAACATTCGTTTTAGCCTCTAAATAACACGTTTTATGAAAACTGCTATTTGGCATTGTTTCCAGCAGTTTTCCAGTAAAAACAGCAAAAACGTTTATTATGACCAAATTTTAAAAAGTTAAAATTACAGTGCCATTACAAAATTGTGCAAAACGTTTGTTTTAGCCTCTAAATAACACGTTTTATAGAAAACTGCTATTTTGCAGTGTTTGAAGCAGTTTTCCAGTAAAAACAGCAAAAACGTTTATCATGACCAAATTTTAAAAATGTTAAAATTACAGTACCATTGCAAAATTGTGCAAAACGTTCGTTTTAGCCTCTAAATAACACGTTTTATGAAAACTGCTATTTTGCAGTGTTTGCATCGGTTTTCCAGTAAAAACAGCAAAAACTTTTATCATGACCAAATTTTAAAAGGTTTAAATTACAGTGCCATTTCAAAATTGTTCAAAACGTTCGTTTTAGCCTCTAAATAACACGTTTTATGAAAACTGCTATTTTGCAGTATTTGCAGCAGTTTTCCAGTAAAAACCGCAAAAACGTTTATCACGACAAAATTTTAAAAATGTTAAAATTACAGTAGCATTGCAAAATTGTGCGAAACGTTCGTTTTAGGCTCTAAATAACACGTTTTATGAACACTGCTATTTTGCAGTGTTTGCGGCAGTTTTCCAGTAAAAACAGCAAAAACGTTTATCATGAGCAAATTTTAAAAATGTTAAAATTACAGTACCATTGCAAAATTGTGCAAAACGTTCGTTTTAGCCTCTAAATAACACGTTTTATGAAAACTGCTATTTTGCAGTGTTTGCATCGGTTTTCCAGTAAAAACAGCAAAAACTTTTATCATGACCAAATTTTAAAAGGTTTAAATTACAGTGCCATTTTAAAATTGTTCAAAACGTTCGTTTTAGCCTCTAAATAACACGTTTTATGAAAACTGCTATTTTGCAGTATTTGCAGCAGTTTTCCAGTAAAAACCGCAAAAACGTTTATCACGACAAAATTTTAAAAATGTTAAAATTACAGTAGCATTGCAAAATTGTGCGAAACGTTCGTTTTAGGCTCTAAATAACACGTTTTATGAACACTGCTATTTTGCAGTGTTTGCGGCAGTTTTCCAGTAAAAACAGCAAAAACGTTTATCATGAGCAAATTTTAAAAATGTTAAAATTACAGTGCCATTGCAAAATTGTGCAAAACGTTCGTTTTAGCCTCTAAATAACACGTTTTATGAAAACTGCTATTTTGCAGTGTTTGCAGCATTTTTCCGGTAAAAACAGCAAAAACGTTTATCATGACCAAATTTTAAAAGTGTTAAAATTACTGTGCCATTGCAAAATTGTGCAAGACGTTCGTTTTAGCCTCTAAATAACACGTTTTATGAAAACTGCTATTTTGCAGTGTTTGCAGCAGTTTTCCAGTAAAAACAGCAAAAACGTTTATCATGAGCAAATTTTAAAAATGTTAAAATTACAGTGCCATTGCAAAATTGTGCAAAACGTTCGTTTTAGCCTCTAACAAACACGTTTTATGAAAACTGCTATTTTGCAGTGTTTGCAGTAGTTTTCCAGTAAAAAACGCAAAAACGTTTAACATTACCAAATTTTAAAAAAAGTTAAATTTACAGTGCCATTGCAAAATTGTACAAAACGTTTGTTTTAGCCTCTAAATAACACGTTTTATGAAACCTGCTATTTTGCAGTGTTTGCAGCAGTTTTCAACTAAAAACAGCCAAAACGTTTATCATGATCAAATTTTAAAAAAGTTAAAATTACAGTGCCATTGCAAAATTGTGCAAAACGTTCGTTTTAGCCTCTAAATAACACGTTTTATGAAAACTGCTATTTTTCAGTGTTCGCCGCAGTTTTCCAGTAAAAACAGCAAAAACGTTTATCATGAGCAAATTTTAAAAATGTTAAAATTACAGTACCATTGCAAATTTGTGCAAAACGTTCGTTTTAGCCTCTAAATAACACGTTTTATGAAAACTGCTATTTGGCATTGTTTGCAGCAGTTTTCCAGTAAAAAAAGGAAAAACGTTTATTATGACCAAATTTTAAAAAGTTAAAATTACAGTGCCATTACAAAATTGTGCAAAACGTTTGTTTTAGCCTCTAAATAACACGTTTTATGAAAACTGCTATTTTGCAGTGTTTGAAGCAGTTTTCCAGTAAAAACAGCAAAAACGTTTAGCATGACAAAATTTTTAAAAAGTTAAAATTACAATGCCATTGCAAAATTGTGGAAAACGTTCGTTTTAGCCTCTAAATAACACTTTCTATGAAACCTGCTATTTTGAAATGTTTGCAGCATTTTCCAGTAAAAACAGAAAAAATGTTTATCTTGACCACATTCTAAAAAAGTTAAATTTTCTGTGCCATTGCAAAATTGTGCAAAACGTTCGTTTTAGCCTCTAAATAATACGTTTAATGAAAACTGCTATTTTGCAGTTTTTGCAGCCGTTTTCCAGTAAAAATAGCAAAAAAGTTTATCATGACTAAATTTCAAAAAGTTAAAATTACATTGCCATTGCAAAATTGTGCAAAACGTTCGTCTTAGCCTCTAAATAACACGTTTAATGAAAACTGCTATTTTGTAGTTTTTGCAGCAGTTTTCCAGTAAAAACAGCAAAAACGTTTAGCATGACAAAATTTTTAAAAAGTTAAAATTACAATGCCATTGCAAAATTGTGCAAAACGTTCGTCTTAGCCTCTAAATAACACTTTCTATGAAACCTGCTATTTTGAAATGTTTGCAGCAGTTTTCCAGTAAAAACAGAAAAAATGTTTATCATGACCAAATTTTAAAAAAGTTAAAATTTTATTGCCATTGCAAAATTGTGCAAAAAGTTCCTTTTATCCTCTAAATAACACGTTTTATAAAAACTGCTATTTTGCGGTGTTTGCAGCAGTTTTCCAGTAAAAACAGCAAAAACGTTTATCATGACCAAATTTAACAAAAAATAAAATTACAGTGCCATTGTAAAATTGTGCAAAACGTTTGTTTTAGCCTCTAAATAAGACGTTTTCAAAAAACTGCTATTTTGCGGTGTTTGCAGGAGTTTTCCAGTAAAAACAGCAAAAACGTTTATCATGACGAAATTTTAAAAAGTTAAAATTACAGTGCAATTCCAAAATTGTGCAAAACGTTCGTTTTAGCCTCTAATCAACAAATTTTATGAAGACTTCTATTTTGCAGTATTTGCAGCAGTTTTCCAGTAAAAACAGCAAAAACGTTTACCATGACCAGAGTTTGAATAAGTTAAACTTACGCCGCCATTGCAAAATTGTGCAAAACGTTCGTTTTAGCCTCTAAATAACACGTTTAATGAAAACTGCTATGTTTCAGTTTTTGCAGCAGTTTTCCAGTAAAAAGAGCAAAAACGTTTATCATGACCACATTTTAAAAAAGTTAAAATTACAGAGTCATTGCAAAATTGTGCAAAACGTTCGTTTTAGCCTCTAAATAACACGTTTTATGAAAACTGCTATTTGGCATTGTTTGCAACAGTTTTCCAGTAAAAACAGCAAAAACGTTTATTATGACCAAATTTTAAAAAGTTAAAATTACAGTGCCATTACAAAATTTTGCAAAACGTTTGTTTTAGCCTCTAAATAACACGTTTTATGAAAACTGCTATTTTGCAGTGTTTGAAGCAGTTTTCCAGTAAAAACAGCAAAAACGTTTATCATGACCAAATTTTAAAAAAGTTAAAATTACAGTGCCATTGCAAAATTGTGCAAAACGTTCGTTTTAGCCTCTAAATAACACGTTTTATGAAAACTGCTATTTTGCAGTGTTTGCAGCAGTTTTCTACTAAAAACAGCCAAAACGTTTATCATGATCAAATTTTAAAAAAGTTAAAATTACAGTGCCATTGCAAAATTGTGCAAAACGTTCGTTTTAGCCTCTAAAAAAAGCGTTTTATGAAAACTGCTATTTTGTAGTGTTTGCAGCAGTTTTCCAGTAAAAACAGCAAAAACGTTTATCATGATCAAATTTTAAAAAATTTAAAATTACAGTGCCATTGCAAAATTGTGCAAAACGTTCGTTATAGCCTCTAAATAACACGTTTTATGAATACTGCTATTTTGCAGTGTTTGCAGCAGTTTTCCAGTAAAAACGTTAAAAATACAGTGCCATTGCAAAATTGTGCAAAATGTTCGTTTTAGCCTCTAAATAACACGTTTTATGAAAACTGCTATTTTGCAGTGTTTGCAGCAGTTTTCCAGTAAAAACAGCAAAAACGTTTATCATGATCAAATTTTAAAAAAGTTAAAATTACAGTGCCATTGCAAAATTGTGCAAAACGTTCGTTTTAGCCTCTAAATAACACGTTTTATGAAAACTGCTATTTTGCAGTGTTTGCAGCAGTTTTCCAGTAAAAACAGCAAAAACGTTTATCATGACCAAATTATAAAAAAGTTAAATTTTCTGTGCCATTGTAAAATTGTGGAAAACGTTCGTTTTCGCATCTAAATAACACGTTTTATGAAAACTGCTATTTTGGGGTGTATGCAGGAGTTTTCCAGTAAAAACAGCAATAACGTTTGTCATGACCAAATTTTAAAAAAATTTAATTTACAGTGCCATTGCAAAATTGTGCAAAACATTCGTTTTAGCCTCTAAATAACACGTTTTATGAAAACTCCTATTCGGCATTGTTCGCAGGAATTTTCCAGTAAAAACAGCAAAAACGTTTATTATGATCAAATTTTAAAAAGTTAAAATTACAGTGCCATTACAAAATTGTGCAAAACGTTTGTTTTAGCCTCTAAATAACACGTTTTATGAAAACTACTATTTTGCAGTGTTTGCAGCAGTTTTCCAGTAAAAACAGCAAAAACGTTTATCATGACAAATTTTAAAAAGTTAAAATTACAGTGCCATTGCAAAATTGTGCAGAACGTTCGTCTTAGCCTCTAAATAACACGTTTAATGAAAACTGCTATTTGGCATTGTTTGCAGCAGTTTTCCAGTAAAAACCGCAAAAACGTTTATCATGACCAAATTTTAAAAAAGTTAAAATTACAGTGCCATTGCAAAATTGTGCAGAACGTTCGTCTTATCCTCTAAATAACACGTTTAATGAAAACTGCTATTTGGCATTGTTTGCAGCAGTTTTCCAGTAAAAACCGCAAAAACGTTTATCATGACCAAATTTTAAAAAAGTTAAAATTACAGTGCCATTGCAAAATTGTGCAAAACGTTCGTTTTAGCCTCTAAATAACACGTTTTATGAAAACTGCTATTTTGCATAATGTGCAGCAGTTTTCCACTAAAAATAGCAAAAACGTTTATCATGACCAAATTTTAAAAAAGTTAAAATTACATTTCCATTGGAAAATTGTGCAAAACGGTCGTTTTAGCCTCTAATTAACACGTTTTATGAAAACTGCTATTTTGCAGTATTTGCAGCAGTTTTCCAGAAAAAACAGCAAAAACGTTTATCATGACCAAATTTTAAAAGGTTTACATTACAGTGTCATTGCAAAATTGTGCAGAACGTTCGTCTTATCCTCTAAATAACACGTTTAATGAAAACTGCTATTTGGCATTGTTTGCAGCAGTTTTCCAGTAAAAACCGCAAAAACGTTTATCATGACCAAATTTTAAAAAAATTAAAATTACAGTGCCAGTGCAAAATTGTGCAAAACGTTCGTTTTAGCCTCTAAATAACACGTTTTATGAAAACTACTATTTTGCAGTGTTTGCAGCAGTTTTCCATTAACAACAGCAAAAACGTTTGTCATGACCAATTTTTAAAAAAGTTAAAATTACAGTGCCAGTGCAAAATTGTGAAAAAAGTTCGTTTTAGCCTCTAAATAACACGTTTTATGAAAACTACTATTTTGCAGTGTTTGCAGCAGTTTTCCAGTAACAACAGCAAAAACGTTTTTCATGACCAATTTCTAAAAAAGTTAAAATTACTGTGCCAGTGAAAAATTGTGCAAAACGTTCGTTTTAGCCTCTAAATAACACGTTTTATGAAAACTACTATTTTGCATTGTTTGCAGCAGTTTTCCAGTAAAAACAGCAAAAACGTTTATCATGACCAATTTTTAAAAAAGTTAAAATTACAGTGCCAGTGCAAAATTGTGCAAAACGTTCGTTTTAGCCTCTAAATAACACGTTTTATGAAAACTACTATTTTGCAGTGTTTGCAGCAGTTTTCCAGTAAAAACAGCAAAAACGTTTATCATGACCAGTTTTTAAAAAAGTTAAAATTACAGTGCCAGTGCAAAATTGTGCAAAACGTTCGTTTTAGCCTCTAAATAACACGTTTTATGAAAACTACTATTTTGCAGTGTTTGCAGCAGTTTTCCAGTAAAAACAGCAAAAACGTTTATCATGACCAATTTTTAAAAAAGTTAAATTACAGTGCCAGTGCAAAATTGTGCAAAACGTTCGTTTTAGCCTCTAAATAACACGTTTTATGAAAACTACTATTTTGCAGTGTCTGCAGCAGTTTTCCAGTAAAAACAGCAAAAACGTTTATCATGACCAATTTTTAAAAAAGTTAAAATTACAGTGCAATTGCAAAATTGTGCAAAACGTTCGTTTTAGCCTCTAAATAACACGCTTTATGAAAACTGGTATTTTGCACTGTTTGCAGTAGTTTTCCAGTAAAAACAGCAAAAACGTTTATCATGACCAAATTTTAAAAATGTTAAAATTACATTGCCATTGCAAAATTGTGCAAAACTGTTCGTTTTAGCCTGTAAATAACACGTTATATGAAAACTGCTATTTTGGAGTATTAGCAGCAGTTTTCTAGTAAAAACAGCAAAATCGTTTATCATGACCAAATTTTAAAAAGTTAAAATTACAGTGCCATTGCAAAATTGTGCAAAACGTTCGTTTTAGCCTCTAAATAACACGTTTTATGATAACTGCTATTTTGCAGTGTCTGCAGCAGTTTTCCAGTAAAAACAGCAAAAACGTTTATCATGACCAATTTTTAAAAAAGTTAAAATTACAGTGGCATTGCGAAATTGTGCAAAACGTTGGTTTTAGTCTCTAAATAATACGTTTTATGAAAACTGCTATTTTGCAGTGTTTGCCTCAGTTTTCGAGTAAAAACAGCAAAATCGTTTATCATGACCAAATTTTAAGAAGTTAAAATTACAGTGCCAGTGCAAAATTGTGCAAAACGTTCGTTTTAGCCTCTAAATAACACGTTTTATGATAACTGCTATTTTGCAGTGTTTGCCTCAGTTTTCGAGTAAAAACAGCAAAAACGTTTATCATGACCAAATTTTAAAAATGTTAAAATTACAGTGCCAGTGCAAAATTGTGCAAAACGTTCGTTTTAGCCTCTAAATAACACGTTTTATGAAAACTACTATTTTGCAGTGTTTGCAGCAGTTTTCCAGTAAAAACAGCAAAAACGTTTATCATGACCAATTTTTAAAAAAGTTAAATTACAGTGCCAGTGCAAAATTGTGCAAAACGTTCGTTTTAGCGTCTAAATAACACGTTTTATGAAAACTACTATTTTGCAGTGTTTGCAGCAGTTTTCCAGTAAAAACAGCAAAACGTTTATCATGACCAAATTTTAAAAATGTTAAAATTACAGTGCCATTGCAAAATTGTGCAAAACTGTTCGTTTTAGCCTGTAAATAACACGTTTTATAAAAACTGCTATTTTGCAGTGGTTGCAGCAGTTTTCCAGTAAAAACAGCAAAATCGTTTATCATGACCAAATTTTAAAAAGTTAAAATTACAGTGCCATTGCAAAATTGTGCAAAACTGTTCGTTTTAGCCTGTAAATAACACGTTTTATGAAAACTGCTATTTTGCAGTATTAGCAGAATTTTTCCAGTAAAAACAGCAAAATCGTTTATCGTGACCAAATTTTAAAAAGTTAAAATTACAGTGCCATTGCAAAATTGTGCAAAACGTTTGTTTTAGCCTCTAAATAACACGTTTAATGAAAATTCCTATTTTGCAGTGTTTGCAGCAGTTTTCGAGTAAAAACAGCAAAAACGTTTATTATGACCAAATTTTAAAAACGTGAAAATTACGGTGCCATTGCAAAATTGTGCAAAACGTTCCTTTTAGCCTCTAAATAACACCCTTTATAAAAATTCTTATCTTGCAGTGTTTGCAGCAGTTTTCGAGTAAAAACAGCAAAAACGTTTATCATGACCAAATTTTAAAACCGTCAAAATTACTGCGCCATTGCAAAATTGTGCAAAACGTTTGTTTTAGCCTCTAAATAACACGTTTTATGAAGACTGCTATTTTGCAGTGTTTGCCTCAGTTTTCGAGTAAAAACAGCAAAATCGTTTATCATGACCAAATTTTAGGAAGTTAAAATTACAGTGCCAGTGCAAAATTGTGCAAAACGTTCGTTTTAGCCTCTAAATAACACGTTTTATGAAAACTACTATTTTGCAGTGTTTGCAGCAGTTTTCCAGTAAAAACAGCAAAAACGTTTATCATGACCAAATTTTAAAAATGTTAAAATTACAGTGCCAGTGCAAAATTGTGCAAAACGTTCGTTTTAGCCTCTAAATAACACGTTTTATGAAAACTACTATTTTGCAGTGTTTGCAGCAGTTTTCCAGTAAAAACAGCAAAAACGTTTATCATGACCAATTTTTAAAAAAGTTAAATTACAGTGCCAGTGCAAAATTGTGCAAAACGTTCGTTTTAGCGTCTAAATAACACGTTTTATGAAAACTACTATTTTGCAGTGTTTGCAGCAGTTTTCCAGTAAAAACAGCAAAACGTTTATCATGACCAAATTTTAAAAATGTTAAAATTACAGTGCCATTGCAAAATTGTGCAAAACTGTTCGTTTTAGCCTCTAAATAACACGTTTTATAAAAACTGCTATTTTGCAGTGGTTGCAGCAGTTTTCCAGTAAAAACAGCAAAATCGTTTATCATGACCAAATTTTAAAAAGTTAAAATTACAGTGCCATTGCAAAATTGTGCAAAACTGTTCGTTTTAGCCTGTAAATAACACGTTTTATGAAAACTGCTATTTTGCAGTATTAGCAGAATTTTTCCAGTAAAAACAGCAAAATCGTTTATCGTGACCAAATTTTAAAAAGTTAAAATTACAGTGCCATTGCAAAATTGTGCAAAACGTTTGTTTTAGCCTCTAAATAACACGTTTAATGAAAATTCCTATTTTGCAGTGTTTGCAGCAGTTTTCGAGTAAAAACAGCAAAAACGTTTATTATGACCAAATTTTAAAAACGTGAAAATTACGGTGCCATTGCAAAATTGTGCAAAACGTTCCTTTTAGCCTCTAAATAACACCCTTTATAAAAATTCTTATCTTGCAGTGTTTGCAGCAGTTTTCGAGTAAAAACAGCAAAAACGTTTATCATGACCAAATTTTAAAACCGTCAAAATTACTGCGCCATTGCAAAATTGTGCAAAACGTTTGTTTTAGCCTCTAAATAACACGTTTTATGAAAACTGCTATTTGGCAGTGTTTCCAGCAGTTTTCTAGTAAAAACAGCAAAAACGTTTATCATGACTAAATTTTAAAAAAAGTTAAAATTACAGTGCCATTGCAAAATTGTGTAAAACGTTCGTTTTAGCCTCTATATAACATGTTTTATGAAAACTACTATTTTGCAGTGTTCGCAGCAGTTTTCCAGTAAAAACAGCAAAAACGTTTATCATGACCAAATTTTAAAAAAGTTAAATTTACAGTGCCATTGCAAAATTGTGCAAAACGTTCGTTTTAGCCTCTAAATAACACGCTTTATGAAAACTGGTATTTTGCACTGTTTGCAGCAGTTTTCCAGTAAAAACACTAAAAACGTTTATCATGACCAAATTTTAAAAACGTTAAAATTACAGTGCATTTCAAAATTGTGCAAAACTGTTCGTTTTAGTCTGTAAATAACACGTTTTATGAAAACTGCTAGTATTAGCAGCAGTTTTCCAGTAAAAACAACAAAATCGTTTATCATGACCAAATTTTAAAAAGTTAAAATTACAGTGCCATTGCAAAATTGTGCAAAACGTTCGTTTTAGCCTCTAAATAATACCTTTTATGAAAATTCCTATTTTGCAGCGTTTGCAGCAGTTTTCGAGTAAAAACAGCAAAACCGTTTATTATGACCAAATTTTAAAAACGTTAGAATTACAGTGCCATTGCAAAATTGTGCAAAACGTTCATTTTAGCCTCTAAATAACACCATTTATGAAAATTGTTATCTTGCAGTGTTTGCAGCTGTTTTCGAGTAAAAACAGCAAAAACGTTTATCATGACCAAATTTTAAAAACGTCAAAATTACTGCGCCATTGCAAAATTGTGCAAAACGTTTGTTTTAGCCTCTAAATAACACGTTTTATGAAGACTCCTATTTTGCAGTATTTGCAGCAGTTTTCCAGTAAAAATAGCAAAAACGTTTCTCATGACCAAATTTTAAAAATGTTAAAATTACACTGCCATTGAAAAATTGTCCAAAACGTTTTTTTTAGCCTCTAAATAACACGTTTTATGAAAACTGCTATTTGGCAGTGTTTCCAGCAGTTTTCTAGTAAAAACAGCAAAAACGTTTATCATGACTAAATTTTAAAAAAAGTTAAAATTACAGTGCCATTGCAAAATTGTGTAAAACGTTCGTTTTAGCCTCTATATAACATGTTTTATGAAAACTACTATTTTGCAGTGTTCGCAGCAGTTTTCCAGTAAAAACAGCAAAAACGTTTATCATGACCAAATTTTAAAAAAGTTAAATTTACAGTGCCATTGCAAAATTGTGCAAAACGTTCGTTTTAGCCGCTATATAACACGTTTTATGAAAACTGCTATTTTGCAGTGTTTGCAGCAGTTTTTCAGTAAAAACAGCAAAAACGTTTATCATGACCAAATTTTAAAAAAGTTAAAATTACAGTGCGATTGCAAAATTGTGCAAAACGTTCGTTTTAGCCTCTAAATAACACGCTTTATGAAAACTGGTATTTTGCACTGTTTGCAGCAGTTTTCCAGTAAAAACACTAAAAACGTTTATCATGACCAAATTTTAAAAACGTTAAAATTACAGTGCATTTCAAAATTGTGCAAAACTGTTCGTTTTAGTCTGTAAATAACACGTTTTATGAAAACTGCTAGTATTAGCAGCAGTTTTCCAGTAAAAACAACAAAATCGTTTATCATGAACAAATTTTAAAAAGTTAAAATTACAGTGCCATTGCAAAATTGTGCAAAACGTTCGTTTTAGCCTCTAAATAATACGTTTTATGAAAATTCCTATTTTGCAGCGTTTGCAGCAGTTTTCGAGTAAAAACAGCAAAACCGTTTATTATGACCAAATTTTAAAAACGTTAGAATTACAGTGCCATTGCAAAATTGTGCAAAACGTTCATTTTAGCCTCTAAATAACACCATTTATGAAAATTGTTATCTTGCAGTGTTTGCAGCTGTTTTCGAGTAAAAACAGCAAAAACGTTTATCATGACCAAATTTTAAAAACGTCAAAATTACTGCGCCATTGCAAAATTGTGCAAAACGTTTGTTTTAGCCTCTAAATAACACGTTTTATGAAGACTCCTATTTTGCAGTATTTGCAGCAGTTTTCCACTAAAAACAGCAAAAACGTTTGTCATGACCAAATTTTAAAAATGTTAAAATTACTGCGCCATTGCAAAATTGTGCAAAACTGTTCGTTCTACCCTGTAAATAACACGTTTTATGAAAACTGCTATTTTGCAGCATTAGCAGCAGTTTTCTAGTAAAAACAGCAAAAACTTTTATCATGACCAAATTTTAAAAAAGTTAAAATTACAGTGCAATTGCAAAATTGTGCAAAACGTTCGTTTTAGCCTCTAAATAACACGCCTTATGAAAACTGGTATTTTGCACTTTTTGCAGTAGTTTTCCAGTAAAAACAGCAAAAACGTTTATCATGACCAAATTTTAAAAATGTTAAAATTACATTGCCATTGCAAAATTGTGCAAAACTGTTCGTTTTAGCCTGTAAATAACACGTTATATGAAAACTGCTATTTTGGAGTATTAGCAGCAGTTTTCTAGTAAAAACAGCAAAATCGTTTATCATGACCAAATTTTAAAAAGTTAAAATTACAGTGCCATTGCAAAATTGTGCAAAACGTTCGTTTTAGCCTCTAAATAACACGTTTTATGATAACTGCTATTTTGCAGTGTTTGCCTCAGTTTTCGAGTAAAAACAGCAAAATCGTTTATCATGACCAAATTTTAAGAAGTTAAAATTAAAGTGCCATTGCAAAATTGTGCAAAACGTTCGTTTTAGCCTCTAAATAACACGTTTTATGAAAATTCTTATCTTGCAGTGTTTGCAGCTGTTTTCGAGTAAAATGGCAAAAACGTTTATCATGACCAAATTTTAAAAACGTCAAAATTACTGCGCCATTGCAAAATTGTGCAAAACGTTTGTTTTAGCCTCTAAATAACACGCTTTATGAAAACTGGTATTTTGCACTGTTTGCAGTAGTTTTCCAGTAAAAACAGCAAAAACGTTTATCATGACCACATTTTAAAAATGTTAAAATTACATTGCTATTGCAAAATTGTCCAAAACGTTTTTTTTAGCCTCTAAATAACACGTTTTATGAAAACTGCTATTTTGCAGTGTTTGCAGGAGTTTTCCAGTAAAAACAGCAAAAACGTTTATCATGACTAAATTTTAAAAAAAGTTAAAATTACAGTGCCATTGCAAAATGGTGTAAAACGTTCGTTTTAGCCTCTATATAACACGTTTTATGATAACTGCTATTTTGCAGTGTTTGCCTCAGTTTTCGAGTAAAAACAGCAAAAACGTTTATCATGACCAAATTTTAAAAACGTTAAAATTACAGTGCCATTGCAAAATTCAGCGAAACGTTCGTTTTAGCCTCTAAATATCACGTTTTATGAAAACTGCTACTTTGCAGTATTTGCAGCAGTTTTCCAGTAAAAACAGGAAAAACCATCATCATGACAAAATTTTAAAAAAAGTTAAAATTACAGTGCCATTGCAAAATTGTGCAAAACGTTCGTTTTAGCCAGCAAATAACACGTTTTATGAAAAGTCCTATTTTGCAGTGTTTGCCGCAGTTTTCGAGTAAAAACAGCAAAAACGTTTATCATGACCAAATTTTAAAAACGTTAAAAGTACTGCGCCATTGCAAAATTGTGCAAAACGTTCGTTTTAGCCTCTAAATAACACGTTTTCTAAAGACTGCTATTTTGCAGTATCTGCAGCAGTTCTCCAGTAAAAACAGCAAAATCGTTTATCATGACCAAATTTTTAAAATGTTAAAACTACAGTGCCATTTCAAAATTGTGCAAAACGTTCGTTTTAGCCTCTAAATAACACGTTTTATGAAAACTGCTATTTTGCAGTGTTTGCAGCAGTTTTCCAGTAAAAACAGCAAAAACGTTTATCATGACCAAATTTTAAAAAAGTTAAAATTACAGTGCCATTACAAAATTGTGCAAAACGTTCGTTTTAGCCTCTAAATAACACGTTTTATGAAAACTGCTACTTTGCAGCGTTTCCAGCAGTTTTCCAGGAAAAACAGCAAAAACGTTTATCGTGACCAAATTTTAAACAAGTTAAACTTACAGTGTAATTGCAAAATTGCAAAACGTTCGTTTTAGCCTGTAAATAACACGTTTTATGAAAACTGCTATTTTGCAGTGTTTGCAGCAGTTTTCCAGTAAAAACAGCAAAAACGTTTATAATGACCAAATTTCAAGAAAGTTAAAATTACAGTGCCATTGTAAAATTGTACAAGACGTTCGTTTTAGCCTCTAAATAACACGTTTTATGAAAACTGCTATTTTGCAGTGTTTGCAGCAGTTTTCCAGTAAAAACAGCAAAAACGTTTATCATGACCAAATTTTAAAAAAGTTAAAATTACAGTGCCATTGCAAAATTGTGCAAAACGTTTGTTTTAGCCTCTAAATAACACGTTTTATGAAAACTGCTATTTTGCAGTGTTTGCAGCAGTTTTCCAGTAAAAACAGCAAAATCGTTTATTATGACCAAATTTTAAAAAAGTTAAAATTACAGTGCCACTGCAAAATTTTGCAAAACGTTCGTTTTAGCCTCTAAATAACTCGTTTTATGAAAACTGCTATTTCATTTTAACTCACTGCGTTCGCACACATGAAAATTATTTTCTAAACCGTTATAGGAACTTGCACAACACGACAACCACATTCAAATGGGTTGTTAACTCACGGAGAGCCAATATAAGCTTTATTTCTGTTTTTGAGCACTATGTGTATAAACGGTCACATTGCTTTTAGTCCACAGAAATACTATACGCGAAGCTATATCCTCGTTAAGCTAGTACACTTGCACAATACATATGATACGGTTAAATTATAGTGAAAGCACTGATTATAATCATACAAAACTTGGCTGTAACTAAAAGATAGCAAAAACGTTCGCGTGTTTCATCACGCGTGGAAACTTAATGATTGCAATTAAATACCTAGGCTAGATGAAACTGAAAGCCGTGCAGATATATCTTCTTGAATATACAAGTCTTTGGCGTAATCGGATTTCCATCGCCCGTGTAATTTTAATAACCTGTCTGATACAGGGCCGCTAGGTGAATTTACGGCAGCGGTTGCCCAACCAGACCTAAGACTGTGTAACCCAAAAAGTTTGGAGTTGTAACCTAGAGCCTTGAGAGCTTCCAAAAAGATTTCTCGACACCTAGAATACGAAATTCGTTTGTTCCCTAAAACATAAGTATTATAATTTTTCTGAAATACTAACTGCCTGATTAGGAGACCATCTGCATTATGGTCCATTCTTGCAGCAGACATATACCTAAGGACCATACTAACTGGACAAGTGGCATTGTCCGTTCTAGCAATAATACCTTTATTACCTTCCCTGTAGACATCCGTTTTACTACTTGGTATAACAATGGACATATGGTCATCTGCGAAAGTTATATGCGAAGCTTTGATATTTGCTAACTCATTGAATCTGAAGAAACCTGCAAAACCTAAGAGAACTATGACTGAAATTCGCAGATCTTTTAGATTAGCGTCTACCTTGCCATGTTTAGCAACTATTCTCTTGACCATACCAATAGAGAGAGGGAGCTTCCTATTCTTCCGTTGTGTGCCATTACGTTTCGCGGCTTTAACAAGATTTCTACACACTCCGGTTTTCAAAGGATTATTACTACAAGTTACATCTACTACATCGTGTAGCCAAACTAATGCAGCATAAGCCATACTAACAGTGCTGGGAGAACCAGTCTTCCTGTGAAGTTGAGACAAATAGGCCGCTACAACAACAGGCTCTTGTGGCAAAACGAATTGAGCCTTAACATCATTGCACCAACCCATAAATTTTCGACACTCAAGTAAATATCTATTCATCGTCGAAGGTTGTCTGGCCTTAAACTGATCAGTAATGAGGCGCAGCTTGAAGGGAGCTAAAGATCCATAGAGACTTGCCCAACAGGACTGAGCAGAGATGGCCTGTTGAGGAAAACAAAAGGAAAAACACATAACAGAGGGTTGTAGAGCTCGAGGTGGAACAATCCTACTCACTGATTCATGGCTAAAAGGAAATAAGTACTACAACCCGGGTGCTATTAGTTCTCAACACCACTACATTCATTTAATGAAGATCAAAAAGGGCAATAAATAACACAGCACTATTGGAGTGCTATTCGTTGCCGACACAACTTCTGCACATTGACACATGGCCGAAGAGAAATAAATACCTCAACACTGGTAAGGTGCTATTCGTTGTCAGCACAAATTCCACTCGCTAGATTGTGGCCGAAAGGCAAACCTTTCAGATTCTTACCCCGAAGGAACGAAATTCAATCTTAAAGCCACTACATATCCCGGAGTAGTTGGTGAACCCCGAATAGAATTGTGATCTCGCCCGTGCGTCAAAGCTTGAGGCATAGACAAAACTCTTAAATCCTGGATGAAACTGCAATAAATATTGGTTAACAGGGGCCAGGGGCTGACTTCCACAGTGGAACAATAAGGGTGCCCTTGGCTCCCTGACTATACATATAGGCAAGCGTTCTGGGAATAAGATAAACTGGCGGAACTAACCAGCAGTACTCAACTTCCCACGACTGCATAAATGCGTCAATGCCGGACGTTTCCGGGTTCCAAAATCTAGAAAAATATCTGGTGATTTTTCTGTTGTAATACGTGGCAAAACAATCCACCGTGTGGGGACCCCAAAGACTATCCAAGTCTTTGAAGACGTCCTCAGTGACCTGCCAATCGTCAAAATCCACCAGTTTGCTAATAAAATCTGCCCTGGCATTGCGATCTCTAGGAACCCATTCAATATCCAAATGAATGCTGTGTTCGTAACATATCTTGAATATTTTTAAGGCAATCGTGTGTAACTCGAGTTTCATGCTACCGACCTCAACGATTTTGGCAGTGGCCTGGTTATCAGTACACAACTTAATATGTGATAAACTTAAAATAGGAAGGCAAGACAGAAGTGAGAATTCAATTGCACTTAATTCTCGCCACGTAGAACTTCTACTCCTTTCGTCCTGCGTCCACATTTTGTGCCAAACAAGCTCGCCGTCATTGATATAAGAAACAGCTCCGCAGGCAATATTACTAGCATCTGAAAAAGTTACTTTTTGAGGTTTGCGGAAAACAAAGCAATTTTTAAAATTGCGTATGTGGATATTGTTCTTCCAGAAAACGATTTCATCCTTACAATACTCGTGTAAAATCATAGGTGTATCCCAATGCTCAGCAATAGCAATTGTCATCTGACAGTGTCTGGTAGTAATTCTGGGTAAATTTCCAGTAACTGGACATGTAGACATAACTTTCCCGACAAATGATGACAATTGTCTAGCCGAAATTGTGCATTTTTGAGCTTCAATAAAAGCCACACAATCAACGATACCTTGGACCCTCCTGGGTGTAATACTAATAGTACCAAGAGTGGAGTTCCAGACCAATCCTAACCAAGTAATAATTTGCGTTGGTTCCCAAATTGACTTTTCGCTATTTGTTATAAATCCGGCTAAACGTAAGTCAGAACGAACCCTACTAGCTATAATATTTGCTGAATTATAGTCGTCAGCTATGGACCAACCATCATCTAAAAATACCGCGATGTAAATACCGTTAGCCCTCCACCATCCAACCAAAGGGCGGAGTATCTTTGAAAAGATATAAGGAGCTACAGAAAGGCCAAAAGGAAGAACTGTGAAAAAGTAAAACCGCGTCTCCCCTTGAAACTCCCATGAAAAACTTAAGAATGTTTGATGTGGTTGGAAGATCTCGACGTGATGATAGCGACTCTTAAGATCAAAAGAAAACATATAACCATTCTTGCGAAACATAAGAGAAGCAATTTTCCAATCATCGTACTTAATCCTCAGTTTCATAATGAAATGATTAACATATCTTAAATCAAGAATTAACCTTTTCTTTCCTTTAGGTTGAACGGAAACCGACAATGGATTGACGACATGGGGTTTGTAAGACAATTGCTTTATGCGTTCGGACTCCAGTAGCTCAGTGATAGAATTCTCTACGAAGTCAATATTTTTCAGGGCAGAAGCGTTGTTCTTTGAATAATATGCAGGCGGCACATCCCAGACAGGCAAACGATAACCAAATTTAATTACGTTTAATATGAAGGATGAAGCACCTAAAAATACCCAAAATTCTAAAATTTTCTTTAAATTGCCCTTTACATTGTTATTCCGTCCTAGATCTTCGTCGATTTCAAAACGATTCAGTACCTGAAATACATCCGTAAACTTGTCGAATTCCTCATGAACGTCCGATTCCCTTAAGTCCGGTTCCTGAAGCGTTTGTGGTGGTGGAGGCTGGGGCAAAGTAGGTTGGCTTGTACTGGCCGAACGGGCGGGGGTAGAAGCTGGAGGCCCTGCAATCTTTGGCCCAGTGACCTGGCCTTCCACACCTGAGGCTGTCCCCATGTGCATAAGAGCTTGGACGGCCTGCGGGTGTCAAGATGGGACGAAAAAATGAATAGTTAAGTAACGACAAATAACAACCAAAGAGCAAAACTTGCTAATTAACACAAAAGAAAAGGAGGGGCGGGTGGGCGGGAAAGCAGAATACAGTAAAGCTATATTGGTGACGCGAGAACTGAAATAAGCATACGGCTACTGGACTATATAGCAGTACATGCTATGACACCTTACTCCCATGTGGTACCGAAATCATGCATACTTGACAAGTATTAACTAACAGTAATGCACACGAAGGTAAGATAGAAAACAAAGTGTGAGCACTGACGTTCTGTAATCAACTCCTATAGAAAATACATTTTTGCAGTGTTAAATGTTTTAGCCTCTAAATAACACGTTTTATGAAAACTGCTATTTTGCAGTGTTTGCAGCACTTTTCCAGTAAAAACAGCAAAAACGTTTATCATGACCAAATTTTAAAAATGTTAAAATTACAGTGCCATTGCAAAATTGTGCAAGACGTTCGTTTTAGCCTCTAAATAACACGTTTTATGAAAACTGCTATTTTGCAGTGTTTGCAGCAGTTTTCCAGTAAAAACAGCAAAAACGTTTATCATGACCAAATTTTAAAAAAGTTAAAATTACAGTGCCATTGCAAAATTGTGCAAAACGTT
>OX421450.1:24846266-24853766 GCA_949126865.1 Montipora capitata | reverse complement strand
CTTTGTCGTCTAGCGCAGTCTTAACCTGCGATGCTAGTGAAACTGGCTATGGTGCTCATGTTGTTTTTTACAACGAACGGACGTTTTGTTCCGGAATGTGGAATGAATTGCAGAGATGTACGAGTTCTTCCTATTGGGAATTAATGGCCGTATTGTTGGCTCTAAAAAGTTTTCAGAGTATTATTGCCGAAAAGAAAGTCGCGATTTTCGTAGTTCCAGAGAAAAAGATTGTTAAGCTGAAGTCAATTTTGACTGAGTTAATGATTTTCCTAACTTTAAAGTTAGAGGAGTTGCAAGTGTATCCGGATTTGTAATTTCACTTTCTGTTGCTCTTGGGCCTTATGCCAGGTTATTTACCAGGCGGATGTATTTTTTCATCAACTTGAGGCAATCCTGGAACAATGTACTTGTCGCAAACGAAGGAGTTTTATAAGAATTGAAATTTTCGGTTAGCTCATGTTGACGCCTTTAATGGCTACCCAATTAATAGACCTTTGTCGTCTAGCGCAGTTCTTAACCTGTGATGCTAGTGAAACTGGCTATGGTGCTCATACTGTTTTTTACAACGAACGGAAGTTTCGTTCCGGAATGTGGAATGAATTGTAGAGATGTATGAGTTCTTCCTATTGGGAATTAATGGCCGTATAGTTGGCTCTAAAAAGCTTCCAGAGTTTTATTGCCGAAAAGAAAGTCACGATTTTTCTCAGACAATCAGAATGTAGTGCGTATTGTTCACAATGGACAATTATGTTTGTCCGCTCACATGCCTTGTTAGCGCAGTTTGTTGTTTCATATGCAAGTTTGCAAAGCCAAGGGCACTCTGATTCTTCCTGAGTGGAAGACGGCTCCTTTTGGCCCTTGTTACGTAATCCGGCTCGTCCAGGCATGTTTCCAGATTTTGTGAAAGATTATTTTTACCTGTCTAAGTCACGCGACATGTTTTGTCCCGGCTACGGATCAGACCTTTTTTCTAAGAAAAAGTCCGCTTTCTCTGGCACACCCAAATTTAACGTTCTCGCTTTAAAAGTGGATTTTTCCAGCTCATTTTGAGTATTTTTGTACAGTGTTCCTTAGGATTTTACGTTTGTTCTTTTGGTTCAATTGTTTTCTTTTTCTAGATGTATTTCAGGCTGGTGTCTGGAAACATAAGCAGGATCTTAAGTCCAAAAAGCTGAAGGAATTGGTCGATTCCCTTCCTGCCTTTGTGCTTTGTTCTAGAGCAGTTTCGACCAATGTGAAGTACAAGAACGCATGGTTAAACTGGAAGAAACGGGAAAAAGATAATCCTTCCAGATCACATGTCAATCTTTTGTCCTGTTCGTAAAAACGATCAGCGTCGCCAAGGGCACTTTGTTTTTATTGCTAGATCAAACAATATATCATGTTCTGTTTCTATTACAGAGAAATTGCTGGCCAAATTGCCTGTCCACCGCGACCAGCATTTGGTTTGTAGACTTTCTTCCTCAGGTTCTCCTTCGCTAAGCGCAATCGGTTATTCTCGAGTTAGAGAGATTTTTCGCGCTACCTTGTCGCTTTTTGTTGAAGATTGTCACAATTATGGCACACACAGTTTGAGAAGAGGAGGAGCTTCCGCTGCTAGCGCCGCAGGTATCTCCGGCGAACTCTTAGATAAATACGCTGGTTGGAAATCCGTGAAATCCAAGAACAGTTATATAAGCACATGCGATAGTGATAGGCTAGATAAATTAAACGTTTCTAGAGCCATTAACTTATAATCTCTTTTTCTCGATATTTACCACCCTCGTTTCTCGTCTTTGTTGTCTCGCGCTGGTCCTGTCTGTCCGAAGGCACCATGCACAAGTCACGCACCAGATTATGTTGTTGGTGTTGTCTAGCGCCGGCGCGCTGGGTGCGAAGGGTAGTAATGAATAATGCTTTCCAACGGAACAAAGAGTAGTTGGAAAGCGTTTTCGTTACGGTTCGTAGCATTACTATAATTCAAGGTATTCACATTGTTTCTGAAATAAGGCTTCACATATTTTGAACAATTGTTTCGTATTTACTTTTTGTTCATGATTATGTAACTGCATATATTATATGCTAATTATTTGGTATAAAAAGTAGAATTTCTAGTTTTCACTATCTCGCCTTCTGGACAGCCACCAAGAACTGTATCCTAACTTTATATTAGTTAGAAAACTTAAAGCTCTAATCCTCGGAGCTGAAATGCGTTGCATTCGATCGAGGAATACGTTCCCGGGTTTTTTCCCACTGGGTTTTTACCCCGGGTTTTCGTATCGGGCAACGTATCGCCGCTGTATTTTCCGTAGGTTTTTTCCTAGTTTCCTGTTGTGCGAATTTTTTCACTTATGTACTGCCCTTGCACTTAAATTTTTTGACTACGGTTATCTATGTAATACATTTCGTCTAGATAGATACATTTCTATGTACATTTTTCAGGCTACACCTGTATTGTCAACTATATTCGCACTTGCACATTGATGTTCATGTATTGTCAATATGGTTTCACAAGCTCGTTCACAGTGTAAGACTATGTTGGTTAATAAAGCGCTGGTCCTGTCTGTCCGAAGGCACCATGCACGAGTCACGCACCAGATTATGTTGTTGGTGTTGTCTAGCGCCGGCGCGCTGGGTGCGAAGGGTAGTAATGAATCACCAGACATCGAAACTAATAATCTAAAATAAACAACAGGACTTTGTAAATCATGCAATCAGGTGGCCATATGATGAGCGCAAAACAAGATCCCAAGAGAAAGCCTCTGGAACCACGCCAGTACTAAAAACAACAGAACCCCCCCCCCAGGGGCTCTAAAAAGTAATAGAATCCCTGAACAGGGCCTGTGAGAATGCCGATCTGCACAGCGTAACTGAAAAAAGGCCCAACTGGTTGCACAATTACTCCAGTGAATGATTAATTAAACCTTATTCTATTTTTGGGATTAAACTCGGATCTTTTGTTCAAGCCGTAAGGTTGGAGGGTGCATAACTGTGCGCACCAAGAGGCCTCTCTTGTGAGTAAAACCTTGTCCATATCATCAGTAGTATCATTAACATTTTTTTCAATAACAATGAACTCAAAGTCAGACATGTGATGTTCTTTTCTGTTCAAATGAACGGCCAATTCACACGTGGCCTTGTTGGTCAACATAGCCGATTTGTGATTCCGAAATCTGACCTTGAATTCATTCGATGTTGAACGTACGTATTGAATCTTGCATGTTTTACAGGTGACTAAATAGATGACATTCTTCGACCTACAATGTACATCCTGTCTAATGTAGTAAAAACGGTCTGTACAGGCGCTGTGAAAGATCTTATTTTCAACAAGATAATGTTTGCATAGATCACATTTGTTCTTACATTTAAAACATCCTACGGGAGTATTATTGCTGTAATGGGTTTTTTAGGCCTTGCTAGAATCTCTTTTATGTTTTTGGGTCTTCGATAAGAAGGAATAATTGACCCCTTTGGGAAAATCTGGGATAGCAATGGCGATTGATAAATAAGATGACTAAATGATTTGATGATTTTGCTGATGTTTGGTAGATGAGGGTTATAGTCGACTACAAGAGGAAAGACGATTTTTTTGTCTTTCGGTTTCGAGGCAAGTAAGTCCTCCCTGGGTAGATCTTTTGCCCTTAAAAATTGCTTATTGACTTCCGATGGATTATAACCTCTCTCAACGAGATATGTCTGGTATTCATCACTACGTTGGTCAAATTTTTCAATGGTTGAACAGTTTCTGCGAATCCGGGTGGCAACTCCAAATGGGATTGCCTTAGTACAATGCCTTGCAATTGGGTGAGCACTGTTACGTAATAAGTACATATGATGGTCAGTAGGTTTTGAATATACATCCGTTTGAATATACCCGTCAACCAATGAAAGTGTGAGATCTAAAACGTTGATAGAGGTTTCAGATGATACTACAGTAAATTTTATGGTGGGATATAAAGCATTAATGAAATCAGTGAAATCATTAAGTTTAGTGACACCTTGCGGCCACAGATCGAAAATGTCGTCTCTATACCGCCACCATAATCTGGGTTTGATTATGCCGGACTTAGCCTTTTGGTCAATAACTCCCATTGCTAAATCAGCGTAACTACAAGCATTTTTCGGGCCCATAGCAGTTCCATGAATTTGTAAGAAATGTTTGCCCTGAAAGTTGGAATTGTGTTCAAGACAGATCCTGACAGCTTCAACAATACATGGAGTAGATGGGACCTGAATTTCACGCGAATTGAGAGCATCGGTAACAGCTTTAATTCCCAAGTTGTTATCGATGTTTGGAAACATCGAGACAACGTCCCAAGAAACGAGAAGAGTACCTTTCAGTGTCATCGTGGAAAGCCCCAGTTTCTAAATTCCTGGAGGTTGAGTTGTTTCTTGAATCGGTAAAGAACGATTTAGTTAATCCTAGCAATTTTTCCATTGTTCCTGACAATCTCACGGCAGACGAGAGAAGGGCCCTTTCAAAACTTAAAACATTAGATCAACAAGTCATCAAAATTCAGGATAAAGAATCTAAATTTGTGATCCTTGACCAAACAGAATATTCTGATAAAATGCTTGGCCAGCTAGAAAACCCACTCCATTATGAAACATTAGATTCGGATCCTAGCATCAACTCCGTTCACAGCATCAGTAAGTGGAGTAATAAGTGGCTACTCGGGGGACAAATCGATAAGTACATCGCTAACTGGGTTGTTAACAACAAACCTAAACCGGGCAAAGCCTTCGGCACAATTAAGACACATAAAGAAGGGAACCCCTTACGGTTAATTACATCTTGTTGCGGGACAGCTATTGAAAATCTTTCAGCTTTTACAGAATACTATCTCAAACCATTAGCTCAAAAGTTGCCCTCTTTTGTCAAAGATACAACTCATTTATTGCAAAAAATCGAAGATCTAAATAAGGATGGACCATTCCCCAATAGTACTCTTCTCGTTTCTTGCGACGTTGTCTCGATGTTTCCAAACATCGATAACAACTTCGGAATTAAAGCTGTTACCGATTCTCTCAATTCGCGTGAAATTTAGGTCCCATCCACTCCATGTATTGTTGAAGCTGTCAAGATCTGTCTTGAACACAACAATTCCAACTTTCAGGGCAAACATTTCTTACAAATTCATGGAACTGCTATGGGCCCGCAAAATGCTTGTAGTTACGCTGATTTAGCAATGGGAGTTATTGACCAAAAGGCTAAGTCCGGCATAATCAAACCCAGATTATGGTGGCGGTATAGAGACGACATTTTCGATCTATGGCCGCAAGGTGTCACTAAACTTAATGATTTCACTGATTTCATTAATGCTTTATATCCCACCATAAAATTTACTGTAGTATCATCTGAAACCTCTATCAACGTTTTAGATCTCACACTTTCATTGGTTGACGGGTATATTCAAACGGATGTATATTCAAAACCTACTGACCATCATATGTACTTATTACGTAACAGTGCTCACCCAATTGCAAGGCATTGTACTAAGGCAATCCCATTTGGAGTTGCCACCCGGATTCGCAGAAACTGTTCAACCATTGAAAAATTTGACCAACGTAGTGATGAATACCAGACATATCTCGTTGAGAGAGGTTATAATCCATCGGAAGTCAATAAGCAATTTTTAAGGGCAAAAGATCTACCCAGGGAGGACTTACTTGCCTCGAAACCGAAAGACAAAAAAATCGTCTTTCCTCTTGTAGTCGACTATAACCCTCATCTACCAAACATCAGCAAAATCATCAAATCATTTAGTCATCTTATTTATCAATCGCCATTGCTATCCCAGATTTTCCCAAAGGGGTCAATTATTCCTTCTTATCGAAGACCCAAAAACATAAAAGAGATTCTAGCAAGGCCTAAAAAACCCATTACAGCAATAATACTCCCGTAGGATGTTTTAAATGTAAGAACAAATGTGATCTATGCAAACATTATCTTGTTGAAAATAAGATCTTTCACAGCGCCTGTACAGACCGTTTTTACTACATTAGACAGGATGTACATTGTAGGTCGAAGAATGTCATCTATTTAGTCACCTGTAAAACATGCAAGATTCAATACGTACGTTCAACATCGAATGAATTCAAGGTCAGATTTCGGAATCACAAATCGGCTATGTTGACCAACAAGGCCACGTGTGAATTGGCCGTCCATTTCAACAGAAAAGAACATCACATGTCTGACTTTGAGTTCATTGTTATTGAAAAAAATGTTAATGATACTACTGATGATATGGACAAGGTTTTACTCACAAGAGAGGCCTCTTGGTGCGCACAGTTATGCACCCTCCAACCTTACGGCTTGAACAAAAGATCCGAGTTTAATTCCAAAAATAGAATAAGGTTTAATTAATCATTCACTGGAGTAATTGTGCAACCAGTTGGGCCTTTTTTCAGTTACGCTGTGCAGATCGGCATTCTCACAGGCCCTGTTCAGGGATTCTATTACTTTTTAGAGCCCCCGGGCGGGGTTCTGTTGTTTTTAGTACTGGCGTGGTTCCAGAGGCTTTCTCTTGGGATCTTGTTTTGCGCTCATCATATGGCCACCTGATTGCATGATTTACAAAGTCCTGTTGTTTATTTTAAATTATTTGTTTCGATGTCTGGTGATTAACGCCTTTTTCGGAATAGAGCTAACTATTTCTTATCTCACGTATTGTCTACTTAATGAATTCCAACCGCACATATTACGTGAAATATTATTGTGATTTTTTATAATTTTTTTGTAATTTTAAACATTTTACACCTTCTGGTTCATGGTTTTGTATAAATAGCGCAAGTTCAGTTGTACCAAGTATTTTAGTTTTTAGTTCTTAGGCGTGTACTGAAGACGCCCGAAGGGGCGAAACGTTTACACGAGATTAAAATCTACTAGACCTGTGAGAAGTTCGCCAGCGACTCATTTTTTCATTCTCCCTATTAACGTATCTGAGTCAAGACGTTTTGTATCCTTTTGGATCCTCCTCGCAAGTGGCATCATCGTTGGATACTAAATCTTTATCATTCTACTTAGATATATATATAGGTTGAATGAAAAATGGAGTCAAAAGCAAACTACTCACAGGTCCATGTTTAATATAGGGAACAAACGTTTCGCCCTTCGGGCTTCCTCTGTGTTCACAATATAAGCTAAAAACTAAAAAATACTTGGGAGGAACTGAGTCGGTTTCAAGATCTTATATATGTGAAGAAGTGACAGTGACGAAATAAACAGATTGCTTAATTACATGAAATTTACAAACAAGCGCTAATGAGTAGGTGACAAAATAGGCCAGCTTATAGACAGAAAAACCACTTACACAATAGTAGATGAAGTGAACAATATAGAGTTAATTATGGGAGGTACCATCACAGTAAAAAATTAAAAAGTATTATATCTAAAGTTTTAAAGAATTTAAGGGAAAAAATGTTTTGGGAAAGATAATATATGAAAATGGCTAAAAAAATGCTTAAAAATGCATGACTAAAGAATACATAAACCTTATTGGCTAAACCTAATTCTATTTT
>OX421450.1:24823766-24831266 GCA_949126865.1 Montipora capitata | reverse complement strand
CCTGAAGAACGTTTTGCTTGAATAATGAAGCACAAAATAGACGGCAAGCTTTCTTTCAAATAATTCTTGGTTGTCAAATTTCCATTTGTTATTTTTTATCTGAAAACTGTGCAGAGTTGAGTACAATTAAATACAAATAGCCAGACAACAGAGATCACAGATCCACTTAAGGTGTTCGATTCCTTCTCTGTCTACCCATAAGCTACCAGAGAATTTTTCATTTCGTTTCAGTGTTGTACATAACATCACACTTGGTAAAATGTTAGAAATACACGTCACTTCGATTACGGCTCGACGGGCGAAAGATTGTTGTCGAAGTCCATTACTCGTCGCTTTTAAGATTCCAGATATTTATTTTCCACCGCCTGTCTTGTTTATCCAATTGACGTTCCATTCTTGAGCTCCATAAAGGTTTTTTTCTTTAAGGATCCGCCAAAACACCAGTTGTGTTTCAATGACTTCGACGCCATTGCAGGTTAATAAAAATTTGTACTGTGTCCACCAGAGAAACCTACTCATTTCTCCTACCCCCTGAAACCCATCAAAATACGCGCAGAAGACTCTATGCACAAAAACACCACTTTAGTAGGGGAATGACAGGAAGGACTTTTCCCGACACGGAAAAAAATAAAAAAACCGAGAAATAAAACGCAGATTCCGACTGGGTTTGGCAGCCCAGTAATAATACAAACCAATCGTTAGGGCCCAAATCGTCCCACACCTCTAAACGCGATTTAACTTTAAACCGGACCACAATTTCTTTTGACACTCATTACACGTTGATCACCAGCTGACAGAAAATTTTTGCAGTTTTTGTCCATGATAACAGAGGAATCGAGTAGAGGACAAGATGTTCCTTTCGCGAATGTACCTGCGATTTCAAATTCACTCCTCTTTCAAGCATTTCTTTCACAAGGAGTACCGGTTTGAATGTTTTGCTCATATGTTTGATACTGACATGAGAATCACCAACTTTTGATCTATGCAACGATATTAAATAAAACTTGATGTTTCCACGTTGACTTTTCGTAATCCATATCTCGGTTTCGTTCTTCAAATGGCCGTGCGTATTTTCACGTTATCAAAGAGAGGCCATATCAGTCAACTCCCCCATACTTAAATTACTATGGACAACCCTAGAGCAACGTTCATTAGCTATAGGCACGTTGTTGAGTCTGAAAATATGCTTCACACGAATCTGTAACATGATGATTTACTTAGCTCTTCATTGTAGGTCGATCAGTCTGGTTTAAGTCTACAAAGAGAGATATATTTCAAACATCCCGAGGTACGTTAATAACATGTGATGTCAAAAGAGTAGTTTGAAATTAGGTGAATTAGGTTTAAGTAACTTGTTACAATGGTAAGACAAGGTGCGGTTATGCAAGCTATGCCGGCCGCACGTACGCAGTGATACTCTTTGACAAGTTTGGCACAACAGTTTTAAACGAAGGAAGACTAAGAAATAATTATTTTATTTGTTTTTCCTTTATTTCAGATGGTGGATATATACGTAGAATACATGGCTACAGTTGCAAACCTTCTTGGAACTTTATGTAACACGACGACAAAAATGCGCGAGATTATGGACTTTGAAAAAAAACTTGCGAAGGTGAACATCTTTCATATTTTTAAATCGTCTCAGTTTCTTAGAAGCCCTTTGCCCCAAATGGTAATTGTTACATCTGGGGTTTCCTCCAGGACCTTCAGGATGGACTTGATTCTTTACAATACGAGAAACGAGGCCTTGCTTTGCGTAATAAATTGGCTGTTACACAGGCCAGGGTGAGACTGACCCAAACTTGCGAAGAGTCCGAGCTAAAACATCATTGTTATTAATTCTCTTGTCGGATGAGTTGCTTCGAAAGCGAGAACTTTCAGTCGGGTTTTACAGAAAAATGTTGAACTTCCCGGAGTTTTACGCGGGCTTAGCGCAACTCTTGTAAAATGGTGACACCCGTTCAGCACAAAAGTAGGCTGCAAGAAAGTCGTGTTGAAGGTTGGATTATGGGCCTTATAGATTTGTCAGTCAAATGAGAGATATAGAATATCTCAATGAAGTATTTGTAGATAACGATTCCAAATATCGACCACTTTTCGCCTTACAGTTTACGACATCGGCCGAAGACAAAGCGGATGGTATTTACAGAAGAATTAAGCTCCATCACCTCATCAAGCTCGTACCACAGGTGAAGTAAAAAGCCCTGAGAACATAACAGTTCTTTTGGCACTTTACAGGTCAGACCGCTTATTTTGCTTAGCCGCTTAACAATATCTTCAGCTGAAATGATGCACTGGGGGAATACGTGGGAAGGTGCATGTTTATGATATCATGTTATCATATTCTTTGATTGCACCTGACGTCACGGCGGCCATTGGTGGAAAGAACAATAGCGAAAAAGATCTTCTGGGAATTTGACTCTATTATTATGCAAAATTTGAGCTACATTTTTTCTATTGTTTTGGCACCAACATGGCCGTCTTATCACATGAGTGCAATCAAAGAATATATCATATTTCTCTCTTTACCCTCTTATATTAGAGTACCTGGGTGTAGCTAATATCTCCGAGCATTTACCCTCCCAACCATCATATTCTACAGAGGACAGACCGCATCACCGGGAACACCGCGCCCTACTCTTTGCGAATACTGCTGTGCGGGTTCTTTTACGTCCCACATCAGGGTTAGGAAACATTGAAGGGTTGTGAGAGGAAACCTAAGGTTTTTCTTCCTTATCCGAGAAGACTAAAGAGTTTATCCATCATTTGCATATGTCATTACAAAGGCAGCACTTTCTCCTCAGTTGCTTAAAGGCTCTGGAGGAGTGTTGGTCGGCTCGGAGTTTTGATACCGCGACCTCCCGCACAGCAGTCAACGAACTAAGCCAACCGGTCGGTTTCCGTAACTGAATTTGAAGCCATGACCTTCCGTCCAGTGCTCTAATTTCTCGGAGAACTTGCGATGGCCATGCCTGTTATTCGAAAACGGAAATCTCTATTTTCCCATCCTTCATTTGGCAGTTTCCTAGTCGTTTTTTTTAGGAAGAATGACTTGTGTTTGATCACAAATAGCTACATAGTGACGTCAATTTCAGATCTGCTCTGACTAGAGTCCGGCGATCTTTCACTTTTACGATATTAAGACCGATTGATTATGACACCCTGCTTGAAGCTATTTCTTGTATCTACCTGAGAAAAACCATCACGATCATCCACTGACCACGCAGACTGTTAGTGATTGCCGCCGATGCTGTCAGTATTTCTTTAAGGAGAATTTGAATTCAATCGATGTGGCTGGTGGTAAGACTGGCTTTACGTCTGCCCTCAACAAATATTTTTTCATATCTCTTTCACCTACCCTGGCCAAATTTGATTCGAAAATAACCATGGACACCATTGTATGAATGAAAATGGTTCTCAGTCTGGATTTACCCGGCTCTGCACGGTTCTCCAGACCTCACTGAAGGCTAACGATTTTTTAGATCAAAATTGATAATAGTCTGTTAATGGCGTGATTCAATGATTTGAGGAAATCCTTCGGCACTATCGACCTAAAAAGCATTCTTTTGAAACTTGATTCCATAAAATGCTTCTTTTCTGTATCTAACTGACATAACTAATTAAAGCTTACAAAATAGATTTTGTAATTATAAGCTCAAGGAAAAATATCTGATCCATTTCATACATCATTTCATCTATCATTTCATATAACATTTTATCGTTGATTCATTGCTCACGGGAAAATGAGAACCCACAAATGGCTAGCTCCCAACGTCAGTGGCTTCATAGCTCAGTTGGTTAGAGTGTCACACCGGTATCGCGAAGTCACGGGTCCAAACCCCTTTGAAGTCCTGAATTTGTCAGTCTTATCTGCGCAATTGCAAAAATTTCTTTCATAACTGCGAGGATCATAGCTTCACTTGATTTTATATTCGCAGTTCAATATATGATCCATTTCATATATCCTTTCATCGTTCAAAAATTACCGACGTTTATGATTATACCCAAGACAAATATAGGCGAGCTCCATGCAAATAAACGAAACCTTTCGATCTTGACACTGATGAGGGGCTGAGACAACATCTGATAGCGATAGCAAACAATACAGCTTATTTTCATCGACTTAGCCTTGGTGCCTGAGTACCACTCTTTATGGGCACTAATGTGAACACACAATTCTTTCATTTACCCACGCCAGAAGTGGGGCACGGTCCCCGTGCCCGAGTACAAGGTGTAACAACTAGAATAGGAAATTTTTATGTGTTGATTGCGTTGTTTGTTGTCAAGTGTGTATTGTTGCGTGTATGCGTTGTAATACTGTCTAGGTGTTAACTAGTATACGTTATTATTCCCTGTAGTCCTTTTTGCACGTTCGTTTGTAGGTATGTAAGTTTGTTTCGGCGTTATGACGCATAATTCTCTCTTCCAAGTTCCGTCGTTACATTAGTTATATCCACCCTTCTAAATTCTACATTTGCGTTAGTTGCTGTTTTCACCGTTCTCGGCAGCCTTCTGGCTTATTTCAATTAGCACCACAGATTTTGAAACGCACGCAAATGCAAGTAATAAATAGTAGGGAGTTTAAGATCTTCGACGCGACGGCAAAGAAAACGTCACAAAGTTTGCCCATTTAATGAGCAAAAACCAAAGCTTGCACGCTCTGCACTTGCCTTTTTTCATTTTGTACATTTCTTTCACGTTTTCGGCAAATCTGCGACGTAAAATGACCAATTTTCAAGTTTTACGAAGAACGTGAACACAAGGTAGTGAATTTGAATTTCCTGTCGTAGTTTCAACACCGCACTTCCTAATTAAGTTCCTGGAATGTTGCGCTAGTTTTTAGAAGTTAGACAAACCGACATAACGACAAAATATATTGATAAACCTAACTTGCAATTTTAAATGACGTTTTTGTTACCGTCGCGTCGTAGATCTTAAACTCGGTAGTGAATCCAAAACGTGGTGTTTTTTTTGGGGAGCATTAAAGAGCTTCGACCGTTCACAAGGTCTCGACCTTGTACATGCCCGGGCTCTGAACTGGGAACTGATTTCTTGTGTGCACATGTTTTTCGTTAGTTCCCCGGTACTTTACCCACAAACCATAGCTTTGCGTACCCACAATTCCTTGCTACGCTCAATGTTGGTCGAGATTTCAAAATGGCATCCGACGCAGCATAATCGAGTAATTATTTCCCCCGACATATTCCCTAAAGACATTTTCTTTACCGGTTGCCAGTCTATTGCATGACGTAACGTTGTCACACTTCCAATGTTCTAAATTACAATTACTAAGTCTCAATCGATTCATCAATAAATATATAAAAACTCAATCATTTTCAATTGAACAAAGCGTTCCAGGTCTTCCAGTGCGTGCAACAAAAAGAACAACGTTTGGGTAAAGATCCTTTTTGCGTCCACCTGTTTTGTATTAGATCTGCAGAGTAGAGAGAGTTGCTCAATGCTATGCTCTTAAAAAGCAATGCACCTTCGATTCAATTTTCGTCCCTTTAATTTACATCGCTGTCAAAGGACCAGTTTGGTAACAACGGGACAGTGTAAAACACAGCATACAGAAGAAAACCCCCTCATTCAGTTCAATCTCTCCAACCCACAAATGCATTCACGGTCGTTTTGGCACCACTACAATTTAACAAACACCGGAGGATGGAACACGTCCAATTGTAATTGTAAACTAATCAAGTTCAAAAGAAAAAAATGGAAACGACCTGTGTGAAACGTAACAACATTCTCATCAACGTCATGTAACATTATGAATATTGCTGTTGACGTTTCAGTTTCCGTGGTTGGATCATATGCATGCCATTTTTAAAGGAGCGAACGTAAGTGAAGCAGATGTTGTGCTAACCACTTCACCATCATATCTGCGCAAAATGACGACGCTTGTAAACAAAACCTCCAAAGAGTAAGTGACTTTATTAACTTAACAGTTTATCTCAGGTATAAGCTTGCATTGACGTGGTCTTTGCTGTAACACCACATGATGCGCTGTTTTCGGAACCCAACGCTAATGATGCGCCCTAAGCACATGAATAAATTTCTTGGTATATAGTCAATATAGCCTAACGATGATTAAGTGGATCGTTAAATGAGACTTACCTGTAAGTTGAAGTTTGACTTAAATTCAATCTCATAAATAGTAGTAACCGAAGGCATATGAAATGAAGAATCAACTTAGTCTGCCGGGAGTGACGTCACAATCATTGTTTCAAATCCTCCTCCTGGTAGTGGAGGAAAATTTAAACACAGAAAGCAATTCCATAAAGAGGAATAGTAGCCAAGGCCTGAGAGCTCGAGATAAGCACAGGAAGGGAGAGGTCGGCATGTGAGATGCCTTTGGTTACTAGTCTTTATTAGATAGAATTCAATTGAAACTTCAACTTACAGGCAAGTCTCGTTTAACTTTCCAATTCTATATCATAAACCGTAGCCTCCGGCGTGTGAGGACACCATGAGGGGTCCAAAACACCAACCAAACTCCAAAATTACAATGTCATAAAATATCCATTTTATTCTACATGCAACGTACGTCTCGACTACCAAGTACTTTTTAAACAACCAATAAACAAAGTTAAGTTATAGCTCGAAACGCTCCTAACAGTGCTAGCATTGCTGATATGACTACTTTCTCAGGTAACTATCGGTTATATTAGGTCGTAGCAAAGTATTGTTGCTAGCGCTAATAACATGGCTAGTATTAACGCGAGTTCCTTTAAGGCCAGTGCGAGTCTCCCAAATTGCAGCCCTTGCTGCACATCCCAAATACCATAATATTTATTTGAGGGTGGCTTACTCCCAAAGGCATCCTTCAAGAAACGATGAACAATTGGATGTTCGCCAACTAAGGTATTCTCAGCGCTAATCATACAACACAAAGCTGATATAGTAGTGATCAGTGCCGAATGGCATAGAGGGAAACTCGATAGAGGGAAGTTATCTGTTTCAGTGCAAACATTGCTCTTGTTATTCAAATGTGCCAACCGCAGGAAAAAAAGACCCTTTGTTTCGACAGCTAATGACCCTCTGATTGGCACATTAATGACAATAGGTGACGTCAACGATATCTTCCCTATATAAGAACTCTAAAAACAAGGGCTAGACCCGGGGAGAGTGGAGGGAAATCCCTCTGACTACAGAATACAGCCCATTTAAATGCATAAACGCTGTACCGTCTCTGAATAGAAAGACACCACGGTAACGTACTCAGAAAACGATCACTTCTGATTGAGTACCCAGATAATGGGCCATGCAATCAGCTTGAGGTGATTTTGCACGCTGTGTGTGCTGTTGGCAGCTGGCTACCTGGAGTCCAGACCAAAGGCCGCTGACTCATCATTTGTAGTACTTGAGTATACCACGCCTGAGTGGCCCATGCTGGCGCCACTAGAATGCCCTTGGCCGAGTCGGCCTCTAAGTTACCCAAACATTTACTGTGCAGCGATTCCTGCTCTAGAGACTGCAAGACAGGTAATACCACAGCCA
>OX421450.1:24816266-24818766 GCA_949126865.1 Montipora capitata | reverse complement strand
AATAACGTGGAAGTAGACAAATGGGTCAGACATCGACTTTTTGCCAAACTGAGGAAGCTAGTGGACAACGAAAAGTGAGTTGCAATGTTTATCTCTTCCTTCACTCTTGAATTATAAAAATGTGTCGACAAACATTGATCGGTCAGTTCTTAATAATTGTTCTTCCCATACAGGTCTACGCACTTTGATTTTTGTTTCTTGAAGAAGTAGTAATGTACGACACTTTGGGGCAGGCATTTTTTACCAGCAAATTCCGAATGTCGTGCCCAGCCGGTACAAAATTCAAGTGAGCATCCGTGCTAAGTCACGCAAGGTTCTAACGTGACATCTCCCTTATCAAGACACATGTAACAAACTGAAATCAAACAAGGTTCCAAAGTATCCTCTAAGTCGGATTCGGTGGTCCTAAAACTAATACCGACTTGACAATGTTTATACAGTTTCAATAAGACGCTGAGGTGGCCTTCGAATCCTTTGGCTTCTTCTGACGGGTTGGTCACCTTGTGAAGTGTTGTGATTCTAAATAGGAGGGCTGGTCTCATCGTTGGTTAGTTCCCATGTTGGGCCCATGGCTAGAGGTGGTTCCACCTTGGTTGTCTGCAGATGTAAACGATTTCGACGTATATGCGTTCCATCCGGAGTAGCTACTATGTATGACCGAGGGGCCTGGTGTTGCTTGACGACTACTGCAGATGTCCATTCTCGGCCTTGTTGCATATATATTCTCACTGATTCCCCTTCACGTAGTGTGGGAAGTGACCGGGTTCCACGGTATGCTTTCTGGCGTTGTTGACGTAACAACGGCTTCTGACGGACCTGAGACATAGGCCTAGGCTTGGGCTCTAGGAGGCTCTTAAAAGTTGGCAATCTTGTCCGCCGCTTTCTGCCCATAAGTAATTCAGCTGGGGATACCTCCATGCCACTGATGGGAGAATTGCGAAACTCCAGCAAAGCAAGAAATGCATCCTGCTTGGACTCGTCAGCTTTCTTTAGCAACCGTTTCATCGCTCGCACATTTCTTTCCACCAACCCATTTGACTTCGGGTATTGCGGACTTGAGGTCACCACTTCAATCTCCCAGTCACTGGCAAAGCTTTTAAATTTCAGGCTATTAAATGGCATGCTGTCTGCAATTACCCTCTCTGGGATGCCATGGCGGCGAACATGTCTTTCATTGCCATTATCACTGCTTCACTAGTTTTGTTAGAGAGCCGAGCCACTCCCGGATATTTGGAGAAATAGTCAACCACAAGTAGGTAATTTCTCCCTTTAAAATAGAAAATGTCCGCTGCGACTGTGCACCAGGGTCTCTGAGGGACTTGCTGGGGAATCAAGGGCTATCTCTGGTTGCTTTGCTGATGTTGCTGGCAGGTACTGCATTGGGATACTAAGTCATCAATTGCAGCATTGATACCAGGCCAAAACACTGCCGTTCTGGCTCGTGCTCTGTACTTCTCTATTCCCAAGTGAGCTGCATTTATGCGCTGTAGGGTTTAAGGTCGCATGCTTCGAGGAATAATTATGCGAATCCCTTTAAACTTCAACCCCTCATAGCAGCTGATCTCATCCCTGTAGTTGCAGTAAGGCCTAGCTTCCACTGGTGTTTCGTCTTTGGTCCGTGGCCAGTCACTCATGACAACTTTGTGCAACTGCTGAAGTGCTGGATCTTTTCCGGTGTCTGCTGTCAATTTCTGGAGCATGGTCTCAGACACATGTTCATAGCTCAGAAGATTAATTTCGAACTCATTAGGTTGATCTGCAGCCTCAATAGGTAAGAAAGATCTGGAGAGCGCATCAGCTAGAACAAGGTGACTACCTGGTATGTATCTCACATTAAGTGCATAGGGCTTCGTTCTCAAGATCATCTTTTGCAGACGGAGAGGTGCTTGGTGTATGGGTTTCTCCAAGATTGTTTCTAAGGGTTTGTGGTCCGTTTCAACAGTTACTTCTCGGTGCGCATACAAATAATCGTGGAAACGTTTGCAACCAAAGACAATTGCAAGCATCTCTTTTTCGATTTGCGAGTAATTTTGCTGGCTCAGAGTTAGGGCCTTTGAGGCGTAAGCCACAGGACGGCCGTTCTGGAGAATAACGGCACCTAAACCTTTGGAACTTGCATCCACAGACAGAGTCACTGGTTTCTTGGAGTCAAAGAACTTAAGGACTGGGGCAAATGAGATGGCTGTCTGAAGGCCTGTAAATCCATCATCTTCAGCTTTTCCGCAAGACCATTCAGCATCTTTCTGGAGCAGCTGGCGCAAAGGGGCGCTTTTCTGAGACATGTTTGGAATGAACTTGGACAGGTAGGTTACGACACCCAAGAACCTCTGTAAGTCTTTGCGGTTGGTTGGAGTCGGCATGGCGTTGATTGCTTCAACTTTCTGCGGGTCTGGTTTGATACCATGAGAACTCAACACATGGCCCACAAAACGAACTTCGGGTACACGAAAAAAGCACTTTTTTTTGTTGACCTTAAAGTTGCACTCCTGAAAGCGGTCCA
>OX421450.1:24786266-24808766 GCA_949126865.1 Montipora capitata | reverse complement strand
AGCTCCATTGTACATACAATATGGTTTTATTCCTTGGTATACTAGCCACTTTTAAATAAAGTGAGAATCGTAACCTTTGCTATTATGTGCAATCAATGTGTATCCTTTGCATTTTTCGTTTATTATGCTTTCACAAAATTCTTCGATGTTTTTATAAATGTGTTCATTACTATGATAATCGTGCACAATAGCTAAGTTAACTTCATGATTTCCAGTATTTTGAATACATTCAAAGTCGTAAAAAAGGTATTTTTCTGTGTATGATCTACAAGAAAAACACCAATCTTTCTTTTTGATTGATTTGTTAAATTTGCATTGATTTTTACATCATTCAAGTCATTACCATAGTCATTTATTTCAACATTGGCATCTTCATGTAATTTTAATGCTTGGTCCTTGTGTAACTTTCTCGATTTGTTGAACCCGTCTTGAATTTGCGTTAGTGTCCAATTTTCAGGTCTCAAGTGGGTGTAGGCTGTAACTATAGAGCGAGCTAAGCAAATAGTATCATTGTTTTTTATTGTAATCGACCAGAACCAGTTGGTATTTTTACTTTTTGTACTACAATTTTACACTCTTCTAATGGAATGTGTATGTACTCAAGAAAATTCATTATTTTTTCTTATTCAGCTAGGCTGAAATCTTTTTCTTTTTGGAATTTTGTTGATATTGCGTTTAGAAACTTTTCATGTTGAATGATAAATCTAAGCCTATCGTTGGCGTTTAATTTCCTTTTCCTTTTTACTGTTTTAATTAATTCTTGAAATATGAAATAAACATCTTTAACATCATCTAAAGGCTTTAAGCTTTTAATTTCAGATTCATTTGTAAAAGAAGTGAATTTTTTTATTTTGAACATTTCTTCGGTTAATGATTATAAATTTTAACTTGCGTTTTCCTTTTGAAATATTTCATCATCAAAGTTGAAAATAGTATTTATTTGTTTTGACTGTATCTCATCAATGACTTTTTGACGAGTTGTCTTTTTAACAAGATCCATCCATTTGGAAGCAAGCTTTTTTGCTTCAGTAAGGTATTGCTTCAATATGGTAAACAGATTTTTTTTTTTTTTTATTTATCGCTAGTTGTTGTCCTTCAGTAGCATTTGGAGAAATGATTGCAAGTTCGAATGAGGCCTAACACTACTGTGAAGTTTTTCTACCCAATTATTCCATCAGGGATCAACCCTAGTATTGGAATTGGGCCCACATAAGGACAGAGAAAAACTCTGACCAGGGTGGGATTTGAACCCACGACCTTCGGATTAGATCACCGTTGCTCTACCGATTATTTTGTCTGCTTGGCGTCTCCTTGGTTTTAAAGTTGATTTAGCTAAACTTCTTTCTCTTTTTGTCGTTGGTCTTGATAGGCTGTAAAATGATTGTTTAGGAGCCGGTTTTTGTTTAACATTTTTTTCATTGGGTTTTTTTATTGCATCATTTACATGGTTTTTGTCTTTTGTTGCTAATATTATTATGTCATCGTCTTTTATATTGAAATCATTACTTGGTCCATCAATCAATATTTTTTTGAGTTCATGTTTACTTTTTTCATTTATTTCTATATTGAAAATATCCTTTTCATTATTAATTAACTGAATTGTATATCCAGTCATTTTATTTAATATGTTTTCAGCTTCTTTATCATTCAGTACAATAATTTTATTAATAGCGTTTAAAAAATTTTTTTTTGAAATTAAATTGTAAGTTTCATTTATTCATTTTATAATAATATAGTATACATAATAATTCTCTAAGCCTTAATTAAATAAAAAATATTTTTAAATTGGTATAAAGAAATATTATGTATACTATATTATAATGAAAACTATTGCATTCAACAACTGCATTTATAATGTTTATCCAATTTATGATTTATATGCTGGAAATGCAAATGTTGAGACAATTCGTTTAATAAAACAACTTTTTATGAAATAAAGTAAAAAATGGTTATATTATGATTAGACTAAGAGCTTGTAGAGGCCATGAATATAAAATGTATTATGCTCATAGGTTTATTTATGAACGCTTCAATGGTATTATTGATGATAATAAAGTAATTGATCATATCAATAATAATAAAGAAGATAACAGGCTTTGCAACCTGCGGTTAATAACTGCAAGCGAAAATAATAAAAAATCAGCAAAAAACTAGGATTATTCATTTGTATCAAATAATCATAAAGACAGAAAATGCATAAAAGCTGTTAATTGCAAAACAAATGTAGGGTGTGGTCTTCTAGTAAGATGGCCACGAGTTTTGAAGCTCTGAGCTAAAGCGGATAAAAGTTGCATTTCTCCTATTTCTTTTTCATATTTATTCTACTACATGTAATATTTTGTGTGTTAACATGACATCAACTAAGAGAGGAAACAAGAAACAGCCAACTGATGCATCAGAAGAGCATTTCGAAGCTTTCATTCGAGAGTCGCTAGCACGTCTGTGCGAAGGTCAAGAAAAGATTATACAAGACATCTCGAATCTGAAAGCGAAAGTACAATTGAATGAAGGGGCTTTGGACAAGATTTCCAAACAATTACGAACCTCAACCAAAGTTTTGAAGAACTCAAGGGAGAACCCCATGATGCTAGATGCAAAGTTGATGAAATAGAAGACTCTGTTCAAAACCATGTTACGCAAATTATCCAATTGTATGAACGTCTTCTGTCACTTGAGCGCTATTCACGGGAATACAATCTTCGTTCATAACATTGAAGAATCCCCCGGCGAGAATTGCTTGCAGAAAATCCACGATATTCTAGCAAGCCAGCTTAATTTGGAGCCGAAATTAGAGAAGGCTCATCGAGCTGGACCAAGAAGCGATTCCAAACCACAAGCGATAATTTGTAAATTTGTATATCGTCCAGAGAGGTACAAAGTCATTCGGAAGAACCTTAATTAAAGATGGTGTTTGGATAACGGAGGATCTGATCTGGGAGGATCGGGAGGAGAAGAAGAAGCTTAAAGATGTGATGAAGGAGGCATTTGAGAGTAGAAAAATGCCGAGGTTCCATCGGAGAAACCTGTATATTGATAAAGCTTTATATAGAGATACATAGATGTTAATGTCCATTGATCAGGTTAGTAAATACGTAATTTTCGTATGAAAATTTAATGGTTATTTGAAATAGACCCATGACCAATAGCACAAATGACCCAGATCTAAATCTACAATCCTTTAAAGTGCCCATAACCTAATTTTTCTTACTTAGTCATCTGAATCTACACATATCTCATAGACGTTTTGCGAAGAAAAAAATTGCGATTTTCCCAAAACGCGATTTGAAAATGAAATTAGAAAACGTTCAAATTTGCCGCCATTTTGACTCACCATTAGCCTTAGTCCTCTATCGATTCCTCCCGGTCACAATACCGCTGTGACGTAGATCAAGGAACACGTGACTTCAAGTGAAAAAACGAATAGCGATATAAACAGTATAGTAAGGAATAATTCCCTTGAAAATGCCTAAAAGATGCGTAACCACTCGATGTAACAACACAGCTGATCCTAAAAAAAGAATAAGTATACGTAGAAATCCTTCGACTCGCAAAACGCAATACCTCAAAAAAGAAGGAAAAATGGCTGCAGATTTTGTCTTGGTAAAAAGGAACCCGGTAAAACTTCTTCGCTGTGCTAGATTCACTTCAAAGAGTATGACTTTCAGTATTGTATGGACAGCAAAACGAAAAGATCGTTGAAGGCGGACATAAGCGTTGACTTTAAGTCCCTCGCGAGACCTTTCTTATCCTCTTGTTCTTTTCTGTAATTTTGTAGCCATTCCTCGTCTGCTAATGGTTATTCCACGTAGGGTTCCGTGTACTTCTGGGTTTCAGTGCTAGCGCTGGCTGACTCGTCGAGACCGAAACTACTCGCCTCAAATTCTTTTCCAGTTTATTCACTTCCAGATTCAGAGGCACTTTCCTAGATGATAAATATAAGCATGATTGATTTTTTTTGTTTACTGAAAAATACCAAAAAACGATCGGTGAGCGATACCTTGGCGTTGATTAGTAAGAAAAGATAAGACCCACGCCAACAAGCACTCCTTAATCTACGTCATAGCGAGCCCGTGAGGTCCTGACCAGCGGAAGGGGTGTACCAAATAAAAGTAGGATTGAAAAAATCGTAGAAAATTCGCCTCTCGCTGGAATTGAAAAATTCTTTCGCCAAAGTTCATTTTTTAATATGGACTTTCAAATAGGAAAATAAAACTTTTTTAGGTTATGGGCACTTTAATGATCATGGTATATTTACATTAGAAGAGCTTAATGAACTCTCCCGTGTCGTTAAACCGCATCTCTCGGCACTCCATCTAAACATCAGAAGTTTATGTAAACATATCGGCGAGCTGCATAATCTTTTAGACAACATTCCATTCGAATCTCATTTAATTGCTTGTTCAGAAACATGGATCACGCCTCAAGTCGATCCAGAAAGCATAAGAATCGCAGGATATAATCTGTTAACAGATAACCGTAAATTTTCAACTGGCGGCGGGGTTGCTTTATATTTAAAGTCAAATGTTAACTATATGTTAACAGATGATTTAAAAATAGATGATCATGATTGAAAATATATGGGTTGACATACAAGACTTGCTAATAGGTGTCATTTAGAACCCACCTAATAGGTCCCAACGTGAATTTCTTGACGAATTTGAGCAAGTTGTGCATTCCGTTTTATTGTCTAAGCGGAAATGTTTGATCTTAGGTGATATTAATATCAATACACTTGTTAAGAGCACAATAGTTCCGACTGAACTTGCGTCTAGCTTGCCTAAAGCAGATCGCCATTTCGCGTCCTTTTTGAAGGGGGAAAATGCAATTTCCGCTTTACTAAGGTGAGTGAAATGGAGGTCTTCTTACTTCTAGAGAGCATCGATTGTAAACAATCGTTTGGTTATGACAAGATTCACCCTTTGTTATTATCCTCTGCTGCACTCGAAACATTTAGACCGGTAACATACATAATAAACGTAACCCTTAAACAAGGTATATTTTCAGATAGTTTAAAAATTAATGATGAAATGGTATATGAAATGAATCATAGATAAACTGCGGATAAAAATTGCCAAGGTGATTCCGATTTTCAAACAAGGCTCTCGTTCTTCATGCGGTAACTACCGACCCATATCAGTTCTCTCTGCATTAAGTAAAATTTTTGAGACGTGCATTCTTAATTTACTGATATTCTATTGCCTGACTGAAAATATCTTAGTATCTAATCAGTACGGCTTTGGATCTGGATACAATACAATTGACTGCTTGGTAGATGTATTGCCCTTGATGAAGAAAAGTATGCTGTATCGCTATTTCTAGACCTAAGTAAGGCATTTGACACAGTAAACCATTCTATTTTGTTATCCAAACTAGACCTATATGGTATACGAGGTAATGCAAATCAGTGGTTTAGGTCTTACCTAAGCAACACGAAGCAGAAAGTCTTTGTCTATGGTGTGGAGGCTAACTTTCTTTTAGTAAACTCAGTAGTACCACAAGGGTCGATCTTAGGGCCTTTTCTTTTTTTTAATTTATATAAATGATTTTGAAAAGCAACCAACTATTTTTCCCTAAGACTATTTGCTGATGATACTTCTTTAACTGCGACTGGGAAAGACCTAGATGTATTGCTTCAGAGGATAAACTCTGAATTGTCAGCTATTTATGAATGGTTATGCTCAAAAATATTAACCCTGAATTTAAAGTAAGACAAAATACTTGGTTTTTAGGGTTAGGTTAAACGACTCGACACTTAAATAAGGTTCCTTTCCTTTCCTTTTTTTCCTGCAATTACATCTATAGTTAATTCCTCTCTTGGCTCCTCAACTTTTCCTTCTTCTTGGAAAATAGCGGAAGTTGTGCCTATTCCCAAAGATGGTGATCATGAACAAGCGAACAATAATTGGCCTATTTCCCTTTTACCTGTTCTCTCAAAGATTTGCCAACGGGTTGCTCATAATCAATTTAATTTTTACTTAACCTCTAAGGAACGGCTGTCAAAGAACCAAAGTGGCAACAAGAAATGGCATTCAACCGAAACAACGGTAATTAAATCTACGGATGCAATATTTAGCGGCTTTGATAAAAGTGAACTGACGGCAATGGTGTTATTGGATATGAGCAAGGCATTCGATAGCATCAGTCATGAAATTCTGTTACTTAAGTTGAAGGATGTTGGAGCCTCTAACACCTGTCTCCAGTGGTTTCGCAGTTACCTCAGTGATCGCCAGCAAGTTGTAAGGATAAACTCTACGTTGTCCGAGTCCCTGCCACTAAGTAGTGGTGTCCCACAAGGTAGCATCCTGGGCCCACTCCTATTTAGCATTTATGTAAACGACCTTCCTGCTGTTCCACAGAAATGCATTTCCCATAGCTACGTAGATGATACAAAGCTTCAAGTCTCCTTCAAGCTTCAGAACATAGACATTGCCGTGGCAGAAATGAATGAAGATTTATTTAAAGTGTGTAACTGGTGCTTCAGAAACTATTTACTGCTAAATCCTGATAAATCCAAACTTATGGTGTTTGGTACCAGAAAAATGCTACCCAAGCTTCAAGATATCACCCTATCTTTATTAGGGAAGGACTTATCACCTAGTGAAACTGCAAAGGACCTGGGAGTGTTATTGGACCCTCATTTATCGTACAACAATCACATTATTAAGACCGTTTCGTCATGCATGTCTTCTCTCGGGCAGATTAACCGCGTCAAACATGCATTCGACAGAAAGACCCTTTTGATAGTTATTAATGCCTTAGTTTTTAGCAAATTGTTTTATTGTTCGAAAGTGTGGGCCAACTACTCGAAGTTAAATATCGACAAACTACAATCGGTACAAAACTTTGCGTGTAGAATAGTAAGTGGAATTCGGAAATATGATCATGTTACGCCTGAACTGAAACGCCTTAAGTGGCTTCCAGTATCCAGTCAAATTTACTATCGAAATACCATTTTGGCTTTTAAATGTATGAATTGTCGTGCCCCTAAATACCTGAGCACTATTTTCACCAAACGTTCTGATGTAAATAGTTATACAACCAGGAGTTCCCAATTTTTAAATATCCCTCTTTTTAAAACTGCCTCTGGACAGAGAACTTTTTATTACCGAACCGTTAGCATATGGAATTCCTTGGAATCTAATTTGAAACTTTGTAGCAACGAAATAATCTTTAAGAAGCGTTTAAGGAACAAACTGCTAAGGGATTTTTTAGGAAGTGATTGATATCGTGATAAGTAGTTATGTAATTGATAGTGATGATTGGTTATTTTAATCTTGTAAATAATTTAAATAATTATGTAAATTATTATTTTATAATTATTATTGTTCCTGAAAAGCCCCTTTGGGGAGGTTCAATAAAGTATGTATGTATGTATCAATAACATCTAAAATCATACAATAATCGGTGTCATCATCAGTTTCATCATCGGATTCATCATCAGATTCATCATTGGATTCATCATCGGTTTTATCATTGTAATATTTATTGCAACAGCAACAAAAACCATATTTATAACGACAACTGTCAGGTATTAATTGTTTCGTGTCATCCTTGTTTGTAACTATCGCGATTTTATGTCATTTCTATGTGCGTTTCCAATAGTCAGAACAATTATATTTTTGGCTACCTTTAAAAAGAAGCTGATTACTGTTGTAATATTGAAACATTTGGGGATCCCCTTAGGAGCCCCTGATTGACTTACATGTACACCCCGAAAACGAAAAACCACGTGCGTTGTGTTGGGACTTTTAAAAGGGACACGATCATGTTAGAATCAATAGTTGTTACTAGTCGTTGAGTTTAGTATTGCCTGATTGAATGATATCATAAAATGGTGTCAGAAGCGGTTGCCTGCCCTGCCGAATTGTGAGATTAGTTGATGGAAAAGCAAGTTTCTTGTGAGTTGTATTTTTGTATCTTGTATATTGGCCGAGCGAGATTCTTGAATGCCCGGTCCACTGCTCCTAGACGCGAATGCTGCTGAGAACTGGAGGAAATTTTTTATGCAATCTGAGATTTACCTTGTTGCGAAGGGCAAAGATGTTAAAGCGGACAGACTGAAGGTAAACTTGCTGTTACATTGTGCTGGGCCAGAAGCTATCGAAGAGTACAGTCACTTTGTGTTGTGATTGCTATCAAGATGTCTGTCGCAAATTCGAGGAACTGTGCCAGGGTGCAAGAAATGTAATTTATGAGCGACTGGTGTTCAATCAGCGAAACCAGAAGGAAGGTGAGAGGATTGACAATTTCGTCAGTGAACGGAAAAGACTGTCTTTAACTTGTGAATTTGGCGACCTCCGAGATTCACTAATTCGTGATCGTATTGTCGGAGGAGTTGTGAGGTGAACTGCTGAAGAAACCAGATTTAACGCTGCAAACTGCTCATGGTTATTGTCGCACATTCGGGGCAGCTGAACAACAGAAATACAGGTTCAATACGCCAACAGAGGCGGGTTCTGAACGGTCACTTCACCCTCTCAAGAAAGTCAAGGTTCAAGAAAAGACACCTTCTGGTAACTGTAAGTTTTGTAGTTACAAGCACCCATTTACTCAGCCACCTCACTGCCCAGCTCTTGGAAAGAAATGCAACAAGTGTAAGAAGGAAGGACACTTTGCACAAGTGTGCAAAGAATTAAGTGCTGAAGGTTCACTACTTGCAGCTGTGGAGCTGCAAGTAGCAGCTCCAACGACTCACGATGTGCCCACTTATATTGAATCAGTTGAGCTGGATAGTGTCTCCGGCACCCGAAAGAAATCTAGGAGTTTGATTACTGTCAAAATTGCTGGGAAGAATGTACAGATCAGGGCAGATACTGGTACAGACGCTACAGTCATTCCCTATGAGCTGCACAAGGAGATCACAAACAAACCTCTTCAGAAAATTCAGCAACCTTTGAAGGGGTAGCTTGCAACTAAACCCATCCATCCAAAGGGCTCTGTGAGGCTTCTAACTCAATATGGGAGTCGTGAACTTAACCTGTTGTATCTTGTTGTTGATGGAAATTTTACACCATTGCTGGGTTGTGATGCTTGTTTAGACTTGTTTGGAATTATTGTAAAAGAAGAGGAACACACTCCTTGGGGTTCATCTATGCTAGTGATTGACAAACGGAAAGTGAAAGAAAAGAACACTCCACTCTCGAAGAATGACGTTCGAATTTGTATTGACCCAAGGGACCTAAACAAAGCTCTTACGAGGCCATACTATCCAATGGTTACTGTAGAGGAGGTTGCCAACCGATTATCGGGTGCAAAGAGTATTAATGCCATTGGATGCTTGCAGTGGATACTGGCAGCTCCCGGTGGATGATGAAAGCTCAAAACTCTTAACATTCAATACCCCCTGGGGACGATATCGATTTACAAGGCTCCCTTTTGGTATCTCTTCTGCCCCTGAAATCTACCAAAGGGAGATGGACAAACTCTTTGAAGGGGTTCCTGTGGAGATCATAGTGGATGATTTCTTGATACATGGTAAAGATCAAATCGACACTGATCAGAAATTGAGAAGAGTACTGGCTAGAAGCAGAGAAGTAGGATTGGAGTTCAATCTAAAGAAAGTGAAACTTCGTGTTTCCTGAAGTAAGCTATGTTGGACATGTGTTCTCGGCCGAAGGAGTGAAACCTGACCCTGATAAAATCCGCACGATCAGTGAGATGCCTCCTCCTTCTGACAAAGAAGGTGTACTTCGAATACTATGAACTGTCAATTACCTAGACAAATTCATTGAACACAAAGCCGATCTAAAAGAGCCAATTTCACAAGATGTAGCATTTGCGTAGGAGAAACCACAGCAAAAGGCTTTTGATAAGCTCAAGTCTGTCATCTCTAGTGCACCAGTGTTAGCATACTTTAATAACAGCAAAGAGACGGTGCTAAGTGTTGATGCCAGCAGCACAGGCCTTGGTGCAGTGATCATGCAGGAGAACAAACTAGTTGCCTTCAGTTCGAAGACATTGACTCCCTCAGAGAAGATTTATGCGAATATTGAAAGAGAGCTGTTCGCGATTGCATGGGGAGCGCAAAAGTTTCACACATATGGGTATGGGCGCAGGGTTTTTGTTGAGACAGACCACAAACGGTTAGAGTCAATCTTTCGGAAACCACTGAATGAGGCCCCTCCCAGGCTACATGGATGTTGCTCAAACTCACCAAGTATGACCTTGTGGTGCGTTATGTTCCCGGAAAACAGCAGGTCATTGCAGACTGCCTTAGCAGAGCACCTCTAAGTGAAACTAAACCATTCAGTGAACCCGAAGATGTCATAGGAATTAATCTTGTTGAGAAACTTGGACTAGAAAGTAGTACCCTGAAGGGATTCAAGGACAGCTCAAGTACTGATGAGACATCCAGAGTGGTTATGGAATACGTTTTGAAAGGATGGCCCTCTGAGAAAGAACAAGTTGATGAGCTTGCCCGGGAATATTGGAATTTCAGAAAAGAGCTGAGTGTTGAGAATGGCATGTTGTTTAAATCAGACAGAATTGTACTGCCAAGACCATTGAGAACTAGATGAAGTTCATGGCGCTCACATGGGAGAGAGCAAGAGTCTTTTCTCTGCTAGGGATTACGTTTTCTGGCCTTCCATTACTGCGCAAATCAAAGACAAAGTCAGTTCCTGTGCCGTGTGTAATGCATTCCGCAACCGACAACAGAAAGAGACATTACATCCTCATGACATTCTAGGATTACCTTGGCAAGTAGTTGGGACTGACCTGTTTGAATTTGGTGGCCAAACGTACCTGTTAGTTACTGACGTCTATTCGAAGTACTTTGAAATAGAAGTGCTTCGCCAGAACACTGCCATTTGTGTTATCAACAACTTGAAGAAAATATTTGCCAGGCTTGGAATCCCAGAGAAAGTTGTCAGTGACAACGGACTGCAGTACAGCAACACCAGACATTTGTCTATGCATCCACTTGAAATAACTCATCCGTAGAAATAACAAACGGTTTAGTGTCCAAGAAAAGAATTTGTGGAGTAACTTCTTCCACCAACTTTAAGCTATTACTGGTGTACCGTTTTGTCGTTCTCGTTCTCTTTCTCTCTTCTTTCGTTTCTGTTCTTCTAACATAACCCGTCCAGGCATCTTGCAACCTTAGTAGATTCGAAATTAAAAATCTTAAGACATACCAAAAACTGCAATTCAGAGCAAAAAGCAGCCCTAAACAAATTAAAAATAAACACTCAGCTTTAAGTTTATATCCCTCCAATGCTTGACTTGAATAACTACAGCTATATTATGTTAAACCTGGATTGAAACCAGCGAAAAATGCAAGAAAAATATATTTTCCAAATCGTACCTGAACACGAAAAGCACTGACTGTCAAGAGCTTTTGCTGACGTAGCATGGCTGTGTAGCCGCGTCGAGCCACAGAAAGAGCGCGAAAAATTTAGCCTCGTTCAGGTGTGAGTGTGAGTGTCTGACCTGGCTTGAGCCTGCGATCCAATCAACAACCAGTCCCGGGTCAGTGGTCAATTTAAAAAAAAACAGCTGAACTCTACAATGTCTAACTTGAGCCCGCGATATGGTCACGTGATACTGGTCAGCGGGTACCTTGTTTTGACAGGTGTCAACTGACCATAACATTGATGTCCAATATCAAAGATGTATGTTGTAAACTAGCTAGAGTGTAAACTGGAGTATTGCCTCCTCGATGAGCTCTAAACTTGAGCCCGTGATATGGTTACGTGATACTGGTCACATTGGCATACATGGAGGGGCGGACGGACGGACGAACGGACGCACGTACCTATGTACGGACGTTCATGACGTCATGGCTATAAAACCAAATTTTCTCACATCGATGGGTTACCATATATTCTTAGCTATGGCGTGCGCTCCACTATAATTTAGATATTTTAAAAATACTTTTCAATAAATTTCTCATTATCATGGATATTAAATACTTTTAACAGATCATAATATGAATTGCCTTTATTCATTTCATTTAAAATACAAACAAAAATAACCACATGTTGTTTTCATAATATTTTGTATCTGATGGTTTTGATGCACCAAAGACAAGTTTTTATTTCGAGCATGGTTTACTATTTTTTGAAAAGGAGGCATACCAACCGAATCGAAATAATTAATGATACCATTTTTCACATAAGTAGCAATCCAATGACTGTTGTCATATATGATGGTTCGAGATTGTATATGAATAATATTTGTTTGTGGTTATGAGGTACAGTTTGATCTCTGCTTAAAACCTTATTGATTGGTTATATTTAAATATTTACACCAATTTAACAGATCGTGATCGGTTAATGGGATATTTTTATGACATGTTGTTTTTAGAGCATTGCTCCTAAAATTGGAATAGTGCATGCTGAACGGGCTTTTTGGAGCTAATAGCAACCCTTTGCCTTTTGGCTGGCTTTTTTTCAACCCCTTGTCCAATTGAAGGGTAGCTGTAAAACGGTGGTGCATTTTCTAAGCTTATTAGCGGTAAACCAATTCTTGGCGCACCTTTACCATAAGTCTTCTTTTTGGCAATCAAATTCTCGGTGATCTTTAAGAGATGATAAACCAAGGGTTTTGCCAATCGTTGGAATTAATGTTTTTCCTAATGACAATATTGAAGACAATAAGCTTCAACCAATCTGTTTTCTAATATTTATTTAGAAATTTTATATCCATCCCTTTTTTTAATTGTCTGTTTTTGTTAAACTTTTGACAATATTTGCAGGGAGTAATAGCTTATCAGGCTTATCATAGCCTTAAAACAATTGTATCTCTGCTATGGTAAGCTTTGCTAAGATTATTTTTTTGGTTTGGCGATAGTTTAACATTAATTTCGTAAAGTTGAGTAACTTCCTGTATATATTATATATTATATATTATATAATTTGTTGATTATATAACACAAACAAAATAAGAATCCATTTTACACCTTTATACAAAACATAAATTCATTTTGCACTATTATACTATCACTAAATCATTTATTTTGTCTATACCAATGCTTTCTTCATCCAAAACAACAGCATGAACACTGAAATTTTGATTTGCATTGGCTGACAAACGAAACCTAAAGGTCAGCTGTTTTGGATCTCGTGTAAATTTCTCTGATCGAAAAATATAAGTGGATACAAGCTGTCATAATTACTTAGGTTAAGCTGAGTACCAGAATTATAATCATTTTTTCTCATCGCATAAGATATCAAATCATTGAATATTCGTACCTTGCTGTCACTTTCGTACTCTAGTTCAGGGTAAAAAAAAAATACCATTACCGTATTCAAGACGACAGTTTGAAAGACTTGCACCCCCGTTTAATTCGAAAGTATCCACTTTATATGGTGTTGTTTCTTCATGACGGGAATTAGTTGCGTTACGATAACTCTTTTTGAGGTATACAAAAACGTATTTGACATTATCAATAAACGTTGAAATTTGAAAATAACCGCTTCTTCGTTTTGGTTGACTAACTTCATATAATTCTCTCAAGTATTTCCATTTTGATTCTTTGATGAATAAGGTCACATAACTTGAATACATACTCTGGAGTCAGATTTTTAACAAATGTTACATAATGAAGATTATCAGTATCATAAGCGATCTTTCCAGCAGATTTAATCATAAGATGTTTAATTAAACTATGTGAACCATTTATCATAGTAATTCGTTCAGCATCGTAAGCACTTCCATCAGCAAATTTTTGGAGCGAAAAACAAACTTCAAAATAATAAATAATCGTAAATCTGTATCCATTTTTTTCTTGATGTTGATTATTGCCAGAAGCTCTCATAACATCGTCCAATACAATTGTGACTCTAAATGTAGTTTGATGAAATGTCAATAATATACCATCTGTTTTATTACTTGTTTGAGACAGCTATCAAAATCATTATAATTCCATACACCAGCTGGAAAAGTGAGATCTTGAAAGTTAGATCCCATTATTGAAGCTATATGCTATTGTTTGATTGTTGTATGATGGATTGACATTAAACCAAGTAAAAGACATATTGATAATCCTATTCAAACCAAGTTGGTGCTGCCCAAAGTGATTGGTTAAGTAAATTTTGTAACAAAATCTTCAGGTCGGTTATCAGGTATTGTTTTTACTGTGTAGCTTGATAATACGATTTCTCTATCCATATATATACAATATCGTTACATTAAAATTGAAATACCTTTTGTAGAGTTTGCTATGTTGAGATCTTTTGATTGTTGACGTGTTTAGCAATGTATCTAATATAGCTACCCTCATGTTTCTCATAGCAATGCTTGTATTACCAGCCCGAGTTTCGCCAATAATTTATTCCAATTTTTTGAGAAGCTGTTTTACATTATTAAAAAACATAACATTTCCGCCTCTTCGAATTCCAGAAGATTGTGTCGTTTTGATGTCATTCTCGAAATGTTTTATGTATGCATTCAATGTAGCTCTGGCATTGTTAAGTCTCTTATTCATAAGCTTCCGTTCAGCTTCCGTAATGTACCCAGATTTGAATTGTTTTGTGACATGTGATTTATAACCCTTTAATTGGTTTCTTTTCAATTTGGTATCATCGATAATCTCATTGATATATTTTCTGGTTTTTTTTGTTGTGTCATTTCTGGTTGATTTAATACCTTTTCAACAGAATCATAATTTTTGATACCAAGATCATTCAATATCTCATTATCCATGTCTTCATCATCTAATGCGTAATTAGGTTCCTTATTATCATCATATTCTGGAAGCATCTCCTGTTGTTCTTGAGGAAAGTATGTAGGATCCACATAAATTTCTTTCTTACCTGCCAATATATCTTGCAATGATCCTTCACAAGTCGGCGGCTTTGTCGTCAGTTGTTTTGCTTCTTGTAGTAAAACAGTTTCATCAAATAAATCACCAAGATTCATGTCTGGAACCTCGTCCTCGATATCGATACCGTAATTTGGTACTTCTCCTTTTTTCAATGGTCGTCGTTTTGTTGAAGGCATTTTCAAATTACTGGCATTAACATCATCCAGTTTAGTGGTTATAGGTTGAAACACCTTGGTAAAAGATGCTTGGCTTGTTTTTTGACCAAGATCATGTTGTATAATAGCGTTTCTCACAGTGTTGATTTTATCTCCTAACTCAGACTTACTTTTTGCAAGTTCTTGCCATTTTAGTAAACTCATTTGTTATATTATTTGCTTACATAAAATGGTAAATTGTATATAAAAGATAGCGTTTTGCAAGGTGTACAACACGGTGTTGAGCATCATGTTGTACATGGTGTTATGAAATAATATACACATATGATATAAATGATAATACTAAATTACGATTCTACTAATGATAATGTTGGAAATTATAAACAGTTATATCCTTTTATGCCCGATCGATGCTTTTGATTGCTGATCTGTGGACCAAGTGGATCAGGCAAAAAAAATACACTAATGCATATGATTTACAATTTGTTGTACTTCGGTAAAATATTTTTGTATGCCAAAAACCTAGAGCAATCAAAGTATCAAAATCTGTTGAACATGTTTAAACCAATAAGTAAGGATGTCGGTTATGATATTATTTAAGCGAGTAACGACCAAATTAGACCAGTGTCTGAATTAACAGATGATAACCAAAAGCTGGTGATATTCGATGAGATTCTTTGTGACAAAAACCAAATGCCATTGATTGATTATTTTATAAGGACATAAAAAGGGACAAAAATTGCTGTGTGATTTATTTGTCACAAAGCTATTATAAGACCCCAATTTTTGTATCTGTGAATTCCCAAGCAACAATGAAAAATCGCTGATTTGTTGAGAAAACGATACTTCCAAAGAAGTCTATGAAAAAGAACTAACTGAATAGAGTGTAATGTGAAGTGCTCGATTTCTATTCCATATGAACCATGTGAGCGTTAGCCCTGCTGATGGAAAAGGGCCCACACAAGGACAGAGAAAAACTCTGACCAGGGTGGGAAATGAACCCACGACCTTCGGGTTAGATCTCCGCCGCTCTACCGACTGAGCTGCAAGGTCAGACGGGAGCAGGCCGTGGGAACTGAAGATGTTAAAGTCACGGCAATGAACATGTACAAGTACAAGGAAAGGTTACGTTTATGCAAACGTTGGCCGTGTAGCACTTATATTTTAAACAGAGATAACTGAATAGAGTGTAATATGAAGTGTTCGATTTCTATCCCATATGAACCATGTGAGCATTAGCCCTAAAAAAAAAGAAACTGAGGAGCCATATAGCTTCATATCTATTGACAAACCACGGAAGTTGACAACTAAAAACTTCAATGACAAAATATAACTAATTATATATAAATGAGTTATTCAAACGGTTTATTAGAAACACCAAGAAAAACACCAGAAAATGAAAAGAAATTAACCCATTTGAAACCAGGCACAGATGATAGCGATGTTTTAACAAAAAAAAAAAAAATTACGATCATATTAAAGCAAATGGTGGTGATTCATCAAGCTATCCTTTGGATCTCACTGATTATCTGAAAAAAGATGGCTCGAATGGTGGCATGCAAGGCCCTTTAAAAATGAATGTTAATCATATCGAGGATATAGGAAACCCAAGAGACGGTAAAAGCGACCCTATTCCATATCAATATTTCAGTTAATGGTACATGAAATTTGATGATGATAATATAAAAATCGATGTGAAAAATTCAATTGATATGGGAAATAACTGGCTTACAAGAAAATAGTCATCACAAAGATGCAGCAACAAAATTTTACATTGATAACTCGATGGTATTAAAAGCAGATATATCTTATGTTGATAATGAGGTAGCCAAAAATCTTGGTGCCATCGATTTGACATCGTATTTAAAAAGGGACGGAAGCGTAAAAATGATTTCTGATTTGGATTTAAACAATAATTTATTGATAACCTTAAACCAGCCCAATCTGGTCATCAAGCTGTTAATTTCACTCAACTTAGCAATGAGCTATCCAATTATTTACACCAGACAGGAGGTACCATTAGGGGTGATATAAAGATGAATAAAAATAGTATCTACGGCATAAAAAACTCAATAGATTTAGCGTCTGCTGTAAATCGTGAATATGTAAACGATGAACTCAAGAACAAATTGGATAAAAACAAAGACATTGTTAGTTATAGAAATCCAAATAATTTAAATGGGCTAGTAAATAAATCCTATGTCGATCAAAAAGTTTCACAGACTTCTGGTGATATATTCGATCTTAGCCCTTATTTAAAAAAGGATGGAAGTGAAACCATGGCAGGTAATTTCAATCTCAATAACCATAAAATCATCAATCTCAAAAAAGCGTCTCATAATTCTGATGGTGTCAATTTAGAACAATTGAATGAAGGTATTTCAACACTCGCTTTGCAAAACAGCAAATTATTGAGCAATTGTATAAAGCGCGATGGTTCAACCACTATGACAAATAATTTTGATACAGTTAGTAATACAATCATCAACACAGGCGAGCGATGCTGTTAATCTCAATCAATTAAATGCAAGCCATATATCATCGCATACAAATCGTTTGAATTTGTTTAAATATGTAGCTGACAATGCAGGCGAATTAACAACTGATTTTGGCTTTTCTAGTGCAAATTTATTCAATAATTTCGATCACATGCCACTTAACATTAGAAAAAAAGCATTCGTTCTAAGTCTTAGTAAGTCATATCAAAAATCACAATACGATGGAAAAATTCTATATAAACCTATTTAAATTGATCAGAGACAATTTTTCAATTGACTACACTTTGGCTATTGAAAATTATTTTAAAAAATCAGGTTTTACTGTTTATTCAAATGAATTTTTATCAATGTCAATAACATATGAAGCTTTAAATATGATTTTAGCCCATCAATCAACAAAAAAAGTATCAAATGAACATCACTACAAAAGATCAATATTGGTTTTACATTCCGACGGTACTTCTAAAAAAATTCAAAGAAGGTTCTTTCATTTTAGCTACTTATTCGGAAAAAAAAAGAATTACAAACGAAAAATTGAAATGACACGTTTCGCATATACATCATACTTAAAAATTGTAGTAGATTTACGCAATTACTTAAGGGCCCAAAGACGGATTTTTCGCGCATTGCAAAGGAAGCCAGTGACATGTTACCTCTGGTGACTGACGTCATCATATCGTGAGTTGACCAGAAAACCCACTCACTAGCAAAAATCACCGCACAAACAGTTGTTGCATCGAAGGTTTTCCCTCGCCCTTCCTCGCGCTCGTTCTCAGATCAACTGCACATGCGTAAACAAACGGATTAACGAATTAATTTTTTTTCATATGGCACGTTTCACCCCAAATACAAATATAGCTAACCATTGATTTTTTCAAATCATCTGTTTTGAAAATGTTATGGGTATTTCAGTATCGTTTATCTCTTTAAAAAGAACATTTTTCAAAATAAAAAGAAAACCATGCTTGGATGGATGCAAAAACGAATACAAATTATCAAACCGCTGATTAAATACCCAATTGAGTTTTCGTTATTGGTCACGTGACCATGGGCGTGGCACGATGACGTCATATTTAGGGTCATTGCTTTGCAAAAGCTGGAAACTGACCAAAATAATGCCAAATTCTCTCAAATTACTTAACCGTTACATCCTTAGCAACGCTCCCCAAAACACACGTCAGTGAGCCCTTAAGAGGCGTAACATTTAATGAAACAGAATTATTGAATCAAATTAACATCATTGATGGAATAATCATTGACTTATGTCCTGCTATATCAGATAAACTAAAACAAAAATAAGATATGAAATGTGGTCAAGCTTTATAATTTATCGAATCACCGAGCAGCGGTTTTATTTTGTTCCAATATTGATCATAAAAGCAAAGAGACTTGTTTGATTTAGTGACTTTAATTTCAAAATCAATCCCCCATTCAATAAACAAGCGATGAATAGTATATTTAACAGAAATAATTCGTTTACGTTGTTCATTAATCTGTGGCAATATTTTGTTTATCTTATCAAATATTTTCAAAACATTATTAAAAACAAATGTTGGAATGGGGTTTTTTATTATAAAGGCTGATTTCATCAAGAACATTAATAACATGATATTTTCTGACATAAACTGATTTTTCCCTTATCTTATACATATTTTCATAAACATCAATGTAATTATCTTTAAACAGCTCATCACCAATTTGACCACATTTAACGCATTGTAAACGGCTATCATCTTCGGTTATATCAGGTTGTTCACAACAATTACTTTGTTTGTCTGTATAATAATCAGATATTTGATGTTTGCAAAATTGACAATTTGTATAAGTTGTTTGACTTAATTCATCATGTAGTTCAATTGTGCAATTCATTATATATGATATAATATTTTAAACACACTTTATGCATCACCTCTACACAAAAGTCAAAAAGTTTATTTCGCTGATGTCCTTACTAAACTTATGATTTTTTCCTGTTCCATTTGATAATGACAATATTTAAACGCATTTTAACTTTACTGACAAACTTTACTCGTATCCTTTGCACTTTGTTACAGATTCTAAAAACAGATTTCGAAAACAAATTTTGCAAGCAACTAATATATTAAATCAAACAATGCTTTATACAGTATTTGAATCAAATTTCGTATAAAGTATTTGTATGCAGTATTTGTTTTCAATTTTGTTTTCTGTTAATGTTTTCATATTAATATCGATCCATCGCAGCACGCTTTACTGCTCTTCCCGCCAAGATCGATCGGGATTTTTATCGCTCCTCCATCCCCAGCTCGATCTCCGCTCTCACTGCCGAGGAGCTAGATCTCATGGCTCCGCAAGATCAAGTATTTTTTACAATTTTTTTTACAATTTTTTAAACAAATTTTTTAACATTTTGAAAAACTTTGCTGGTAAAAAATTCCTGCCCCCAAGTGTCGTACATTACTACTTGAAGAAGAACGTTGCGATGACGACAAAATTTGAACATACTTATTTTCACAGAATAGCGGGAATCGTTAACTTTGGAGGTTAGATTAGTTTAAACAGTTCATGTCTGGAGTTTTTTATGCTTTAACAATGGTTGTCATGAAAAAGGAAATTATGTTTTCTTTGATTTATCATTCGTTTTGAACAACTATGATTTGACTTTAAGGTGTAGTATACTTTTCATACCTATGTTTAAACGTATTATTCTTGACTAGCCAGCATATGATCTGTCTTAGTAAGGGGTATTACACTCTGTTACAGATTATACAGATTAAGCTGATGGGCCTTTGTTTCTTATCTTCTTTTAATCTGCTATTAAATTGGAATCAACCGATCAATGATATTTTGATTCAGGTGGCCCATGTTTCCGCAAACAATAAACGCCATGTATCAGTTCTATGAAAACGAGATAGGTGAGTAGACATTCAGTAAAAAAAAACATGATCAAAGACTATATCGACGCAAAAAACCTGCCTGAAAAAACTCTGTGGAGAAAAAAATCGACAGGAAACTGAGATGGGCAGGAGCCATAACACCCACACCACCGTGCTCCACGGTTCGACCATCCAATGGAGGGTTGAAAACGCTAACCCCCACTTCTTGCTCTACCCAGTGACCCCACTCCGTGGACTACCTTTCTGATAGCTCCACGGAATACCCCTCCTTCCTTACATAAAGGGAGAGGAAATGTACTTCCAATTCCGTGCGCAATCATCCTTAGCCGTATTCTTTCCCTGTGTTGGAACAATTTTCGTGTCAGTCTTGGAAGACCATTAGCGTTTGAGAATAGTTGAATACAGTATTTACGCCGTGAATAATGGCAGGAAATGTGTGTTATCACCTCAAATAGTGTAAAAGAAGACATTTGAAAGTTGATAGAAAATAGCGTAGCTCCGCGCGCCGAAGGAGCACCATGTGTAAGAAAATATGGTAACCCATCTGTGCGAGGAAATTCAAAAATTAAACGACACTTACCTTAAGTTGAAGTTTGATTGTAATTCTGTGAGTTATTGGACAAGGAAACTAAGGAGTCACTAAGGAGATATGCGCACGCAGATCGAGTGTTCAGTCTTTGTCGCAGCGAGTGATATCAACAGTAAAAAAGACAGTGTTTAGGGTAGGGAAACAAAACCCCTATCATACATCAAGAAAATAGTTTGGGATGGGTGACTGCTTATTTTCCTTGTCCAATAACCTATAGAATTACAATCAAACTTCAACTTAAGGAAAGTCTCGTTTAATTTGCTTAAATTAGAATTTAACTATTGTATGTCGTCATTGGACTACGTCACTAAGGAGTCATGTGAGAGTTTCAAAGTGTTGGGATCACGAGCTTGAGAGCTTGAGACAAAACCAACCAACAAAGAGGCAAACCCAACAAACAATATAATATAAAATTTGACAATGTACAGTAATAGCACAATATTCGCCTAATGATTTTTCTCTATACATGAATCTAACAAAACCTGACCAAAATTGTCGTCAGTTTGTAAGGGCTTGTTAGAAAACCTATTGAACGTTGAGGCATTAGCCCAGCGAGCCGCTTGCAAAATGGTTGCAATATTCGCGTTAAGCCGTTTTGCTGCCGACGATGAGGCTGTCTTTGTGCTGTGTCCAGTAAACTTCTCAATACCAGACTGCTTCAATACTTCTTTAAGCCACCTAGATGATGTATCTGTGTATCTGATAGTGTATCTGCCCTATGTGGCTTTTGGTTACTAATTAGCAACTACGTGTTACCTCCACGTTGCCTTTTTGTTCGTTTAAGGTATTCTTTTAGTACTTTGATAGGGCAGAGTTTTTCACTAGGAGTGACTGACTTAATCACTAAGAACTTTGGTGGTTTCCGGATCTAGATGCTTTTAGCAATTTCGTGAAGTAAAAAATGCACTCTTTGTCCCCAAGTGTAATGTCCAGTCCATTCCTTATTTTACCTTGCGCATGCATCGTAAGTGTTGAGCACGCCATCACATGTAGTTTATTCGTTTTTGCATTAAAGCAGTTTCTTCACGGCATTGCTTGAAGTATTTTATTGTTCACTTTGAGATATATTATTGGCGACGAGGATAAACGGTTCGCGGGAACCAAAGCATAAAGCAAGACATAGCGACGAGGGAAGCAGTCTAAGAGGAAGAAAAGCCCAGCGAAACTTCCAGCGTATCTGAATAAATTAATCTCTACAACAGCGATGCCAAACCTCGAAGAAAATGAACAAGGTCCAGCGACGGCCACAGCTCCCGTTAGAATTATCACAGAAAGCATAAATCTCAAAGCACAACCATTTACACCAGGCGACGACCAACTCACCACAGGTAAAGTGTGGGATGAATGGTTGGAGGAAATCGAGCGGGAATTTCGGTTCTTCAGAATTACAGATCCTGTGGATAAGCAAGATGCACTTCTCATTTACGGCGGGAAAGAAATCTCGCGACTCGCGAAAAGTCTTCCCAACCCGACGGGTGAATTGAATGAGTACGAAAAATTGAAGAAGAAGCTTAATAATTATTTCACGCCAAAGAAGAACAAACATTACGCAAGATACTTATTCCTAAAGATGAAACAGACACACGGCGAGACTACAACGATGTACGCTGCTCGT
>OX421450.1:24773766-24781266 GCA_949126865.1 Montipora capitata | reverse complement strand
CCTGATCTTCCCACGCAACATTTCAACGAGGGTCCTATTGAAGCGTTCCACCTGTGCGAGTAACTAAATTTCAGCAAAGACCTTTGATTCAAAGTTAGTTCCTTGGCCGCTATGGAGTTCACGGGGGACGCCAAAGCGACAAATGAACTCGCTCACCAACTTCTCAACAACAGTAGTGGCCTCCTGGTTTGGTATGCAGGAAGCTCTCAGTCCATTTGGTGAAGCAATTACTAACCACCAGTATAAACTTGTTCTTTCGTGGAGTTTCTAGCAGTGGACCAAGAATGTCAATCGCAAGGCGTTCCATTGGAGCTCCTACCACGCACTGTTTTAAAAGAGCGCGACGCCTTTTTCCCCACGTTTTCTTCGATCCGTAAACATGGCAACTGGCGACCAATCAATGAACTGCTGATGTAAGTCCTGGCCAATAATAACGAGACTGAAGAACGTTTATGGTCTTTCGCACACCACGATGACTTGCAGCCGTGTGGCTACGATGTCGTAGAATGACGGGAAGAACAATCTGGTTGTTCGTCTGATCTCCAATGTCATTTTCCCATTTGCGACAAAGTACACGGTTTCTGAAGAGCAGCCGGTCCCATTGTGACCACAAGGACTTTACAGCACGGCTCTGAGGCGACACCTTTTCCCGCGATGGCTTCCTTTCACTGGCTTCCTTCCATCCAATGATGATTTAAACATCAGGATCTGCCTCCTGCTGTTCCCTCAAGAACTTGGAAGTCCATGTTGGTTCCAACCTGACCGTGGCACAACGCTCAAAAACAGGACGTTTACATTCCGCTGGTTGCCCACTCTCCCGGTAAGGGGCATGCATTGCTGTCTGGACACCCACATGAACAAAGGACACTTGTTTGTGAGATTCGAAACCTTACACCACCTGCAACGGTCATCGCAGGGACGACGAGAAAGTGCATGAGCATTCTGGTGTCGTTGTTCCGGTCGATACTGGATCTCAAGGTCAAACATACTTAAGGATTCAATCCAACGTGCTAGTTGTCCTTCCGGGTCCTTAGCTTTAATGACAGAGCGCAAGGGGGAATGATCAGTTCGAATGCAGAATCTTGTACCTTGCAGGTAATGCCGATGTTGTTTGACAAGCTCTACAATTGCCAAAAGCTCACGTCGAGTCACACAATAGTTCCTTTCAGACTTGGACAATGTTCGACTTGCAAATGCAATAGGTCTTTCCATCCCGTTTTGAAGAAGTAATAACACTGCACCAATTCCATAGTCTGATGTATCGGTGTCTAGCACAAAATTACCCTCTCTTGTCGGGTAGGCCAGGACTCCAGAGGACGTAAGCGAACTCTTCAGGCTGTTGAAAGCCAGCTGATATTCCTCTGTCCAAACAAATTCTGTCTTTGCTTCTGTTAACTTGTACAGCGGTTGAGCTATGGTTGAGAAATCAGGGACAAACCGACGGTAATAGGAAGCAAGTCCAAGGAAGCCTTTGACCTCTGTGCTGCTTTCTGGAATGGGCCATGTGCGAACTTGTTCGACCTTTCCAGAGTCTGGGCCGATGCCTTCTTCTGTGACCACATGTCCGAGATACGAAACTTGTTTCTGGAAGAAGTTTCTTCTTCGGCTTAAGCTTTAGTCCCGCCCGGGTCAGTCACTCAAACACTTGTTTCAGCCGTTCTAACTCCTCCTCAAATGTACGCCCCATGACAATCACATCATCAAGGAAAATCAAACAGATTTTCAATGTAGACCCTTCAAGACAACTTCCACCAATCTGGCAAATGTACTTGGCGCGTTACAAAGCCGGAATGGCATCACGTTCCATTCATACAAGCTTGGGGTAACAAATGCTGCCTTTTCTTAGGTGTTCGCGTCCATTGCCACTTGCCAGTAACCGGGGTCCAAGATCCAACCTGGAAAACCATCTCGAGCCGCTTAGAGCAGCGAGTGAATCATCAACTCGCGGTATGGGAAAGGAATCATTTACCGTTGATGCATTTAACCGGCGGTAGTCAATATACAACCTCTGGCTACCGTCCTTCTTAGTCATCAGCACAACTGGGGAGGACCAAGGGCTTGATGATTCTTTCACCTTCTCTTCCTGCAAGAGATCAGTTACTTGTCGTTCAATTTCATCATGTTTCCATGGAGAGGTGCGCCAGGGCTGTTGTCGAATTGAGGGCACACTGCCTGTTTCAATTCTGTGCTCGACCATATGTGTAGTGCCCAAGTCCCGTCGGAAAAGGAAAACACATGTTGGTAATTGTACAGTAACTCGTGCAGTCTCTCAGTTTCACTGACAGTCAAATGCTCAGTGCTCCTTCCAAGAAGTTCCTGTAGGGGTTCTGGTAGAGTTCCTTCAGCTTGTTCGTGTGATACATGCTACTGGCTTGGCCCACAACACTCTCGTTATTCTCCTCATAAAGCTCCAGTAAAGTGACATCAACAACTGGCTTAGCCAGGGCAGCCACAGTCTCAGCAGCTAAGTGGTAAGCTTCGTTGGAAACATTGATAACACGTAAAGGGACCTCTCTGTCCTCTTTAACATCCACCAGAGTCCTTGCAAATATGAGGTGAGGACCAAGGCTCTAACAATCGCACGCCTAATGGAGATGCCTTTGGATTTAAGTTACTAGTACGCTTGTAAACGGTGAGTGGAACAATCACCTCAGTGTTAGCTATAGGTTCAATAATTGTTGACCGTCGTAGGATACATCTTGAGTAAGGGGCTGGTTCTTGAAATCATAACACTCAAACCCTTCTTCATTAATTGACACTAGGTTTTTTACAATGTCGATATGCGAATCAATTTGTGACAGGAAGTCCATGCCCAGAATGCGCTCATCTTCAACCTCAGCCACAATCACATGCATATGAAACTCTTTAGTACCCAGGTGCACCACAACATGTCCCAGACCATGAGTTTTTGCCTGCTGACCATCATCAAGAGCAATCACAGTATTAGCTGAACGCAAACTGAACTTGGCACAAGCAGGTAAAGAATATAAGTCTTGAACGACAAAATTAAACGAGCAGCATCAGTTTCTATCAACCACATAGCACGAGTTCCACCAGTAAAACCTGGCAAATAAAGACCTTGCACTTTTTTACCAACTTGTGACCTAGCTTCCATCGGCACATTGGAATATTGGAATAAGTCATATCCTGCTTAGGTACAGTAGTGGGGCCAACATCACTCTCACTCAGGCATCCCCTGGCCCTTGGGTGACACCCTGCTGGCGTTTCCCGAGCCCAAATTATCTTGTTCATGTGACTTGCGTGCTAGGCAGTTACGACGGTAATGGTCAAATTCCTTGCAATCCCAGCATGGACCATTTCGACTGAAATAACGTGGGACAGGTGGGCGTCGCTGTCTTCCAGAGGTGTTCACAGACATTGACTGGGAGAGCTGCTGTATCTGCTGAACTATCTGATGGAGAACAACTTCCTGAGTCTCCTGACGTTGTTGTTGCGCTTGAAGGTCAGACCGTAACATTTCAAAGTGAGCTTGAAACAAATCAGGCTCGCTTTGAACTTCACCGATAGAGCAAACTTTTGGAGAGCTCCTTGGCCGATCTCTATTCAAGAGACGAAATGTTTTAAGTTCACAGACCAACGACAGGGCATCCTCCATAGTGCGTGGTTTGCCTCTGCGTAGTCGAAGCCTGTCGTCTCCATCTTTGATAGCATCGATGAAATGCTGGACGGCAAATCTTTCCTGAGTGACAGGGGACAAATCCTGATAAGCGAGAGTTGACATAGACCGGATATCTGCGGAAAGGGTTTGGCGACGGTTGTGCAAATGGGCCTGGTGTAACTCGCGCTGCTTTTCAACACCAAACCGAAGCTCCAGTTTGTCAACAATCTTCGCGTAATTTCTACAGTCGCTATCGGATATGCCATTTAACACCTTTTGACCTTCGCCGCGAAGGCTTGCGGCCACGAAAACTGCAGCTTCTTCTTTGCTCCAACAATTAACAACAGAGCAACGCTCAAAGTGTTTCAAATAATCTCGTAACGACTGAGTACCATCATAATCCGCAGGATTCTTAACAGGTTTGAGAAACTTCCGGTGGTGTGTAAATAAATCAGTTGGAAAATTATCCAATTCGTTCTGGGATGCGAACGGGTTCGCAGAGTGAAATCGGCGACTTTAACTAGAATAATTTACTGACAGGTGAATCAGACGCTGGTGTAAACGGGTTCTCCGGCTTAAAAGGGTTAGCTGGCGTCGAATAACTCATCCCTTTGAATCCTGAATCCTCGTGCACGATTGATTTTTCCGCCATTGAAGACCCTCGAAACCACACGACCAAACAAACAAGCAAAATTTCCACACAGAACCACACAAAACGATGATATTCGCTCGCATAAACCATCACAATATCTCCATTTATCACAGGGATACGTAAAGTTCGTTTTGTTTACCGCTGCCACCAATTTAACGCCACAATTCCACAATAAAACATGTTGGTTTCTTTAATCACTGATAACACTCAGCACATTCTTATTGCACCATCGTCACGTGACTGCAATTGTTCCTAAGGGGGGTTCCTATGGGGATCGCCTACGCTACAATAACATTAGAGGCCCATTTTGTATAATCGCTTCCCATTAAAAACGAGTCATCAATATAAGGAGATGACACACGACCTTCTTGTCTCAATGAGGAAAACTCTAGCTTCATCGGTTTCGTAAATTTTCGGGGTCACAATGCCAAACCATTAGGAAGGCATTCCAAAGAAATTTTAGATATTTTTAATGTTCTGGTGACACCCGAACTGAGTAATATGCATCCTTTAAATCCACGGATGCCATGTAGCAGTTGGTTTCATTAAGCTAACAGCAGTCCAAATTGAATCCATCTTGAATCCAAATGCCTATATACCACATTCTCATTTAAACTTTTCGGATTCAGGATTAGTCTGTGTGACCCATCTGCTTTGGGCCGAAGAAATATGAGGGAGATAAAATCACCCTGCTCCGAAACAGACTCAACAATAACTTCTTTCTCCAATAAATGCTCAAAAACACTATTTTCCTGCGCTGAAAAGTTATTTGTCTTGAAAAATTTCTGACGCGGCGGGGAACTCAATTTTCTACACAGCAACTGTGCGCAAGACTTCCACGTCAGAAGTTATTTTGCGGCACTCGCACAGTCTACGTCACAACTGGCCAGCTTTGACCGAAGCTGTCTTCAATGTAAAGTAATTTATCACATTCGGCATATTCTCGGCTAAATTGCTTACCTGTAAAGTTTTAAAAATCGATTCATCTGCTGTATTTACCTCCACTGATTCCCCTGATTTCCTCTCTTTTGTGAGTTTGTCTTCAACTGGGGGAATGATTTTGGCAGGTCTGTTATCCGAGACAGCATTGTTTTTATTAGAGAAGAGGCCTGATTTCCCTTGGTTATGTCGTTCAGGGAAAGTGGTTTCACTTATCTTGTTCGAGGCCCAAATGTCGTTTAATCTCGATTGCAAATTATCGCCAAACAATAGCGTTACAGGGCGAACGAGGCACAAAAACTGCTGTTGTGCAAAGTGGGTTTTATGGCGTCACGACGCCGCAACGATAGCTCACACGAGGTGTGGCCTAGCAGTGCCAACGCATCTTTATTTAGTTTTACTAGCTTATCAACTTCCGGCAGTTTTTTCTTCCTCAATTGCACTAGCGTTTCTGTAGACAGAGCCAAAATAGCCCCGACGTTTGCCATTGACTATTGTATTAACGGGGCGCGAAGGTCCTGTTGTCTGGTTTTGTTGTCTAGTTTGTCCCAAATCGCCGTGTTAACACGAGGAACAATCAGCTTGTCGCAGTTTTCTGGTCGAATGTATTTTTCCTTTCATTTTTGGTTCGCTAAGTTTAGCAGACCAAAATTGTTGATAATGTGATCAAGTTGCTGATTAATATTCGGACCAATACCCTCGTCTTGATCAAAATCTTCAGAGATTTCGGTCAGTAAAGAGTCATGCTCGTGTCGAGCATCTGACACGCTAATTTCACCCCTCTGTGGCCGTCTCGACCCAGGCTTCTGTTGTTTTCAGGAACGTTTCGCCGTCACTAAGATCGCTTTCAGCATCCTTTCCATGTTCCGTACAGCTTTTGCGTCGTTTCTTTACCGGTTCCTATGCTTCAGACAAGTCGTCCCGCCTTATTCGCTTAAACGATTTCTCCATAGACAACATGGATGCAGACATGTTCGTTAGAACTTGGCTTAAATTCTTTGACACTTTTGGCATCTCTTCCTCGTTATCTCGATCTCCAGGATGGTCATCCAACAAAGCCGTTTCATCTGCGTCAGACGGCAGGATTTCATCCAAATCAAAGTTTCTCGCCATGCGTGTAAAAGTTTCGACCGACACTCAAAAACTACGCGGGCAACTGAACAATCAATCTGCGTGCGCACATCCATGACTCCTTAGTGACGTAGTCCAATGACGAAATATAATTTGGTTTTGGTACGGTGTTTGGTAACCGTACCACCGTACATCCGTTCACCGCTCCGTGTAAGCCAAGGTGACCAGTATCACCTGACCATATCGAGGCCATTCTATAGTTTACAGCGTACATCTTTGATATTGGAAGTCCAATTGACACCAGTCAAAACAAGGCATCCGCTGACCAGTATCACGTGCCCATATCGCGGGATCAAGTTTAGTGCTAATCGACTTTTTTGACTGCTGACCAGGCCCTGGTTTTCGATTGGATCGCAGGTTCAAGACTGGTTAACTGCTAAACATTTTTCACGCGCTTTCTGTGGCCCGACTAGGCTACACGGCCATACTATGTCAACTAAAGCTCTTAACAGACGACACTTTCCGTGTTCAAGTGGAAAACGGTTTGGAAAATATTTTTCCTGCATTTTTCGCCGGTTTCAATCCAGGTTTGACATACATAGGTGTGGTCAGGAACACACCGGTGGCTACGTAGATCTTCAAGTCAAGCACCGGAAGGATATAAACTTAAAGCTGAGTGTTTATTTTTAGTTTGGTTAGAGCTACTTTTTGGCAAAGCTCTAGAAGATTTTTAATTTTGATAAAGTCGCATGATGCATGGACGACCTATGACAGAAGAGCAGAAGTGAAAGAACAGAGAAAGAGAACGAGAACGACAAAACAGTTTACCAATGATAGCTCAAACTTGATGGAAGAAGTTACTCCACAAATTCTTGTCTTGGACACTAAACCGTTTGTTATTTTTACGGATGCGTTATTTCAAGTGGATTGATTCTTTTAAAAAGTGGTTTAATTTTTTTGTCCTTTGTTCAGGAATGACTGAACTCGAATTTTTATTCTCAGCTGGAATTGAATAACAATCATCTCTACGCTTTTTGGACATAAAGAAATGATTTGTTTGTTTATTTTGCTCTAAAATGCGAGCGAACAAGTGTTTTTTTACTCCGTTTGCCTACACTGTAATTGTTTTTGATGTGCCTCGGCAGTGACAAGAAAACTTTCCCCTTATGTTATAACACGTAATCGCAATGAATTTTCGTAAAATTAAGGAGAAATATCA
>OX421450.1:24763766-24766266 GCA_949126865.1 Montipora capitata | reverse complement strand
AATAGCTCTTGATTACCAGTTCTCTGTTCCCCGCATCATGAGTCACAGCAGGCTGCTGATTTAGTTTTTGAGCCCGCACTGAAAAGGCCGAAAAAGCGGGAAAAGCCCAACTTCGAACGTAATTTTCTCACAAAAAACAAGAAACGAGAAGAAATAACTCCACAAACTTAACTTTACTTATTTTAGGCTTTCCACAAAAAAGGTGGAAAAATTGCTGATTTTGGCCTTCAGTTCTCCTTTAAGGAGGCTCGAAATAGTTTCTCCTTTTTTCAAACAAATAAACATATTCTGTTTTTAGATACAGTTAGGGTAATCATATCAAGACAAAATTTGGCCAGGGTGTTAAGTACCCATCATAGATTTCTCACATTACATTTTCCTCCCAAATAACGTTACCATGGCAACGATATAAGGCATTTCTTGGAGCCTTAAAATCAAGATATAGTGTCTTTTTTGAAAAAACGGGACGGTGAAATCTTCCCATTCAGCGTTACTAGATACTTTAGAAATAATCTCTAAAACATTTAAAATTCAACAAAATCTGTAGGTCAGTTTTTCAGAAAAATACGTTTTTTTGAAATGTGTCGCTAATTTCTTTTTTCACCTAGACTTTTTTTTTTAAAGACAAACGTTTTAAATTAATCTAAGCTTACACGCAAAAAATGAAAAAAATTCACCGTCCGGAAGCAGAAATATAAGCGAGTAAAGTTGCAAATAGGAAAAATGAGGGGGTTACAAGATCGGCATTTACGCATGCGTTACCCGCTCATTCGAGTGCACGCGCGAGTGAAGCTACAGGCCAACCCAAGCGAATTTAAGTGACCATTAAACCGTGTGTGTACAATTTTCGTTGTTTTCGTGGATAGGAGACGTCTATTTATATTCCATATGTATAGGAATTAGAAGAAAATTGGGCAAAATTAGCGGTATTTGTTTATTTTTGGTGACCCACTTTAAATCGTGAGCTGACGCGAGCAGCTTTTAGAATTGCGTGTGTGGCTTACGTGCGCGCGCTCAGCTGAGAACCCTCTGAATGCCCGCGCGCGCGGAGCACCATAGTAAAGAAAATATGGTAACCCATCGATGTGATAAATTTTGGTTTTATAGCCATGACGTAATCGAACGTCCGTACGTCCACCCCTCCATATATGCCAATGTAACCAGTTTATTGTAATTAACAGCACTGGACATCCATGTATTGATCAATAGACCCTTTTCACGGTTAGTTTTTTTCATTTGCATTACAATGTAATCTAACGTGGATGCGAGGCGATTTCGGGTTAAAACTACAAAATAGCCCGAAATTGCCTCACATACATGCTAGATTATATTGTAATGCAAATGAGAATCAAAGTGCTACTGTCGCTACTCTCGTGGATATGAAAGTTACCGCGATTGTTTGAAATTGGCAGACTGAAGTTTCCTTTAGGCACTAGTCATTGTGATAATGGTTCGCCTGCAAGCAGGCTCTTTTGTAGCCGCGAGAGGATTGGGGCCAGCCAAGGATTTTCAAAAGATGCGACCAACTCGTTTCTGCTGCAGAAAATGAGCAGAACCATGTGGGATTACCTTTTTGCATTTTTCAAAATATAGTGGTGATCCTCTCAAATTTCAAGATGTATTAATTTATTTACATAATCACCTGATTTTAGGTCACTTGCGTATTTTTTCCATTTGGATGCGCTATTTTGAATTTGATTTGATTTTCAACTTATAAAAGATCTTCGGTACTGATTGTGCAATTCTCCTATCTTGACTTCTTAATTCCTACTAACACACTGTGCTGAAACAGACTGGTATTTTTCTATCATTGTTATCAGGTCTGGTTTTACCACAGAAAATTGTTGGGAAAGCCAACAATTCAGGCTTTGTCCATAAATATACCTAATAGTCTATTACCCTTGCAAAGCTAGATACCTTCTCTAAATTTCAGTGATATCTGGTTGTTGCAGAAAAGTATCTGTGACACCAGACGGTCGTTCTTCCACTTCGCACCACTCATCATCACTGTTGTCTGTATTATTATTGTCATTAAAGTTTGATGCAATCTCATCAATACGTTTATCGACAGATACTTGTGCATTTTGAATGCTTGAATGTAAATCAGGAAAATTGCTACTTGTGGTAGCAACTTTGCGAGAATTTACCACTATATATACTGTTACACTTAAGAGACATGATCTGTACCATAACTGATCACAGCAAGTGCATATATATTCAATGTCTCCTGATATCAATAGCTTGTTTCTTGATACGAATAACTCTTATTTTGTTGGTTCAATTTTGTTGAACACTTAGTGACAGATTGATCTTGAATACACAATAGTACTGACAAGTCTATATTATGTTTAGCGGTCCTTCGGGTAATAAGATAAAAACAACAATTAGAATCTCCTACTTTCGAAGATTTCTTATGTCTGAGTTGTGGTCTAGGTCTAGACACGGCAGGTACAAAACGCAGGTCACAGGTCATTGTTTTACCTGGAAAGTATCCTAAACA
>OX421450.1:24733766-24753766 GCA_949126865.1 Montipora capitata | reverse complement strand
AAGTTTTTTCGCTACTTATCGTCTTTCGACTTCAAAGTCGTCTCTTGGAAATAAAAAAAATCTTTTTCAGCTTTAAAATGGCATGTTAATCTTGATAATATGCCTGGTTTATCGCAGAGAATTTTTTTTTTATTTGTGAGTGCTTGAACCGCCTACGGTGTTCCCGGTCACACTTCACTGATTTCAGCTCACGCAGAAAACAAGCATGGCATCATATTTGTGTTCGATTTTATTTCTTGGACTCCAAATCATCGATAATTGATATTAGCCTAGAATTAAACAGAAAAGCAAAAAAATATAACGTCTGTTAAAATCTGAGTGTGAAAATACTGCGCGTGCCATCGCATGACACTGCCCCTTTAAACTTGTGGTGAAAAGAAGTTGTGAGGGAACCTGAAAATGATCAACATGTCACCCTAGAAGCCAATGTTTCTCGATTCAATTTTATTTTCTTCAATCTTTCTGGGTTTAGTACTTTGCAAGTAGCCACATGTCTTCTCAGGGGGCCGTTTACCTAAGATTTCTACCATGGCAGTACAATGATATACAATACCAAAACAATATCGTGTACTATTAGAGCTACATATTACGCAAAAACAACTTGAATCTCCTGGAAAACAAAACACAGCTCAGTTGACAATATGGAATAAAGCGATGTGCTACTGGACTACCACACGTACGCATTGCGTGCCTATTTTTTCTAAAGAAGACAGGAATTTTATCTTTCTGACAAATGATTAATATGCGGGTTCCCAGGTTTTTAACCTCAGAAAAAAGATTTGTTTCGTAGTATGAACGTGTGAGCCAAAGGGCCTCTGCTGGCTTCTGGATGATTTAAATGGTCTATTTTTGAATAACACGTACCAAAGGTAACCCAGTGAGCGCACACGCTCACTGTGTGGCTCACTTTAGTGAGCTCACACGCTCACTTTAGTGGCTTGTTCCAAGCCAAGCTGGCGTGTTTCAATGAAATAGTGAGCTCACACGCCCCAGTGAGCTCACACGCTCACTTTAGTGGCTTGTTCCAAGCCAAGCTGGCGTGTTTCAATGCAATAGTGAGCTCACACGCTCACTTTAGTGGCTTGTTCCAAGCCAAGCTGGCGTGTTTCAATGAAATACATCAAAATGTGAATGATCTCGTTTTCAGGGATAACGTGGAATAAAGTACATCAGTACAACTCTTTTTTGACCTTGAACTGACAAAGTTTTTTTTATAGCTTCTAATTTTAGCGTGATTCCTATTCGCTGGTTATTGATAGTTGGCTCTGAAATGGCTTTTTTCCTTTTCCATTAGCTCGCTGAGGGTGTGCTTGTTTTCTTTTAAAATTCATGCAGTTCAAGAAAAATTCATTTCCAAACTGGTGAATTCCAAAGTAAATTTTACTCGAAAAACCGATATCGTACTCATCGCTTCGTGATTCATGCGTCATTGGTTTTTAGCGCAAAATGTACCTTGGAATTCACTATTTAGGCAATGAATTTTTCTACAGAAGAAAGCAAAGAAAATTATTTAACTATTAACGCAGCAACCGGAAACATCAAAACGCGGACAATTCGAAACCTTTCATTTTCACTAACCCTACAGGCAGTAAGAATAAATAACCAGGGAGCTCCGCTTTTAGGGTTGGCTAAATCTATATATTACTACTTTCGTGTACATAAATATAAATGAGGAGGATGCAGGGATAGCGCAGTGGTGAGAGCACTCGCCTCCCCCCAATGTTGCCCGGGTTCGATTCCCAGACTCAGCGTCATATGCGGGTTGAGTTTGCTCGTTGTCTACTCTGCACCAAGAGGTTTTTCTTTGAGTACTTCAAAAACCTCAAAAACCAACATTTGGCTTGATTTGAGTTAGTTGTTAATTTCAGTTTGCAGTGTTTCTAGCGCTAGAACGACTAGACACTTAAATAAAGTTCAATTTCTTTCCTTTCCTTTGTACAAGAGAAAGACTTGTGAATCACCAAATTCAGCTTGACATTGGTCGATATTAACTACTACAGTATATGCTGGTCTTTAAATTCCTCAGTTTGAGGTGCTTTCACGACAAACGTTCACGGAAGTTAACCCTTCCGGGCAGGGTGGATATCTGGATAGGAGACTATCGAGATATACTTTTAACGTGTGATTACCTTTAACGAATACTCATATTTAACGGAATACTCATATTTAACGGAATCCTGACCATTCATAACTTTAGGAGACATAAATCTAGGAGTAAGCCGCGTTCATTGCGAAGTGCGTTCGTTGAGGGAATTGACTGGACGAGCCGAGATGCCGTGAAGACGATGCGTTTATGTAAAGAACGTCCATCGAAAGTAGTAATATGTGAGGCTTGTGGAATTTGGCTAAAAATGGAAAGTTTGGAGTAAGGAGGTGAAGACGTTACAAAAACTGAATTTGTGAAAATCTGGGTGTTGTTCAAATTGCCTCAAAGATTATTACTAAGAAATGTCCCTTGCCAAAAACTTGCTTGCAAATTGACTCCATACAAACAATCACGAGGTGCGCGATCCTCATTTGCGCATATGACGTATCAATGTACCGATAACGTAATTCAAGACGGCGCTGAAAAAGCGGACGAACGAAAAACAAAAATTGCTAAAGCTCACCCAATGCACAGTATACCAGAGTTTAGAAATTGCCGAACGCAATTATTCACATCAGAGCAGCCGATGAGTGACAAAATGAATTCCTCGATTCTTAAGCGTGTATTCTTGAGTTATTGCTCTGTTTAATAGTTATTCAGTTTCTGTGGTAAAAGATTATTCACCGCAGTGTTGGTGAAAGTGATGGATATTTGCGTCTAGGTAAACACCCATCAATAGCTACATCCACGTTGGTGAATCACATTGTATTTAAAATGTTCTACTTGTTCTTCCCTAACCGCGTAACCGACGCCATTTGGACTTGTCCACTCACGCAAATTATATTTTCCAACTCAAGTCAACTCAAACTACATTTTTCTCAACCTCAAACCCAGGTTTTTAGATGAGAGAGAGCCTGAGTTCGAAAATATCTTAGCTTCCCTGCGAAGATGTCAAAATTTCCCTGAAGTTTTTGCGGCTATTATGTCTGCAAAGAAGGCTGAAGAGTTAGCTTTTCTGATGCAAATAAGAAGTTTATGCTACCTAAGAATAATAATAATTATAACTATCCGCCTGGACACCTTAGGTCACAGGAAGTGACCAGATGCGCATACAGTCATCCATTTTACAGTGATCTGTTTAATAAATACGTAAGTACATATTTAATTGACCGCTCCCCATAGGGGCTTTTCAGGGCCAATGAGACACAAGGAAACGACAACAGCTGTTAAGAATCCCAACTGGCCGGAGGCAACCAGTTAGCTATTTACAAGTGGAGCTGGAAAGTTGCATCAGGGACTACCAAGATCAAATTCAACGAGTGGTCAGAGAGGGTCTTGAACCCGGGATCTCCCGATCTTAAGGCAATCTTATTCTTCTTCTTCTTCTTCTTCTTCTTCTTCTTCTTCTTTTTCTTATTATTATTATTATTATTATTATTATTATTATTATTATTATTATTATTATTATTATTATTATTATTATTATTATTGATGACGGCGAGTAGTGCAGACGTGTTTCGTCGCTTGCGGTTGGAAATTTGCTTCTGCAGGAAAGTGAGCCAAGCTTGGAGCACCAGTACACATTCAGAGGAGTATTTTATACTTTGTGTTTTGTCTAACTGAGAGAAGTGAGACTGTAGGTGTCTCCTAGCACGGAAATTTGAGTCATTGATTTGAATATTTGAGTTGTTTTACTGTTGCGTTCACTACGACAAATGGAGGTGACGAGTGGGGCAGATGTTCAAGGAAAATCAGAGCGGAAGATACAATGGACGAAGGAAATGAATGAAGCGGTGTTAAGCTGTAAGAACAAGGCTCGGATCCTAGTCAAGTCTGATGAGGAACCATTATCAGAGAGCGGACGTAAAAAGGGATATATGCAAGTGATGAAAGAGATGTGGGATAGTATGGGTTATGAAGACTTTGGTTTAACAACCTGAGAAATAAGGCCGCTGGCTAAGAAAAGTCGATAGGGGATGCTACTAGTAGTATCATCAGGCGAATTGGAAAACGAAAGCAGAATGGTTTAATAGACAGCAATAATGGAGAATTAGAACAGCGCGTCGGTAGATGCCAGTCAGCGCTAAATGCTAATAAACAGGAGCAAGAGTCGAATTTGCATAGTACACAGGATCAGAGTGTAATTCCAGTGGGACTAGGAACACTCTTACTGAGGAGAACCATGATCTATTGGAAAAGGCGTCACGATTATTCGCATCGGTGAATCTTCAATGGCTCTTCACCTGATGTCTAAAAAAGGACAATGTCAATAATAATAACAATAATCATAACAAAAAAATAAATTAATTAATAATAATAATAATAATAATAATAATTCATGAAACATAAGACGGTAAAAACGAACGATAAAATCCAACTACAAGGAAGGGTTTCGTTTTTCCAAACGTTGGCCGTGCAGCCCTTATATTTCAACGGAATTAACTGATTAGAGTGTAATGTGAAGTGCTAGTCTTCTACCCCGTATGACCCATGTGAGCGTTAGCCCTACTACTCTGGCCGGGGTGGGAATTGAACCCACCCTGGTCAGGGTTTTTCTCTGTCCTTGTGTGGGCCCATTTCCATTAGTAGGGCTAACGCTCACATGGTTCATATGGGGTAGAAAACTAGCACTTCAGATTACACTGTAGTCAGTTAATTATGTTGAAATATAAGTGCTACACGACCAAAGTTTGGAAAAAAGTAACCCTCTTTGTAATTGTACATGTTCATTGCCGCGTCTTTAACTTCTTCAGTTCGCACGTCCTGCTCCCTTCTGACCTTGTAGCTCAGTCGGTAGAGCAGCAGTGATCTAACTCGAAGGTCGTGGGTTCAATTCTCACCCTGGTCAGAGTTTTTCTCTGTCCTTGTGTGGGCCCATTTCCATTTTTAAGGCTAACGCTCACATGGTTCATATGGGGTAGAAAACTAGCACTTTACATTACACTCTAATCAGTTAATTCTGATAAAATCCGAGGTTTTGGAGTAATCATGACTCTATTTTCAAGGAAGATGCAAACAGATCATGCAAATTACAGCAGTTAAAGTAATGTTTGGCGCGAAGAATTAATAGCGGAGCTCCGCGCGCGCTGAAGGCTGCTTGTGTAACCTACATAACCTGCATCGCACAGGTCACATTGAAAACTGTAAACAACACACTGCTGATTTACAACTGGTGGCTTTGTTTCTTTCACATTGAGATCTCGTTCAATTTTCCGACTCACAAACACAGGTTGGATGGTGGTGTGTACTTTTAGGCTTAGATCCTTAAGTTGTTTCCTCACAATATCTGCTGAGATTGGTCTTTAAATGGTAAGATTACTCGAACCATGTCATCTATCTCTTTAGCTGGCGATAAAAGCTGCTGTTGGTCACAAACCTTTGATCAAACGAAACTCTTCATGGTAGAGTTAACGAGGTCTTTGGGGTACTTCAAACGTGAGAATATATACTGTCCTCACTCGGTGACATTCATCAGAGAAATGTGACCAAGACGAAGATAAACGATGTGCTCGATCAAGCATAGGTCTCAGTAAATCCTTTTTACACCGATTGTCAAACATGACTCTGGTACTGCAAAAGTAGATCTGAATTAGTGGGTTTTACGTATACCTTTGTCTCTTTTGGGGAACGTCGGTTCAGTAACTGGATACCCAGAAATGGGAACATGCCATTGCATTCGGTTTCCATCGTGAATTTTACAGAGGAATCTGCCCTGTTAAGCGTGTCCAGGAAGGTAGATGCTGTTGCTATATTCGGCATGATGGTAAGTGTATAGAAAGAAAGTAGGGAGTTTACCCTCTCGCTCAAGGTTGTCTTCGATGGAGGGCATGACACATTTCAGTGTTAGTGAGGGACCAAGAGGGGATCCCATGGCCGCGCCATCAGTCTATTCGTACATGGCTCCATTAAACTGGAACAGTTTTGATTTGGTAGCTACATATGTTATATTGAACCAATTGTTCGTGAAGGCTCTGTTCGCAAGAATCTCTATCGTTTCATCTACTACAGCGTTTCGAAGTGCGTAAGAAATGCAGAAACAAATTTGACTGTTTAGTGTACGAAATGCTTCTTATAAGAGCCTCTAAGCCAAATCTTTACGTACAATCGGATTCGCACGCTGATATGTTAATTCTTCGCGCCCAAAATTGCTTTAAATGCTGTAATTTGCATGATCTGTTTACATTTTCCTTGAAAATGGAGTCATGACTACTCCGAAACGTCTGATTTTATCGTTCTTTTTTACCTTTTTATGGTTTAAGACATCCCTTTCAAAATGAATAATTCATGAAAGCTTTAAATTATTCTGTTAGAAATTAGGCTACCAATAATCAGTACCTGACTAGCCGGGAACACAAGTTCCAGTCTGTTTAATGAGGTAAAATCCTTTTGAGTGTGGATGGGTGACTCACTGGGAATACCCAAAGTTATATGCTTGCGGTAAACAGGGATGGCGTTTTGGTAGGGACCTATCTCCCACAAATGTGGACATGGCTCATATACTGGAGGCAAATGAGGTCCAGAGAAGTTTACACCCCCACCTTTGGGACAAAAAAAAACAGAATAAAGAATGATATTTCACCTTGAACGTACTTAAGGTTTGTAACCTCCTCAACTTCAGAAAGCCAGTTTTTTGTTTTTGTTGTTCTTGTTTTTGTTGTTGCCACAGGCATATCACGACTGGCTAAAAGGGCACATGAACGAAGAGTTTCTTCTCCCGGGATTGAAGTACAACAACGAACAATTGTTCTTTATTGGCTTTGCACAGGTCAGACAATCTTTCTTTTAGCGTGATTTACAAGTCTTATTTTAATTAATCCATAGTTAATAGATGTAGGCTGGTTATAAAACTCAAAAATTTGGTTTTATCAACGGAGTTGATAATGTAAATTGGCCACCGTACAGAGAATCTCTCTCAATTTACATTATCAACTCCGTTGATAAAACCAAATTTTTGTATACTACTTCCCCACCGACGCAGCACCACAGTTTCTTTAGAAACTACCCCTTCATTCATTGGTTATGAAACTCGACAAGTTTCTTTGTTTCATGTTTTTGTTCGCTTTTTTGGCCTTGACCCTGCACAAAACCCGACAAAAACACGCTTTTTTCGGCAGGATAACCAATCAAAAGCTTCGACTAATTTATTCGAAATTAATTTGCGAACCAAAAACAAAAGATTGTGCAGGGTCACGGTCGGTTCAACATCTAATTGCGACTGTATTGTTCCTGCTTTTGAAATCCCAGGGTTTCATAACCAGTTCCTAGATTAACTATGATTAATCCAAGAAAGTTTGGTCAAAGCCATAAAATATGATCACACATTTCAAATGTATTATTGCTTTATTGCAGGAGTACTGTAGTCATGCACGACCAAAGACAGAGTACATTGCAACACTGAGTGAAATTCATGCACCGCCCAAGTTCAGGCAAGTTTTGAGACCATGCTAAATGACTGCGGGTTTGCTGGAATGCTCCCCTAAACGAACGAAGCAAATCCTTTTCACCGGCTTTGAGAGAGATTGTTTATGAAAATGATGAAATCACTGTTTTTTGTTGACAAATTCGTGCACACCCATGCAACATAACTAAACTTAGAATATAGGGAGATGTCGAGTAGGTTCAAAGAAAAATGAAGAAGTGACATTAACCATAGTTAATCTAGGAACTGGTTATGAAACCCTGGGATTTCAAAAGCAGGAACAATACAGTCGCAATTAGATGTTGAACCGACCGTGACCCTGCACAATCTTTTGTTTTTGGTTCGCAAATTAATTTCGAATAAATTAGTCGAAGCTTTTGATTGGTTATCCTGCCGAAAAAAGCGTGTTTTTGTCGGGTTTTGTGCAGGGTCAAGGCCAAAAAAGCGAACAAAAACATGAAACAAAGAAACTTGTCGAGTTTCATAACCAGCCTACATCTATTAACTATGTTGCCACTAATTTGATTCTGGTTCTACGAAAGTGTAAAACGTTAGGCTGTTTGCCATACCATGACCGCTTAGTTTCCTGAAGTTGATACTAAACGAAATCAGCCACAATAAAAGAAAGAACTAATGGACTCCGGCCTTTTGGGCTAAAAATCATTGCTGACTTTTTTTTCAGGGTCATTGGAACGCTTTCTAATTTCAAAGAATTTTCTGCGGCGTTTAATTGCCCAGTGAATAGCACTATGAATCCAGAAAAGAAGTGTGAAGTGTGGTAGCAGTGGCCGGAATACAATACAAGATTGTATACATTAAAAATATATATCTCTTTGCGGTTGAATGATTTCAAAGTAAATACAAATTATCTCACTAATGTTCTTTGAGTTTTGTCTTTTACTTCCATCGCATTGTTTCTTGATCTTTTGAAAGTTCAGCAGTGTTTTATCTAGACCCGATAAAACACGTGCTGGCCTGCTGGGAGTGTTTTTTGAATGGCTTCAAAGACTTTCCACAAAAAGCGTGTCTCTCGGGAGTCCAAAAAAAGGTTCAACGTGTGAGTTAAATGTACCGTACTATTATCTTGGAAACTTGAATTGCAATCAAATTTTGACAGTAGCTAGATAAACCATAGTTAATCGAGGGACTGGTTATGAAACCCTGGGAATTTCAAAAGCAGGAACAATACAGTCGCAATTAGATGTTGAACCGACCGTGACCCTGCACAATCTTTTGGTTTTGGTTAGCAAGTTAATTTCGAATAGATTAGTCAAAGCCTTTGATTGGTTATCCTGCCGAAAGAAGCGTGTTTTTGTCGGGTTTTGTCCAGGGTAAAGGCCAAAAAAACGAACAAAAACATGAATCAAAGAAACTTGTCGAGTTTCATAACCAGCCTACATCTATTAACTATGGATACCGTAAACCTATTTCCAACAAAATTCTAAATATTTTTTCCATGAGAGCCTTTTCCGCTCGGTCGCTCAAGGTTTTTAGTCAAGGCTTTCGATGGTGTTCTGTAACTTTTGAATGAGATCTTCATAGGTACTGAGGTTTTTTTCTTGGTAGTGTTTGAAAGACAAATTTATTTCGCACAAATGGAGTGCTAAAAGTACATTTTCGAATTTAGAATTAAGTACCTTTTATGATAATTTTATATCTTTTGATTGCCTTTGACATTTTGACTTTCTACTTCGTTATATGCTCATTTTTCACTAAAAAAAGTCGAAGTAACTTGTGTAATCAATCCATTTGACTACTTAGGTGATAAACATTCAATGAACGTGAAACAAATCATCTGTGTGGCTACGGTGTTCCTTATAACCTCTCGAACTTGTGTTGTTTGCCCTCTCAGAAGTGTGTAGCTAATTTCCATGATAATAGCAAATCCAACATGGTGGGCATCGTGAATAAGGTCTATTGATACCTCTCAAAACAAGGTATCCGCTGACCAGTAGCACGTGATCATATCGCGGGCTCAAGCTTAGAGCTCACGGAGGATAGCTACACGGCCAACGTTTGCAAAAGCGTCATCCTTCCTTGCACTTGTAAATGTTTATTGCCGTGACTTCAACATCTTCAGTTCCCACGGCCTGCTCCCGTCTGACCTTGCAGCTCATTCGGTAGAGCAGCGGTGATCTAACCCGAAGGTCGTGGGTTCGGTTCCCACCCTGGTCAGAGTTTTTCGCTGCCCTTGTGTGGGCCCATTTCCGTCAGTAGGGCTAACGCTCACATGGTTCATATGGGGTAGAAAGTTGGCACTTCACATTACACTCTGATTTATTTATTTTTTATCTTGAGTCATTGCAAACATTAAGACATCGAGAGCTCCGCAAGGCGCCGCACTAGTTTGCTGAAAAGATTGGTAGACGACAATAGAAACAAATCGTTTGGGATAAATGGCCACAAATGTGACGAGTTTAATTGAAACTAAGGTTACAAACAAAGATTAAAATCTCTTCAGGAAAGGTGGGGTTAAAAATTTCGCCACCAGTAAAAAACTACATAAGAAATATTGTCAGTCTGCGGGTCGGAGACCGGGGAGGTGGAGGGAAAAAGAACAATACGACTGAACGCTAAAAGGCAGAGAAGTTCTTCTTGCGATGATGGCAATAGTAGAAAGGGGCCGCGTGTACGAGATAACTGACCTTTTGTACTTAACTTTGACACGCGCTCATTTTTCATTGGACAGGAGACTTCCATAGTTGCCAGATTAGAGCACAACCCGCCAACTGATAAGACGACGGAAATGCCTCGCGATAAAATAACATTATGCTTTCGGTCAACGGCATAATGTTTGTTTTTTATCTTGAGTCATTTGCAAACATTAAGACATCGAGAGCTCCGCAAGGCGCCGCACTAGTTTGCTGAAGAGATTGGTAGACGACAATAGAAACAAATCGTTTGGGATAAATGGCCACAAATCTGACGAGTTTAGTTGAAACTAAGGTTACAAACAAAGATTAAAATCTCTTCAGGAAAGGTGGGTTTAAAAATTTCGCCACAAGCCATAACAATGTGGCAACCCCACCAAGGCGCTGGCTGAACTCTCGAAAGGAAAGGCACACCGAACAGTGGCGCCACAGCCCCTGACTGACCAGCGTCACTGAGTAGAACGAAAATTACAGGTTATGTCACACCGTGCAGTGGTGCCACAGCCCCTGAATGACCAGGGTCACCGAAAGAAGATTACAAGTTATGACTCTTAAAGGCGAGAAACAGATTATGCTCGTGATTAATGGACGACCGAAGTGCGGAGAAGGTCGTAAAAAAAGTTAAAATTACGAAAACTTGGATATTGTAAATAGCCCGGAAACAGCCCTTGTCTGACACAACCGAACAACAATGTGGAATAACCAACCATGAATCTTACTACGAATACACGATGACGCATGTCTCATACTAAGGAGAACTGGTAAATACAAACCCTTGCAATGCCTCAATAAAGTATGGCCATTTAAGATAGTGAGTAAATGAACGGCAATGAAGAAGCAGTCCAAATACCTGACCTTCTACATTGACCCGACTAACACTGTAAAGACAATAGGAGCTAATAGGGCATAGACCCGCGATAGGCTAAAAAGTAACTTATAACCCAAAGAATCGAATAAGCACTGTGCTGAACAGTTACACTAGAAGGAAGTCAGTCAATGAAGAGGCAGTCCTTTACCTGACCCTCCACATTGAACAGACTACTGTTAACCAAAACTAACTACAAAACCAGGGGTTAGACCCGAAGGGACAAGTCCACGCAAAAAGGTAGTCTTTTGCATGCAAGGTGTCGGACCTGATATAAACTTTAAACGCATCGGATTTCCAACGGCCAAGCGCCCGAATCTGGGCGTCAGAAAAACCTTTGTCAGCCAAGTGACAAGCGGCGCCAATTCGAAAGCTATGACCCTTATATCTGCTTGTATCTAGACCGCAAAATGTCAAGCAGCGATGTAATTCTGTATTGAACTGACTAACTGTGATTGGGCTCATGTCGGTATGGCAAAAAAGTGGCCCGGGCTGGTGGCCTCTGTTTTTGCAAAAACTGAGCATAGCCTGAACGGGGCAAAATGGCGAGGAAAGCTCCCGTTCGATCAAGATATCGAATGGACGATTTGTGGCATTGTGTTTGAACTTTGTGATTGTTATTTTTATCATGTGAACGTTTCCTTGCTGAGTGAGAAAGCGGAGTTGATTGTATTGAACTACCGCGCTGCCAGAATTCGCGCTCTTGGCCGCTAGCTCACCGATCCTAAAGAAGCCGTAAAAGGCGAGTGAAAACATAGCAGAATAAAAAGTACGTTGAAAAGCTGATAATGCAGTATGACCTAGGGAACCGACCAGCTCGTGTAACACGGGCCGCAAAATTGGTAAACGGATATCGCAAGAACCCTGTCGACTTAGGGCTGTCAATAACTTATTGATTAAAAATACCTGTGTAGTGTAGGATCGCGTAAACCTTTCAATTTGTGCACGTAACTGATAGCGGACAGATAAGATTTAATGGTCGAGGAGGCTAATTTCCGTGCGTGGAGATAAGAGATAAAGAGGGCCAACGAAGGTATTGATATGGGTAATTCGAGATTATCCGAATGAAAAAACTGTTGATTAAAAGCAGTAAAAGTAGCCCAAGCTCGCTGGTAGAGTTTGTGTGTGCCCGACGACAGTGCTACCCTTCAACGTAGTGACCAATTCTCTGGCAGAAGGTGGGTGGGAACTGGCGTTGGCAATTCGTCCGCCCCGGGGGAGATTTTCTTGAACTGCTCGACCTGAAAACGTGAAATGTAGTCCGCACCAGTATTATGCACGCCTGGAATGTGGCGCGCTCGAAACAAAATATTATATGTAAGTGATGTTAAAAGTAGATCGTGAACTAAAATCATGACTAAAGGTCTGCTGGTTAATGATATCGACAATAGTGGCATTATCCGTGTAAAAGGCTACGCATTTGTTGGCCATAAGCGGCCCCCAAATGTGCAACGAAAGGACTATCGGAAACAGTTCTGAAAAGGCAATATTTAAAGAGGTCCATGAAGCAGGCCACGCGCCGCAAAACCAATGCTTACCAAAGATCGCACCATAGCCCTTGGCCAAAGATCGCCCCTCATGCGGCGAAGAAAGGCACGGCCTGGGACAATAACCGAACAGGTAAAATTTAAAAGGCCTAATAAAGACTGCAATTCCCTAAGAGTAACTTTACGCCGTTTATAAAAGGTACGCAACAACATACGACATTTCTGAAGCTTATCGACCGGCAGCCTGGCTTCTTGTATTACCGAGTCAAGCGTGATCCCCGCAAACTGTAAAGTCGTATCTGGGCCGACAATTTTTTTCCTGTGCTATGGGCACACCGAGGTACTCGCACATGCCAAGAAAATTAGTTAAGTCGGCATGGCATTTGTCTTGGCTATCAGCAATAAACAGGAAATCGTCTAAAATGTGTAGGACCCCCGAAGCTCCTAAACGGTTTATAGCAAGCCATTCTAGCGCCGTACTGAAAGCTTCAAAAATAGCGCATGAAGAGGAGCAGCCCATGGGGAGACAGCGATCGAAGTAGTGCCCAACAGAGCAAAGTCATTGGGATGAATTGGTATGATTCGAAAAGAAGACTTGACATCTGTTTTCGCCATAAAACAACCAGCCCCCTTCCGTTTGATGACAGATATGGCATCGGTGATCGACGCATAGTGAACTGACGAACAATCCTCGGGAATAAAATCATTAACAGATGAGCCGGGGGGATAGGATAAATGATGTATAAGACGAAATTCGGAGGGATCCTTCTTGGGAACTATGCCTAGCGGGGAACAACGAAAATTGTGAAAAGGCGGTTTAGAAAAGGGACCCACTATGCGACCGGCATCGCGTTCCTTGTTTAATTTGGAAACAACTATTTGTGGTTGCTCGAGAGCGCTTTTCAGATTAGGAGATTCAAAAGCGTGCCGCTCACTCATAAAATGGATACGAAAACCACAAGAAAAACCAGAAACTAAATACTCTTGAAGTAAAAGATATTCAAGCCTGTCCACCTTTACGGGCGTGACCGGCCGACTGTGTGAGACTTGAGCCATTCTTGGGGAGAGCGGCACGCTGTTGATTAACCGCTGAGCATTGGCTGGCTGGGTGCTTGGCACCACATTTGAAGCAAAGATGTTCGAATTTGCAACCACCGCAGTATTTTCCGGCGTGAAAGGACCAGCAGGTCCCTTTGGGAAAGGACTGGCGAGGCCGGGTGCGTGGAGACCCCATATCCGGCTTAGGTTGCGCGGGTTTGGCACGGAAATTTGTAACCGCCTCAATCCATAGTTCCCAATGAATGGTATCCCAAGGGTACTGGTCAGGGGCTGACTGTCGTATGTAACGAAACTGTTCGTCGTAGAAATACCAGTCGCCGTGTTTAGTAGAAATGTCGCGAATAATCTCACTATATTTCATTAGTCTAGGTGTCTCGTTCGGGAATTTCTCAGAAAAAATCGCAACGAAAATATTAAAGGCTGACAGCCATTGCAAAAAGTTGTGAATTTTCTTGGACGGCTGACATGGCTCAAGGGTCAGACGAGGTTGACTTGACGAGTTAGACGAGGGCGTTAAACAGACAGAATATCTATCCTGATTAGGGGAAGATGTGAGAAGGGACCCAAACTCGATGAATTCGTTAGCCCAAATTTTAGCTTTAAGCTTAGGGCTCACACTACTCCCTAGAGCCACCGCGATACTTGCGAAGGGTTCCCTATTAGCTGGCAACGAAAGCGGCTGTGCCGTGAACTTGGAATTGGTGGCCGTACCTTCGGTGAGCACGGAAACTTCATGCTGTACCGACGCCTCTACAACCTCTGTAGTGACCGGAGTTGGTGCTTTGACCTGCCCCAGTGCCTGCTGGACAGCTTGGGTGACAGCGAGAGATATAGTTGCGGACAGAGATTGCACGTCCACCGTCATTAGGTTCGGGGGAGGCGTTGTAGTAACTGATTCTGCTGTTTCCTCGGTGAGCTTTGAAGCCCTTGGCCTTTTGGATTTCGATCGGGTGGTGGGTGCGGAACGCTTCTTGGGCGGCATAACTTAGCGATAAGAACATGTCAGTTAACTTCCTGAGACTATCAAGGTCTAAGTTAAGATTGCTCCGAGGGGCGGTACCATAAAAACGCGATGGCAATGTACAAAAATTATCTAGCCAAGATAAAGGGTGTGAAAAGCCAAATTCCAGGGAAGATTATAAATATATTGCACGCACAGGCTACCGAGTGAATAGGGCACACCCTATAAGAAGTTAGGGCGGCCGGATAAGGATTGTACACTCGTACGGCAACTGGCGGCAAAAAATTGCAAAAAATAGTGCTTAAACCACATAAAAACAAAATCATAATATTCTGGGTCCTACCAGAACCAAACAACTAAAACAGTGTACAGCCAGTGTCATGAGGAGATAAGCTGCAACGCTAAACAGTAAAATCAAAGGCTGACACGCAGCCAGTGTCGTGCGCAAATACGCAACGACTAAACATTAAAATCAAAGGCTGACACGCAGCCAGTGCCGTGCGCAAATACGCAACGACTAAACATTAAAATCAAAGGCTGACACGCAGCCAGTGCCGTGCGCAAATAAACCGCAACGACTAGAATAAAACGACAAAGGCTGACACAAACAGAATTGGGCTTGGTCCACAAATTAACATTACTGCATAACATTTGAGCGAAAGGAATAGTAGCAACAAAAAATTACTGGTTGCCATCGCTAGTAAAAACTCGAAGAGATTTGAGTACCGCTCCCCGAAGGCTGCGGTATAACTTAAATTGCCCCCTACTATTTAAGTGAATGCCATCCGCAGAAAAGAAACTATTGCAGGCCCTCCAAAAACCCCTATGGCCCCAATATATGGCGTAAGGGATAGGCTCCAAGACCACCCGGAGATATCGTGTTAAAATATCGACTCTTTGGTTGAAAGCCACAGCTGCGCGTCGACAGTTAGTCTGGCATACGCATACACCCCTTACGCCGTACGAATCATGCAGCAAGTGCACAAAATCCTCCAAGGCAGAGCCCACTTGCAAAGGAGGACAAGATGTTAAATCATTAGTGCCACGTTGCACAATAACTATATCTGGGCGAAACGAGTGAAGGATGTGTAGATCGAACTTGACCGTTTTAGCGATTGTGCGCCTTCCAATTCCATGCCAGCTAATGAGGGCGGACGCCGACAAATGGAACGTTAAATCCAAATGCCCGGAGTCACTTTCAATGAAATCATGTAAGCGACGAATAAACGAATGGCCTAGAATTAAAACGCGAGGTGTAACCATATTAGACTACCCGTCGGAAGAGCTCCGGAATTAAGGGAAAGGAAATCAAGGTAAATGAACTCTAGAAATAATGCAAGACAAAATAACAAAGGAACTAAAGGGAACTTGCCTGAAAGAACAATACGACTGAACGCTAAAAGGCAGAGAAGTTCTTCTTGCGATGATGGCTTGTGCGGGCCCATTTCTGTCAGTAGGGCTAACGCTCACATGGTTCATATGGGGTAGAAACTTGGAACTTCACATTACACTCTGATTTATTTATTTTATTTATTTATTTAATCTTTATTTAACCACGGTACAATTCATCAGCAATATAAAACCGTATGTACAATTAAAAAAGTTAAAACCAAGTATAGATAAAACTATGTAAACTACATTAACTATCTCACTCAATATCAAAAAATAAAAGCTGCTTTCCATGAATGCCGTGTTTAGAATAATGGCCTAGATAACCTCTTTAATCAGTCGTTTGAATTGATTGAGGGACTCTGCTTTCCTTAGTTCTAATGGCAAACTGTTACACAAAACTGCGCCACTATAGCTCAAGCTGTTTTTGTAGTAGTTTGTGCGTGGTTGCGGAACATTTACCTTATTCACAGAGTCTCTCAAACAATAACCAGAGTCGCAATGGACAAATTTCGAGCAGAGATACTAAGGTGCTAGTCCATGTAGGGATTTAAAAACCATTGTTGCTCTTTCAATTTGCCTTTGAGAGACTAGGGATTTCCATCCTAAGAGTTCAAATAAATTGTTGACATCAGCGTCATAGTTAGAGTAGGTCAAGACACGGGCTGCTCTGTTTTGTAGTTTCTGCAGTTTGTCCTGCAAAGTTACTCCACAGTTTCCCCAAACAATATTGTAGTAGTTGAAATGAGGTTGTACTGGGACCTGATAAATAGAATGTAAGGTCCCATAGGGGACAAGATGCCTGATTCGCTTTATGACCCCAATACCAGAAGCATTTTTCTTGGTTAATTTATCAATATGGCTTCTCCAAGTAAGGTTATCATCAATAAGTACTCCTAGCGATTTAGCAGTAGTAACATGCTCAATAGGAGAGCCATTGATTGAAGGTCTAGGATGAAATGTTAGAGTACACAGCCTCTGCCTTGACCCAATTAGCATAAATTCAGTTTTGGTCATATTAAGCGTGAGTTTATTCGCTATCAGCCAATTGCTAACATTTACTAAATCATCACTTTAGACAAGATTGGATATTGTCAGGGCTGAAACCGGCGTAGGTTAGGTGAGTATCATCGGTATACATCCTTGATTGACAATTTGAAAGGCAATTTGGTAAATCAATAATATACAGTAAAAATAACAGCGGTCCTAAGATAGTGCCTTGAGGAACACCACAGCTTAATGAGCAGCTCCTAGAGAGCGTCTCATTAACTGAGCATCTCTGCATGTGGTTGTCCAAGTATGACTCAAACCAAGAGTGCGCCTTATCGCATATGCCATAATTCCTTAATTTAGATAAAAGGATTTCGTGATTGACCGTATCAAAGGCCTTCTTTAAGTCCAGGAAGACGACTGCATTGATTTTTCCTCGGTCAACGTTGTACGCCTAAGAGTCTGTAGCCTCAAGTAGAGCAGTGACAGTCGAGTGAATTGTGCGAAAACCCGATTGGTATTTATATATGAAATCATTGTCTGTCAAATATGTATACAATTGGTCGTAAGCTATTCTCTCAAATACTTTGGCTACTACCGAGATCACGGAAATGGGGCGGTAATTGTTCAAGTCATTCTGCTCTCCTTGTTTGAAAAGTGGGGTAACTCGGGCATTTTTCCAGTCGTCAGGAAATATTCCAAGTCTTAGTGATTGATTGAAGATAACACACAGAGGAAAACAGATCAGATCGGCGCATTCCCGAATAAGCCTGGCAGATCTATCATCTAGACCGGCTGCCTTTGATTTGTCTAATGTATTGAGAAGCAAAAGAACATGATTTGGGGTTGTTGGGTGAAATTCGAACCTTTTATTTGTGCCAGTAAGATAATTATGATAGCTGGTGCTGGCAGACTCGGGAATTTCACTAGCAAGTTTTGTACCGATGGTGGCAAAATGATGGTTAAATTCCTCTGCCAATTCCGTTGGATTTGTTACCGAATGTCCGTTCACTCTCAGTTCTCTCACTGATGATTTGCCCGACTTACGAGAGGTAAGTTCATTTATTATTTGCCAAGTTTTTCGAGGATCACCTTTATGATCACTAAAACTAGTTTGATAATAGGACTGCTTAGCTTGCTTTACCGCTTTATTTGATTGCTTTAATTTTTAGGATATCCTTCTCATGCATTTGTTTCTTTAACTCAGACGTAATCCAAGGAGAACTACGCCCGCGAACGCGCGCTTTTCTCAACGGAGCGTGCTTGTCAACAATCTCCAGAAACAACTTTTTCCATTGTGACCACATGTCATTAGGATTACTCAAATTGTTTATATGTTCCCAGACATGGGACGCAATATCATTACGAAAGCATTCTAGGTTAAACTTCCGGAAGTTTCTATAGGTTATAGTGCAATGCCCTCTAAGGAACCCATGAATTGAAAGTTTTCTGTAAGCAAAGACAATACTGTGATCGCTAATATCGATGTTGCGAACGCCAGAACACACAATTTTGTCCGGAAGTTTCAGTTATCCTTGTTGATTCATTTATTAGTTGATGAAGGCCATAGACATCAGTAATACTTACTAATTTGCCTGTGTCGTTGTCATATCGAGAAACAGCCAGATTACAGTTAATATCACCCAATAGGTGGTACTCAATATTCAAAAAATCAAGCTTCCTTAACAAAATTTCAAAGGATTCAAAGATGCCAGTCAATGAGTCTGGCGGCCTATACCATGTTACAACAAGAAATGGTTTGGATCGGGGGTTTTGAATTTCTACGCAAAGATTTTCAAGATCGTCTACATTGAGATCGTGACGAGTTGAAAAATTTATTGAATTCTTGACAAAGAAGCACACTCCTCCCCCACCCCTCTTTCTATCTCGTCGGACAATGTCATAGCCACAAATGTTAACTTCACCTTCCATAATTGACTCATTGAGCTTAGTTTCATTAATAGCTAGGATATCTATGTCATTAGTGGCAAGGTAAACTCTAAGCTCATCTACGTGAGTGGATAGGCCATTGATATTAAGAGAGGCCATTCTCAAACCTTTATCAGATGTCAGATCTGTAAAAGATTTACTATAGACTGGTCTACAAATGTATAATTCTTGAGCATTGCCATTTAGAGATTCCAGTGACAAGGCATTTATAGATTGCAAATTATTTCAATGGGCTAATAAACGGGATTTAAAATTGTTAAAAAACCGCAGGTTACTATTTGGGTTAAGGTGCAATCCTCCCATATTGAGTCCCTTCTCAGTTACGTTGTTATGTTGAATTAGTTTCCATTCATTCTGCTGACAGTATCTCTTTAAGCGTTGTTAACCGCTTTCACTTGCTCGTTTAACTTGTCCCTTCTACAGACAAGCAGTGAAATGACAACCTTAGCATCGTCTCTACTACCCCAAATGAGTAGAAAACTTACAGCTACGTGAAATACAGAGCAGGAGAATGGTCAATAATTTGAAAAAGTGGATGAGCCAGACATTAATGGAGAGCGGTGTATGATACTTGCAAACTGCAGACCGCGGACTACAGGCTAACCCTAAATCACAGAGACGTAAATGCTGTTTATCAGCACCATTTTGAAATGGGTGCTTAGCCCGGCTTAAATACTGCTTATCAGCGCTATTTGTAGACAGCCAGAAGTCTGCCTTTTGCAGTTATCATACATCAAAAAGGGAAGAAGAAAAAGAAAAGGTTCGAACTTCAGGATTATGTGGCGCTGAAATTTAATAAAATGGAAAGTAACGAAAACGCCCCTTCATCCAAATGTCCAACTTGTTAAAATTGTAGAACCTGAAGGGGACTGTGCCAAAATAATCACAAAATTTGGATTTATCACTACAAACAGACTCAGCAAAATTAAAAAAACCCAAATATCTTATTTGATAATTCAAATTCATTCAGTACAGTGGACATGTGCAAGTACAAGGAAAGGTTACGTTTATACAAAAATTGGCCGTGTAGCACTTATATTTTAAACAGAGTTAACTGAATAGAGTGTAATGTGAAGTGCTAGAATTCTATCCCATATGAACCATGTGAGCGTTAGCCCTACTGGAATCTGGAGATGCGCAGAA
>OX421450.1:24708766-24726266 GCA_949126865.1 Montipora capitata | reverse complement strand
CGGCAACACGGGGAATTGAAGTTCAGTGGCCCGCTCTTCAGGAAGAAAGAGGATGAAAAGTGCAGCTATTTGCTCATATGGTGCGTTGAGAAAGGACAAGATATCGTCAATACATGGTCAGGCATCAGCGAAGAGGATAAGAAGAAACTCACGACTTACTTTGAACGATTTGAAGCACACGTGGAACCCAAAACAAACCCAGTATTTTGTCGATATAAATTCCACAACCGCGTTCACAGCCGAGTGGAAACAGTGGAGCAGTTCGTAACGGATCTGAAACTATTAGCCAGGGATTGTGCTTTCAAAGAGCCAGATAAAATTATAAGGGACAGGATTGTGTTTGGCACAAATTCTCACAAAATTCGCGAAAAGCTGATAAACCAGGGCAAAGATTTAACCCTTGATAAGGCTGTCGAAATTGCACGAAAATACGAGCTATCGAGAGCACAGTTAAAATCAATGGAGCCACACAGCACTGAGGCAGTCCATTCCATAGGTGACAGCCAGCCATACATAAATAGATTTTCGAGTACACCTTCCAAGGAAAGAGCACAGTCATGTGGCAAATGTGGAAATTTTGATGCAAGAGAGGCTTGTCCTGTTATGGGGAAAACATGTCGTAAATGCGGAAAGGCAAATCATTTTGCCAGAATGTGCAAGACGGGTAGTAAAGGGATACACGAAGTAAGTTAGACTAGCCTTCAAACAGGTGACAGTTTGTTTGTTGAAACCATCTCTGGAGACATCAGATCCTCAAACTAAGTCTCTGTGGATATTGAGGTAGGCCAGTACAATGAAGCAGTAAGTTTCAAGCTTGATACTGGTGCACAAGTGAATGAGATTCCCTTAGAACTATTCCTTAAACGAAAGTGTGACAATCTAGAGGAAACTACACAAAAACTGTGTGGATATGGGGGTAAACCTCTCAAGGTTGAAGGGAAGTGCACGTTATCTCGTCAGTACAAAGAAAGAAAAGAAATGCTTGAATTATTTGTGGTATCCACACAAGCACCACCAGTCTTAGGGTTACCATCGTTCCTTTCCTTAAAGCTGATCCAGTTAATATTATCTGTGGAAAAAATGCAGAACCCCGGGCAGAACCAAAACGACATGCTAAAAGAGTACAGTGACGTGTTTGAGGGCTTAGGCACTTTTCCAGGGGTGCGCAAAATTCACCTCAAACCTGACGCAGTGCCGGTCGTACACACTCCACGTAGAATCCCAGTAGCACTCAGAGAACTCAAGAGAATGGAGAACCTTGGGGTGATAGTTAAAGTCAGTGAGCCAACATTAACAGACTGGTTGAATTCGATCGCAACGCCAGAAAAGCAGCGAACAGGCGCTTTACGAGTGTGTCTCCATCCCAGAGACTTAAACCACGCCATCATGCGAGAACATTACCCACTGCCAACTCTGCAGGATCTAACCCTATTGCTATCAGGTGCTAAATAGTTTAGCGTATTGGATGCCACCTCCGGTTATTGGCAAATTAAGCTTGATGATGAGAGCTCGATGCTAGCCACTTTCAAGACGCCGTTTAGGCGATATCGATTCACCCGTATGCCCTTTGGAATACACTCAGCTCAGGAGGTATTTCGAAAAACCATGGGCATTGTGTTCGAAGGTATCGAGGGATGCAAGTCGATCATTGATGACATGTTGGTCTGGGGTACGTCCAAAGAGGATCACGACAGAAACCTGAAGCGAGTTCTCGAGCGTCCGAGAGGAATTGGAATAAAGTGGAATGCTGAAACGTGTGTTATGTGACCTATTTCGGTCATGTGTTTTACGACAAGAGAGTGCAGCCTGATCCAAAAAAGATTGCTGCCATTCAGGAAATGGAACCTCCAAGGGACAAGCATGAGCTGGAATCCCTGCTAGGCATGGTCAACTACCTATCAAAGTTCACACCCAGTTTGGCAAAAGCCACTGCACCTTTGAGAAGTCTACTGAGGAAAGGCTCAAAGTTTTTATGGGATTGTGCACAGGAGGCAGCTTTGGGAAAAATGAAAACGTTGATTGCTTCTGCAGGAACATTAGCCTACTTTGATGCAAAGAACAGCTTAACATTAGAAGTCGACGCTTCCGAGTATGGTCTAGGCGCGGTGTTGCTGCAGAATGACAAACCTGTTGCATCAAAGTCCTTCACGCCCTCTGAGCAAGACTATGCTCAAATTGAAAAAGAGATGTATGCCATAGTGTTCGGAACTGAACGATTCTATCAGTACATCTACGGCAGGCCTGTTGAGATTATCACTTATCACAAGCCTCTGGAGGCAATTTTAAGAAAACCCTTGTCAGCGGCCCCTCCACGGCTTCAAAGGATGATGCTCCGCCTTCAAAAGTATGAGATAAACGTCCTCCACAAACCCGGGAAGAATATTCCAGTTGCTGATACGCTTTCCCGATTGCATCTAATGACACCCATGAGGCTTTTGATGCCCACGTCCTTGGTCTGATGACCTCTTTACCAGTCTCGGACAACAGAATCTCAGAGCTACAGAACTGTACAAAGGAGGACCCTGATCTACAGCAGTTGATTACAATTATCCTTATTGGATGGCCAGATCAAAGAAACCAGTGCCCCAAATCAGTCCTACCATACTGGAATTATAGAGATGAGTTAACAGTAGTGGATGGGCTTGTGTTCAAAGGCGAGAGAATTGTCATTCCTTCCGCTCTTCGAGGAGAGATGCTGAAACGAATTCACATGGGACACATGGGAATAGTGAAGTGCAAAAGCCGTGAAAAGGAAGTGATGTTGTGGCCGAACATGCATGGCCAGATAGAAGACATGGTCTCAACCTGCCTAACCTGTTCGGAATTCCACAGATGCAATCCAAAGGAACACATAATATCACATGAAATTCCCGAACGGCCGTGGCAAACTGTAGCTGCAGACTTATTCCAGATTGAGGATGTGCACTATCTCATAGTGGTCGACTACCACAGCAGATATTTTGAGCTAGAAAGAATGCCCAGCACTACATCGTCAGCAGTGATAAACAAGATGAAAGCCATATTTGCACGCTTCGGTATTCCTGAGAAGCTGGTATCCGATAACGGTCCCAAACCTTACTCTGAAAGGCTCACTGAACTAAACTGGTCATCATTGGAGCTTAGAAGGAAATACCTCTGCTTGCTTCAGCTTTACAAGATAATTCATGGCTATTCTGATATTGACTATACCGCTTATGTGGATTTGACTGGCCCAACAAGAACTACAAGTAACCATGACTTTAAAATTAGGCCTAAAGCAGCGAGGACAAACTATTGGAAATTTATTAATTTACATTAATGACTGGAACTCTTTACCAAACTGAGTTATGTCTGCTTCTAGCTAAAACTCGTTTAAAACTTTACTACTTAATTATCTTTGTAAATAGATCTTTTAGTTTTCGTACACAATGAGTAATTATATATTTGATATACTATTCTTAATTGTTTTTGGAGGGCAGTTTTTATATGGGAATTAAATTTCCCACTATTGCTTTCCTTTACCTATTTTGTATATATATTTTCTTTTGTACATTGGTAAGAAGCTTTATTAAACTTAAACTCAAACTTAAACTTAAACTTAATTTGCTGCCGAAGATTTCTCACGCTTTGCCCATGAGTGGGACTTCCGACATGTGACCACCAGTCCCATTTACCAACAAGCGAATGGATTAGTGGAAAGATCGGTACAAACAGCAAAACAGTTACTTAAGAAAGCCAAGGTTGGGTCCCAGGACCCTTTCCTCAGTCTCCTGGAGTATAGGAACACTCAAATAGATGGATTATCCTCTCCAGCCCAGCTCTTGATGAGCAGAAGACTACGTGCCTCGCTCCCAGCAACCAGAGACCAGCCAAAGCTAGAAATCATCAACCCCAAGATGGCCAACAAGAGACGGAAGCCTGAAACAAGCCTCCCAACGATACTATCACTGCAAAGGCGCTAAACAGCTACAGCTCTTAGAAACTGGGGACCAGGTCTACATACAGACGAAGTTAAGAACTTGGAAGCCTGCCACAGTCTTGCAAAAGGAGAACACCTCCAGATCGTACACAGTTCGCACAAATGATGGAGGGCAGTACAGGAGAAACAGAAAATTCCTCCTAAAGGCAAACAAAAAATCATTGAAAAAGCCAGATTCCTCCAGCGACCAAGAGCCATGCAACCTGGAGGATGCTCCACAACTGGCCCAAGAGTGTTCATATAGTGAAGAACCTACCCCTGCAAGCATTCCTGGACCTACACTAATTGCACAGGAGACAGACAATGCCGTATACAGGACTCGCTCTGGTCGTGTTGTAAAGCCACCACTGAGATTGGATCTATAAACTGTGTCCTCAGCAATGTTTCAATTTGCTTTAGTGAAGACAACAGTTTGTGAGCTCTCTCTGAGCCAGCGGACCATCTTATGACAGTTGTGTTTGGTGACATTTTTTTTTGCATGCCTTTCAAATTTATTGGCAGTATTTGTTCTTTTACTGTTATGCGAGGGGGATGTAATGTATGCACATAGTTTATCGGTTTCGTGCCTTTATTTATTTATGCTGGCTTAGCAACGAGGCTGTGAGAGATATACGTGCAGGAGAACGCCATTTTAGTTTTAAGCGATAATCTTGTAACTTTCAGCGTGATATTAAAGGCCACCAGTCAGGATTTTACAAAATTAGTAAGTGAGTAATTTCATCATTGATTTACAATTCTAATCAGAGAACGTTTAGAAATACATTTGATAATAAAAATTAACGGTAAAACTACGACGTTTCGAAGTCTCCATGACCTCATTATCAAGTAAAATGTAAAATGTTAAAACTGATGTAAAATTGTAAAATTGTAGCTCAGAGATTATATACAAATAAAATGTGATAAACTTCATTGGAATAATGAGCGTTCATTGTTATTGGTGTTTAACGTGTCAGTTCGTGCAGTATATGTTTAAATAAATACTTTTGCACGTATTGAGTCAGACTGCGTGTTTAGCTTTGGTTTTCGTTCGCGAATGAATAACATTTCGTGAATTAGGCAGTCCATTTTCCCGCGGCATTTCTTGAGAACAGAAAACATTTCCGCTAGGTTAGTGAACGCTACGCCGTGGGCTTCTTTCAGATGCTTGCCAATGACAGAGGCTTTATGTTCTTCTATGCGTTGATGAAGATGGCGTGTGGTATAACCGATATAATCCGCATCGCACGAATCACATTTGAAAATGTAAACAACGCATTGGTGGTTAATTAAAGCGGGCTTCTCTTCTTGTATCTTGAGCTTTTCCTCGATCTTACGACTCGTGAAAACTGGTTGTAGGTCAAAAATTTGGTTTTATCAACGGAGTTGATAATTGTAAATTGGCCACCGTACAGAGATTCTAAAAGCTGACGTTTCGAGCGTTAGCCCTTCGGATTCGCTCTGACGAAGGGCTAACGCTCGAAACGTCAGCTTTTAGAATCTCTGTACGGTGGCCAATTTACAACTATCAACTCCGTTGATAAAACCAAATTTTTGTATACTACTTCCCCACCGACGCAGCACCACAGTTTCTTTACAAACTACGCCTTCATTCACTGGTTGTAGGTCAGTTCCGATTTTCCGGCCAAGATCTTTCAGCTGATGTCTTACTGTGTCGGCCGATTTTTGGTCTTTAAATGGCAAAGTTATTCTGACAGGTTTTGGTGTAGCCGCGTCAGCTTCAGTTGGGATTTCATGACGGCTTTGGATCGTAAACCTCGTGTACCCGGCGATAGCTGAGTTGATGAGTTTCACTGGGTACTTAAGCTTGGTAAACATCCGCTTGGTAAACATCCTGCTATACAATTCACAATGGAAATTGCTGAAAACAACAAGCTTCCATTCCTCGGTATCATGATCGAGAAAAGCGGTTGCCACCTGACAACAAGCGTATATCGTAAACCAACTGATACAGGACTGCTCTTACATTACCAGAGCCATGTCGATCAGCGTTACAAAAGATCTCTGCTGAATACAATGCTGAACCGAGCTTACCGCCTGTCATCAACGAAAGAATCTTTTACGAAGGAATGCCAACATCTCAAGCGGATGTTTACCAAGCTTAAGTACCCAGTGAAACTCATCAACTCAGCTATCGCCGGGTACACGAGGTTTATGATCCAAAGCCGTCATGAAATCCCAACTGAAGCTGACGCGGCTACACCAAAACCTGTCAGAATAACTTTGCCATTTAAAGACCAAAAATCGGCCGACACAGTAAGACATCAGCTGAAAGATCTTGGCCGGAAAATCGGAACTGACCTACAACCAGTTTTCACGAGTCGTAAGATCGAGGAAAAGCTCAAGATACAAGAAGAGAAGCCCGCTTTAATTAACCACCAATGCGTTGTTTACATTTTCAAATGTGATTCGTGCGATGCGGATTATATCGGTTATACCACACGCCATCTTCATCAACGCATAGAAGAACATAAAGCCTCTGTCATTGGCAAGCATCTGAAAGAAGCCCACGGCGTAGCGTTCACTAACCTAGCGGAAATGTTTTCTGTTCTCAAGAAATGCCGCGGGAAAATGGACTGCCTAATTCACGAAATGTTATTCATTCGCGAACGAAAACCAAAGCTAAACACGCAGTCTGACTCAATACGTGCAAAAGTATTTATTTAAACATATACTGCACGAACTGACACGTTAAACACCAATAACAATGAACGCTCATTATTCCAATGAAGTTTATCACATTTTATTTGTATATAATCTCTGAGCTACAATTTTACAATTTTACATCAGTTTTAACATTTTACATTTTACTTGATAATGAGGTCATGGAGACTTCGAAACGTCGTAGTTTTACCGTTAATTTTTATTATCAAATGATTTACAATTATCAAGAAAACCAAAATTGATAGCCAAAATATTGAACAAAATGTTTGTTTGTTTGTTTGTTTGTATTAAAAATTATTCTAAAGTTAATATATATGAATTAATTTAAATGTATGGACCCAAAGATTACTATAGATACATGTAGTCGGTTGTGTTGAAAAACTTATTATTATTGAAAAACTTTATAAAGTCTCATATAAATAAACATCTTAAAGGACGAGAATTAACTCAATTTCAAATTGATTTGTTAAACACTATGAAAGGTAGGAAAAGTAAAATAGAGTGATATAATATAAAAATGTGTATAAATTGTTTTATTCATAAAGAATGTAGTTTATTAGAATATAAGCTTTAAACACGAAAATTTTTATGATTTAAACGAAAAATTATTATTTTTTAATTTCAGCATTATAAGAGTTCAAAAAGGGGTTCTTCAAATTTGAATATGTATCAAATTTAACAATCAAATATTTCAAATTTATTAGAGATAGTATAAATCAATGCATTAAGAAATTGTCTACAATATTATGTGACACGCTCCATTTTAGTAAATATGTTATAGATTTATACTAGTGGTAACCACAGGTTAGAAAGTGCGGGCCTGAATGGACTTGAAGAGCTTTTAAGATGTTGGGAATGGACAGAAAAGATAGTAATACGAGCATGTGTATTTTGAAAGTGGATGTTTTAAGATATTTTGCCTGAAGTTGTCATAGATGTTTTACATGTAGTTGAGATGTATTTGAGTGGCTGTTGAATAAGTGACCAAATTTTTTGGTAGAACACAATAATATTTATTGATAAGTACAAATATGAAGATAAGTTTTACTGTAGTAAAGTTTTTAAGTAATGCAAACATGAACGGGTTCTAATCTACTAGTAACATAAGTGTTATTATAATAAACGTTTTGGAGAATTGAAAATGTCAATGGTTTTCAAAGGTCCAACATACGCTTAGTGAAAAAAAGACTTAATAACTGCAACGTCAACGGGTTTTAAACCATATAACCACAAGTTTTCCTAAAGGTTTCTAGACTCGAAATGCCAGTGGGTTTTAAAACCGCCAACATTTACATAAGTTTCAATGAGATAAAAGTTTCAAGGAATGTCAATGGCTTCTAATGGATTATTGACATATGTATTACTGTGATAAGTTTTGAGAACCGCAAAATAATGTCAATATGTTCTTAAAAGTCCAACATTAACATTAGTTTTTTTCATTGGTGACACTGAGTGCACAAAACCAGGTGGAGTATCTGCAAAAATTAACACAAAAAAGGACAACTGAAGTAAATTAAATTGGAAGATTTGGAAAATTAGTTTACATATTCTTGTGAAGTGGGAAAATAACAATTAGAGTACAAACCTTTTCGCTTTGATGCCATGGATCTGTGAATGTGTGTGACGGTTCGCGATCCCCTGGGTCTGGCGAGATAGCGAGAAGAAAATAAGAGAAAACTAAGGGTAAAACAACGTATTTCACACCCCTTCCCACAAACCCGCAACACAGCATAAATTTTTAGTAAACGCGTACGACTTTAATTAAAGATAAAAGTTAACTACAGGTAAAACAGTTACGACAGCTACTATCTCTAAATTAACTAATCTTACTTAGATTTACTTAATGCTAATATATACTTAAACGACAATACAAAATGAACTAAATACTTTACTTTAATATTTACAGACAATAAGTTCAGTTCTTCGTCAGCCTTCGTGCCTTCACAAGGTTCTTGTTACTCCAACCGGCTAATCCTGCAACCATCCACTACCTCTTCCAGCAAACCAACAAACGTAGTCACGTCTTCTGTCAGTCCACAAGACTCTCACTTTCGTTGCCGAACTTTTCCTCCAAAAACTTCCACTATAAATACATTTGCCACCGCCGACAAAGGAGTTTTGTCTGGGAATTTCGCGGTCGGCTCCCACCAATGACTCTTGGCAGTGTTTCTCTTTTCCACTTTCTTTAAACTTTCACCTTTCCACTTTGGCTTCTCTCCGGCTTTCCTTCTCCTAGCAGTCTTCTTGTCAACTGACCTTTTTCCACCCGCCTTTACAACACGCTACTTACATTTATATCTTTACATAACAATGCACTCCACATCAACACTTATTGAAAAACCTATTGTTAAAACACGACCCTAACGAACCAATAGTTACAAAAGCATCTCCACAATGGAGACTTAAAAGAACAAATAGACTAACAAACTATTCTCTAATGTACTAATTGCGATAGACTACGATACGAAATTAACACTAAGTAATTAACACGAGCGGAATAAACTATGAACTAACGAAACAAAGAACTAAAGAAAAAGGAATTTTGTGACAATGTGAGAGCAGTGGAAAAAAAAAAGAAAAAATGACAAAATTTTATATGAGTTCTACTAATTATCAGTTGGTTTTAGCAATTGATATAATATGGTTTTGAGAAAGTTATCTTTACATAATTATGGTTATAATAAACTTATAAAATTTTTACAATGTATTTACATGCAAAAAGTTGCTTGTTTAGTGTATCATGAGAGAAAGGAGTGAGATTTGAGTCAGTTACATGTGATAATCTTCCCTTTTTTAGGATTACTTTAATTTGAACAAGGCAGTGTGAATTACAATGTTAATCTTGGCAAAACTGTGCCGTCGTTTGATTCTACTCGTGGGCTAAGACAACCAGGTGACCAAACTGGGTCAAGACGCCAAAAAGTCATTTTGCCTTTTATGCTTTGAGATAAATGAGACATCTGCAGCAGAAGACTTGGAAAACTTCGCCATGTTTTCCGTACAGAGAGTGTTCTATACTTCAGCTCTGTGATCGTGAATCGAAACTTGTCAAACGGCTCCTTCAAAAAGTGAAAGTGGTTTACCAGAAGATTTAACCGCCCACAACAATAATCAGTATTCAATATAATATAACTAACCTTACAAAATAACCCGCAGCAAATCCAATTACGTTCGAAGTCCTCGAAGCTCGCCTCAACAACGTCAGCACGTTCGAAGGCCTTCGATCCATGTGACAGAAGCTTTTATCCCATGTGACAAACTGTTGTAATTGACACATTTTTCGCATTCTGATCGTTCTTAGTTGCAGAACAAAATTTCGATTTCCGGTTTCAGCGTCCCTGTTTTAAACGTGGCGCGCACGCGTAATACGCAATCAGCTGGTCACTGTCAAGATTAGGGTTGCGGGCCTCTCTTGGGCCCACAATAATTTTTTGGGCTGTTCTAAAGAAAAAATTCTGTTTAAAGTCGTCAAATTTTAACCCAATATTCATAAGACTTGAAGAAATAACAATTTATATTTAATATAGTATGAATAAAAAATTAAATGTATAGTAATAATATGGAAGAAGATTAAATTGGTCAGATTGAAGTTCAATATTTAACAGGGTATAAAAATTGGTCTGCTTTTGAACTAGATAATAGTAGTTCGGAATTGTTAGTCATTTACCTATAAAAAGCATGGAAGTTTTGAATTTAATTATATGATGAGATTTACATGCCAATTAGTGACGAGCGGTTTTGGTTACTTAAGTACAAGCTATTTACAAATAAATAGTATTAAAATTTGTAAACAAATGAATTAAGCGAAAGTTCAAATTTTAAATCATAGCCATTTTGATCATATAAAAACATACACAAAATACACCTATTTTATAAATATTAAGACACTAAAAAAACAATAAAGTTTTGACTATACTAAGACTAGAATCAAATCAAATTTTTAAGACAAAGACAATAAAAACAGAAGACAACAAAAAATAAGACGACTTCCTTTATTGATGATGATAACATTAACAAAAAGGTGGCAATATTATTAATCGCAATGAAGCAGAAAAAGAAAAAGAAATCTTGAATACAAAGCAAATTCCAATAGGCAAATGTCAAATTACAGTACAAAGTGTAAAACATGACAAAAGCGTATTATTACAGTAAAAAACAATGACACTATTGCTTTGTTACAGCATATGCCAATTTAAAACCTCAAGAATGGTCTAAAACACAACTTCAAGATGGGTTCAACAGATCAAAGAAGCTTCAAAAAGACCAAGCATTGAAATTACATGAAGAAGCCAATGAATAAGCAAATAAACGAATTTGGTAATGAATTAAATGTTGTAAATACATTTGCTAATCATCTGAACATTGCAATCAACATCATTGATTCTGAATGAAATAATTTATACAGCAAACAATGGAAATAAATACAAGATTTATTTGTTCAAAACAAGAAACCATTTTGATGTTATTCAATTAATTACTGCCTTTTACGCTGTTCTACTTATTGTCACGAGTGTAAAAAGACTTATACAAAAAGAGATTGTCATAATGTTCTTCAAAATGTTTATCTTGTTTTATTTTCAAAAATGGCAAAACATGTAGTGGTTCAGAGATTATTTGTGAAAAATGTAACAGAAAATATTGCAGTCAAATAGGTTTTAAAAATCATCTTAAATATATAGATCAGAGGATAAAAGAAAATCTGATACTGTTTGTGACTGGGTTAAAAAATGTTCAAAATGTGAAAGAATAATATTGGTAAACATGTAAACAATCACAAATGTGGATATAAAGAATGAACAAATTGTGGAAAGTATGTTGATTGACCACAAAAGTTATTTTAAAAATGTAAATAAAAAAAGGTGGAAACTGTACACAAACAAGCCTTGTCGAATGAACAAATCAATGAAAAAGAAAGATTAATGTTTTTCATGTAGATCTTATACAGAAAAATACATTGTAAAAAATATTTTATATAAAGTTACACTTGGGGAGCAACGCCCTGTCTTCCCACGCTTCATCTTACACGCCAGCAGGCCTAAACCACCGTTGTAGAATCCGAACAGGGGTACCGCACAATTCCATACATTGGCGGGACCTCTGAGCCAATAAAGAGGGTTTTGGAAAACAACGGCATCAAAGTGGCATTCAAACCCTATCGGACAATAAGCCAGATGTTTCCAAAACCGAAAGACCAAATGGATAAAAAAGAAATTTGTGATCCCGTTTACGACATTCCTTGCGCTGACTGCAGCAAGAGTAGTTACGTTGGCGAAACGCAAAGAAAATTCACAACAAGAAAAGGCGAAAACCAAAAGGCTGTCGTGCGACGACAAGGGGAAAAATCAGCACTTGCAGACCACGTGATAAAAACAAATCACGATATCGCGTGGGACGAGGCCACAATTCTCAGGATTAATAATAACTAGCAAAAAGAAAGATTCTCGAGGCCTGGGAGATTAACTGCGCCAAAGACCCACTCAACCGGGACGACGGGGCGTTGCTCCCCAAGGAGTATTTACACTTGACTCTCGCTAACAAGAAAAAATGACACATATCTTGAATTTTAATCAGCGTCTTGTTTATATCTGTGCTTTTGTATAAATTTTTTCTCTCACTTCCCCTTAAGAAGGTCCGTGATTTCGACCGAAACGTCGGGAACATTTTTATTGTAAATAATTTCTGAAACGCTTTTAACCACCAGTGTAACTTTATAAATATTTTTTTAAATGTACCCACCTAGTGACAAACCCAGTTTTAATAGAAAAATACATGTTTTATGATTTTGAATGCAGTCGAAATGCTGGTACTCATAAAGTCAACTTAGCAATTTCTCAAGATTTCAATGGACATCCATAACGTAATGGAGGCGTTTTGTAAAAACATGATAAATGATGAATTCAAAGGATACACATTTATTGCTCACAACAGTAAAGAGTATGACGGAATAATAATTTTAAATGGTTGGTAGACCACGGTATGACACAATATTTAGTCCATGGGCCAAGTGGCTAAAAATGGCGGATCGTTACCACTCGGGGGGAGGAAGGCCACCATATATCAAATTAAAGCTTATCATGTGTAGATTTCAAAAATATATGATGGAAATGCTTAAGGGAGTCACGTGACCTTGAATTTTGCATAATTAGCATAAATTGATAATATACTAAAATGCGGCTTTTAGCAAGTAATTCTCTAGATTCTGCATAAAATAAAGCAGGCATAGATAAGATATAATGTCTGTTAAGTGTTTTGTCACCTTTAAGGATAAATAGTCACGTGACAGTGACGTCACTTCCGGTCGTGGTAAAAAAAAACCTCAAATTTTGTCTATTTTCCTTATTTGTTTTTGTGTTTTTTGCGTCTTTCTGTTATGTGATTCAAAACTACATGTTATAACGTATGAAAAGCAGTAAAAGATAATGTAAGAAGTGTTATTTCAGATGCATGATTTATCATTAAGCGATTTTTCACCGGTATGGTGACCCTATGGCGTTACTCTTGAAAAAGACTGGGCACAAATGTACAAGGAAGCCATCTTGTTTTTTGGTAAATACAGTCCTCAAAGATGTGAACGATGAAAAGATGGATTCAAGCATACCTCGTAAAAGACAAAGAACTGAGCCTTATTGTATAATACATTGTACTGATGACAACACAACGTTAATCAGTCCAAATTCTCTTGACTCATGGAAAACGTTGCAAAAAGCTGGTGAAATCAGAGATCACGCAGGCATTCTTAGTGTACAGGTTGCCGACGACCAAATCCCGAATGGAGTATTTTACCATCGCAAATGTCGAAGCACGTTTACACACAAACATGACTTAGATCGAATTAAAAAGAGTAAGAATTATGAAAAAGAGAAGGAGGTGGAGGTGGAGACGAGTCACGTAGAGAAGAGATCATCTATAAGACAAGGTAAGATGCTTTTTTCGGCTAAATAAAAAAAGTAAGAATCTTAAACAAATAAGATAATCATAAAGTAGCTAGTTGTGTATGGAAAGAAAAGTATCAGTATTGCCGAATTTTAGTTATAGTTATAGTTATCTATATTAATATCTTGTTTGTGTTCTATTATGAAAAGTAAAATTGTTAATAAAATTATAAAAACATTAATTTATTTAAGGAAAGCCAAGTACTTCCAGCTCCCGGGTGTACGAGAAACAGTGCATCTTCTGTGAAAAGAAAGAGAAGTTTGTTAAAGGTTCAAAATCAAGGGAAGGCTTAACACAAGCCAGACAACTCAAAGTCGATGACACAGTGAGAAGAGCTGCAGAAATAAAACATGACAAGAGAATCCTGGCCCTGGCAAGCCGAGAGCTGGTTGCAGCCGAAGCTCACTGGCACCATTCCTGCTTCAAGAATTATACCAGGGCAACGAGCAAATCTGTGAATACAACAGATACTGAAGAACTTCCTGATAGTTATACTGAAGCCGAGCTCAACGCATTTTCTAGATTGTGCGATTATATAAGGAATGAATTATTTCAGAGCAATAATATAATGGAGCTTGTACAATTAAGTGATATGCTTAGAGGGTGGATGTTGGAATCTGGGGTAACAGAAATCAAACCGTCAACAATAACTCACTTAAGAAGAAAACTTAGTGTTGAATTTCGAAATTCTTTACACTTGATTCAAAATGGATCTAACAAAGTTATCGTCTACCCAGATAGCCTCACACGGGATCAGCTAGTCTTATCAAATCATCGCCTACAAAAGGAAGTAAACGTTTTAAGGGCCTCTCGTTCACACATTGGCGAAAGTTTAAAAGACGTAGCTAGTGAGATTAGGCAGTCTGTAAAGCAACACTGTGCTAAACAAGAGTGGCCTCCAGATCCCTCCAATATCACCCGGGATAACAGTGGCGCTCCAACTATAGTGACAACCTTTCTTCAGTACGTTCTGGGTGGTGATGATCAAGAGCTCGGTGAATGCATGACCTGGCTTTGCAGTTCTGTTGGCCAAGACCTTATGTCTGGTATAACCCGTGGTCGATACAAGCCTGCAAAACACATTCTGTTACCCTCGGCAGTCAAATCGCTAACAGGTATTTGATTATTATAAACATTATTATAATTGTTTTTACAAGAGACAAGCAATTTATTCACGGTTAAACTTTCTATCTATTTCAGGTAATGTTGAGCTTATACAGATTCTAAACCGTCTTGGGCACGGTATATCATATTCTCAACTCGAAGAGGTTGATACAGCCCTGTGCCTACAAAAGCTTGCCATGACGCCTGAAGATGGCGTCCCTCTCCCAAGCAACATATACCCAGGTACAAATACTGCCCTCGCCTTTGACAACATTGATAGGCTCGAGGGAACCCTGTCCGGAGGTGGGACATCGCATCGTGTTAATGGTATCGCCGTTCAGCCTGTTACTTACGGCCCTGATCAGAAAATAGTGGTCCCCAAGGTGGAAAAGACAAAGAAAAGATCCTTCTCTGCTCCAGAAGAGCGCCTTCCAATCTACAATGTTGGCAAGCGAGTTGGGCCCCCGCCAAGAAAAGTGAGGGATGTTGACGGCGAAACAATTCTTAAAGAATTTACAAAGAAGAATCTGCTGTTCATCCTTGCTGGTCTACATTATGCAGCCCATTAACAAAAGGTCAGCAGCTGGACTGGGTTTAACATCACGGTTCACGACAAAGACGCCATCATTCCCAATAATGTAGGCTATTTGCCGACCATTAATGCACCAGCCACTGATGTTTCCACTGTCAACGAAGCCCTCAACCGATCTCTCACTATCATGCGCTCGCTCCATCTCAAAAGCATCATATGTGTTTTCGATCAGGCCATCTATGCCAAGGCGTTTGAGGTGAAGTGCACTGAGTATGAGACGTTCAAGCCCATAGTTCTACGTCTTGGAACTTTTCATACCCTTGGTACATTAATCTCTATCATCGGTAAAAGGTTCCAGCATGCTGGTCTAAAGGACCTATTCATTGAAACTGGGGTAGTGGCTGAGGGCTCCGTGTCTGCAGTTCTGGAGGGCCGAAACTATAACAGGGGTGTTCGTGTGCACAAACTGGCTTACGAAGCATTCATGAGGTTGGCATTGCAAGGATTTTATCCTTGGCTTAACGAGTCACACCCAGCGGACAGTCGTCAAGTACAAACATGTCTTGATGAAATTGGTACCCTAGCTGATGAACTGTGTAAAGAGAGACACGATGAGGTTTTCAAGAGCCGAGTTTTCCAGCATTTTTCTGACCTTTTTGCTGAATACACTCTTCATCTCCGGAATACCAATGGCCCCCTTTCAGCATTTTGGATGTCCTATATAGACATGATCGAGCTACTACTTCACATGATCCGTGCCTCTAGAGAAGGTAATTGGGAACTCCATCTCTCCTGTGTCCGCCAGATGCTCCCATGGTGTTTTTCCTACGATGCTATCAACTACGCAAGATACATGTCAGCTTATTACAGCGATATGACAAGTCTACCAGATGAGCACCCTGAGGTACACGAGTTCATGAGAAACGGTGGATTTTCAGTTCAGTTGAGCAACGAAAATACATTTGGAAGAATTCCCGTTGACCAGACTCTTGAAGAAACCGTAAATAAAGATACCCAAACACCTGGGGCTACCAAGGGCTTTAGCTTGAAACCTGGAGCCGTATAAAGGTACTACTTGACGGCAGAATTTAGAACTTTGTTCCTGCGCAGTTTGCGCGAAATGGTCGGCTATGCCAAAGGGAAGCACGGCCATGCTGACCTTCACTCGTGTCGCATTGCCCAAGATGAGAAAGATGTGGCCGCAATGGTTGATTTAATCAAGAACTGGACAGATCCATTTGCAGGTCATGTGCAACTGTCCAGCATCTCAACAGGAGCTGTTGCCACTACTGCTATAGCAGAGGACCTTGCGACCGCCTATAAAGTTGGAGAGGCAGCCTACGCTGATTTCAAGAAGACCCGTCTCGAATCACAGCCCCCAAAGGTAAGGTTCAATGACAAATTGAAGAAGCAAAAGCTGAAAACCTTCAGTGCTTTATCGAAGACCAAGACAGTGGCAAAGGGTAAAGACACAGAAACTGTTCTGCGCGCTGATCGAAATTTGTTTGCGCGGATGATCGTAATTGCTGAAAGCCGCAATCTGCAAATGCAAGATGTGTTAAAGCACCCATTAGGCCCTCTTCCTGCTTCTCTGGCCTGCAACAATGGCTTTCCCCGCAAGACCAATAAGGCACAACTTGGCAAAGAATTAGAGAAATTGATACAGCCAACAACAGAGGTAACACGGCCGTCAGCTTACCTAATAGATGGGATGGCTCTGGTCCAAAAGCTGAAGGTAGATTATCTCACATTTGGTGAGATCGCAGACAAGATTCTATCTAGAGTGTTGCTTGAGGGAGAGGGTAGCAACAGAGTGGATGTGGTATTTGACGTGTACAGAGACATTTCCATTAAATCAGCAGAGAGAGAACTCAGAGGTGAAAGTGATGCTATAACTTTCAAGAACCTTGCGGCTGGCCAGAAGGTCAAGCAATTCAAGGATTTTTTACGCAATGGTGACAACAAAACAAGTCTTGTCAGGTTTGTTGTGGAACACTGGCAAAACACACCGAGTCGCAAGAGACTGGAAGACAAGGAGCTGCATGTAACATGTGGAAACCGATGCTACAAGATCACTGCCGAAAGAATAGAGGATGAAGAAGAGCTAAGATCTGAACAAGAGGAGGCTGATACACGACTTCTCCTGCACGCGCAACATGCAGCAAATGAGCAGCGATATAAGTCAATCATTGTATCCTCAGAAGACACAGACGTTAGAATCCTATGCCTTGCGTTTTCATTTTCCATTGATGTACCGATTTATCAGCGTTGTGTTTCTCAACTGAACGCTCGGTATGTCGACATTGGAAAAA
>OX421450.1:24693766-24696266 GCA_949126865.1 Montipora capitata | reverse complement strand
CAACATAGCTATGAAGCCACTGGCGTTGGGAACTAGTCATTTTTGGGTTCCATTGTTCCCGTGAGGAATGAATCAACGATGAAATGATATATGAAATGGATCATATATGAACTGCGGATATGAAATCAAATGAAGCTATGATCCTCGCAGTTATGAACGCAATTTTTGCAATTGAGTAAAGAAGCCTGAAAAATTCAGAACTTCATTTGATTTCATATCCGCAGTCCATATATGATCCATTTCATCGTTGATTCATTCCTCTTTGGAACATTGGAACCCACAAATGACCAGCTCCTAACGTCAGTGGCTTTATAGCTCAGTTGGTTAGAGCGTCGAGTCCTGTCAGGTTTCTTTACGCAATTGCAAAAATTTCGTTCATAACTGCGAGGATCATAGCTTCATTTGACTCCTATCTATATAATAAAAAGAAAATTACACATTGGCGTGAATATATGAATTTTATTTTCTCGTGTTAGAAACAATATATTGCTCGATGCGCTCTTTCGTAAAATATTGTTTTTACCACTCTAGATAAAATCAATATCTTTGCGCCGCCGTGTAATATATCCTCCATGTATCATCCGCGTAGGTGTGAACGGATGGCAGATGACATTTCAGAATATCAAACAACGAACTCGTGTAGATGATGAATAAGAGGGGGCCTAGGCACGAGCCCTGCAGAACCGCGCAGCTCAGGTTGAATTTCTCGGAAAGCGTAGATAGAGACCTGCTTCGTTCTTCCCGCCAAATAGGATTTAAACAACAGTAAAGCCTTGCCCCGCAGGCAAAGCTTGGACCGCAGCCTGTGGAGAAGTATGCCGTGGTCTACGGTGTCAAACGCAGCACGGAGATCTGACATGACAAGTAAGGTTACGTGACCCTTGTCTATATTCACCAATAGATCGTTTTTGACTTTCAATAAAGTAGTCTCAGTGCTGTGATTTGATTTTTTTGGAGATCAGGAAATAAGCTGTTGGCTGCCATGTGATCTTGCATTTGGATAGCGACAGACAGACTTTTACCGTAATCTTGGGCGTAAACTGCAAGGTGCTCGCAGTTCGAAAGTTTTTCTTAAAACGTTTTTAATTCCTGCTTTCTTGAGAAGAGGGTGTACTAAATATTCTTCCAGTTCTGCACAAAGAGGTTAATGATCTTCGTAAGACAGATTTTGTCAGTTCTCACTCAGCTTTCTAATCACACCATTACATAATCATCAAATCTCTTGGGCCTGTTTCCCAATCTCTGCGATCTCATGTGTGGTGCTTGATCGTTTTCTGTATGAGTATTAGTTGGAGTACTAGTAGGAGTATCAGTTGGTTAATGTGGTGTTTCTTCACAATCACCGTCCGGTTTCGTTTCTTTCTCAGGAATATCGTTCTCTGGGGTGTATTTCTTAACATTTCTGGAGTACTGTGCTCCACTTAGGCTTTCCACAACAATACTGTGTCCATTCTTAATGATGACTGTACTTGGCGTTGGGTTGAATGGTGTACTTAACTTGTTAGACTTCTCATGCTTTACATCAATTTCAGAGTGTCCAGCACCTCGACGGGAGTCAGCATACAATTTTTCCTTTGCCTTTTGTTCGACATCACGCTCATGGATCTCTTAGTCATTAATGGGATTGACGCTCAGGTCAGCGATTTTGCATCACATCTTGCGGTTAAGCAGTTATTCAGCTGGGCTTCTTTCTTAAAATGGGTTTCACATACCAATTACAATAACATCTAATATAAACAATTGAAATCTCAAATAAACATTTGAACGTGATAAGACATATTTACCAGTTTACCTTGAAAACCAAAGTAGGAGGAACAATCTTCGCTTTGAAGGCTTATTAGAAGATACTGGCGAAACTTGGGAAACAACTGAAGAGAAAGTAAAGAAAGTCCTTGTTGACAAATTAAATATCGAGCCGGTTCCTGAAATCGAGCGTGCCCATCGCACTGGTCGGCCTACAAGACATGATGGTACTCCAAAACCAAGAACAGTTGTCTGTAAGTTTACCAGTTACAAGGCAAAGGAATCGATTCTTAAGGCAGCAAGAAGAATGAAACCCGAAGGAATCCACATCTTTGAAGATCTGGCCGAGGAGACCATGGAAAAGAGAAGAGCCCAGCTACCGCAGCTGAGACAAGCAAAAGCCCAAGGAAAGATTGCTTATTTCTCCCTTGATAGACTTATTATAAAAGACAGACCAAATGGATCGGGTACTATGGCTTCATATTCTTCGATCTCTAGTTAAATGTTTTACTGACTCATTAATCACAATAATATAATGAATGAACAGTGTAACATCTAAGCAAAAACAAAAATCCCCTTGTGGCATATGCCATAAATGGGTCAACAGTAACCATCGAGCACTTCAATGTGGTAATTGTCATCTCTGGATCCATTATAGATGCAATGGTCTAACCTTTGATGAATACCAACGTCTGCAGTTGAATATGGAGGTATGGTTCTGTAAAACATGTATTACTGACATTTTTCCTTTTACATC
>OX421450.1:24686266-24688766 GCA_949126865.1 Montipora capitata | reverse complement strand
GGCTTATACGTTGGAAGAGCGTTAACTGAAGCAAGCCTCTTAGATTCAGCTCCAGCCCTCGCTCTCACAGAAGTAAAGAACTCGTTGAACTCGTTCGCCAGTTCCGTCATATCCTTTGAATACATCGGTCTCGATTTCTCTTTCGACGGGATACATTTTCATATCACCTTCCACATGGCACTGCTACTCCGATTGACATTCATCTCTTTTTGAATGTAGTTTCTCTCAGCATCACATAGCCTCCTCTTAACCTCATTACGGTAATGCTGCCAGTCTATAACAGCGCCCGAATCACCAGCACCACAATTGTGTACTTGATCTCTCTCATCCTTCAACTCCTTGATGTCTTGATCTAGAAATGGATATTGCCCATTTCTGACTTTCCTTTTCCTGACAGACGCATGACATTCCAGGACTTCCAAACATTTCTCAATTAAAATGTTCTACTTTCTCATTAGCATAATCAATCAAAGCATTTTCATGCCATGGGACTTGGGCGAGATCATTCAAAAAGCTTCTCAGAGTCATAGATATTATAACTTGTAGATATAACATAAGTAGGCAGTGATTTCGGCGCCTTGAGATTCAGTACTGCATAAATCACATAATGATCGCTAATGTGTGTTTCAACCACACCACTATCGGTAACTAGGGCTGAATTGGAAGTCATGATGACATCAATCAGAGTCTCGGATGTTGGAGTCACTCTTGTAGGCTCTGTTGTAAGTTGCTTCTTATTTAAGCTGCTACACAAGTCATTCAGGGCTCTCGATTTATAGGACCTCGTGAGCAGATCACCGTTGAGGTCTCCAACTACCTAAACGTACTTCCCATAGGTAAGGGCTTGCAAATACTGATCCATAACTAAACATGAGCAGGCGCGTAGCGTGGTCATTTTTTCAAGTACGCACAAGTACATATGATCTAGAAACCTAAGTAAACTAAGCGAAAAATACTGCGTTCTTTATTTCTTGTTCGAAGTAGTTGTGTGAATACAAGCAAAGTACAAAGCGTCTTGCCCTTATTTTGAGCAAACTTGGCGCAAACAAAACATTGTTTTGGTTGTGCTAGCGTGACTGGAATTGCCAACAACGTTCTTGCAACGTCGCTCCTTTGTCAAGAACGTTCTTGGAACGTCGCTCCTTTGCAACTTCGCCTTTTTGTTGCACGCTGACCAAACAACACTGCATTGTTTAGTGTAAAAAAAGTACAATGCAAAACTAAGTGAGAACATGGTATAGCTTTTGTTTTAGTTTTTAGAATTTAATCAAAGTGGTGTTTTCATGAGGTTGACTAGCAGTAGAGTTATTTTCATAGAGTTATGTCGTAGAGTTAGAGTTAAGTTTCCAAAATCCTGAATTTAGAAATACAGAAATACAAAAAGTATCCTAAACATGCATAAAAGCTAACCTTAGGCCTAATTAGGCCTAAACAAAAGTTTAGCTTTTATGAATGTTGGCTTCCAAAATCTTGAATTCAGGATTTTGGAAACTTAACTCTAACTCTACGACATAACTCTATGAAAATAACTCTAAGAATAGCTGTCCCCTGTTTTCATAAGGAAATCTTGGTTGCGTACAAGTAAAAGTTAAAAATAGAAACAATTAGTATAAAACTTCAAAATTTTCTGGTGACTTCAAGTACGCCCGTGCGTATTTGCGTATAGGACGCTACGCGCCTGATGAGAGCGGACAGCCAGGAGGCATACAACAAGAATGATTTCAATTTCTTGTGTTGAACTTGAGCTACAATCTGAAATCCGAGAAAGATCTTAAAGGACTTTGCTTTTGAGAGATCTCCGTAGATAAACACAGACCGGTCAAGCCTAATCAATTTGTATTCCTCCATCTCTACTTCAGCGTTCGTAACAGAGGAATTAAGCCAAGATTCTGAAACCGCTAAAATTCCATACTTCTTTTCAGTCATTGCATTCCTCACTTGTAATAGGTGGTTTCTATCCTTGATCGATCGCGCATTGAGGTGTTGCCACCAGAATGTCATCTACTCTGACCAACACACCTTTGAAAATGAAAAGTGGCAGTTTTCACATCAAAACACAATCGCATGGATTTACATAAACCTTTTCGAGTGTTGATGGTAAGCACTTCAGACGAATATTCATCCAAAAACAATTGATTGAAAGCACTGGGCAAATCAAATACTGAAAATGTATCAGGGTTAGCCCCATCTTGAGCATAGCACACATGTCTTGCACATTAGGTAGTTTGTACACATCATCCTCAATGCGCTCATTGATTCCCTTATAATCGCCACACACCCTTATGGAACCGTCAGATTTAGGAACATGCACCAAAGGGCTTGCCCAATTACTACAGGATACCGGATGCAAAATATCTGACTGCACTAGTCGATTATACTCTTTTTCAACTCTTTCTAAGAACGAATATGGGACCGGCCTATCCTTCATAAACACTGGTTTGGCACCCTCTTTAAGTTTTAAAGAAGCTATGAAACCCTTAATGCCAGAGTCATGACTGCT
>OX421450.1:24678766-24681266 GCA_949126865.1 Montipora capitata | reverse complement strand
CACTGAATTACACTTTGGCGGGTTGCATAATTAGTTCATATTGTTCATTCTAATATTAGTTTAGTGAAACTAAAGGGTTCAGAACGACTTACTCCGATTCCGGTATCTGAGCATACATGGTAAAGACACGCCATCTTACGGACACCATTTGTGTTTCTATATCATCTACCACACCCCCTTTAATTGCAACGATTTCACTTTTAGAAGTACAGAAAATTGGAGTGTCCTTCTCGAAGACTATGTCTTGCGCATAATTTGTCTTGGGCGCTGAAAAGTGAACTGGCTGTCCCTCCAACAATAGCAACATATCTTGCCACGGTAACACTTGAGCAGACGAGCGAAAATCATTTTAAAATATTATTTCGGCTAACTCTGCGCCTACCCAAGCAAATGGTGTGCTCGTTGGGTTTAAAAATGCTCTATATTAACTGTAAATGGACTTAAGAGAATTGTTTTTTCACAATTGGCTAAGCCTTTAAGAAAAATATTACGATATTTTCCTCTTCCTTTTTCTCATAGTTCGCGCTTAGCTGAAGAGAAATCATCTCGATGCAATTTCCTTGAAGAATATTCAGTGCAATATGCAACCAACGGCCGTCACAATTTTCTGCACAATTTCCTTCCAAAGGTTCTAGGGGAATTTCCATACGCGACATTCGTTGACGCCTTAACGTCTCCTCGGATTTTTCAATCTCCCAACCCGTCCTGATTGCTTCTTCGACTGCTTTTTTCCCTCGGTTGACAACGAACTGTGCCAGATCTGTTTTCCCTTCCATTTTCTGTCTCTTGGCAAGTGCAAGGAGTTCCAAGTATGTTTTGATACCTTTGGAGACAGCAATTTCGGAAACGTCAAATATTGTAAGACGCGATGGTCGTTTTCGCTTTTTAGAAGATGATCTTCTTGATGCAGAGCTTTCTTCGCCGGACTCTTCGCCTTCAATTTCTTGCACTTCTTGCCTTTCTGCAGCTATAGCCTCGCTAGCAGCTGTTATCGCGGGTGGAGGTGTGTTCCAAAGATCAGGGTGATTGGCGGAGACATCAAAACATCGTTATCCTCCTTGATAACATAACTCCAAGCAAGTGTAATAGTTCACATGACGATTCGAGAAATGGACATTAACTCTGTATCGTGTATGAATAAACTGCCGAACCGACAACCATCGTCTTGGTCTTCGAAGTTTAATGGCCATGTGGAAATGAATTCCTCCTGTTTGATGGAGCTCGAGACAATTTCAGCAAACCGCTGTCGAGAAGATACCTTAGTACTATCAGCTTGACTATACGTTATAAGGTAGACACGGCTTACTTCTTTTATTCCTAACTCTTCTTGTGATGACTGTTCAACTACAGCGCTATCCATGTTTTCTATGTTGGAAGCCAATTTTAATTACTGTAATCAATCTCAGACCACCTGCGATGTCACGCGACGCGTTGCTACGGAGCATGATGCGCTGCTACCTTGCGCTATGCGTTAAAATCAACTAACGATTATTTAAAAAAACATGTACTTTACAAAAATTCAGTTCCTTACCGGTGGTATTCAGTGCTTCCAAAGGCCACACAACAACTGTCATAAAATGGTTGCGCACATTCATTACAAAATCAAAAGAATACACACTAGATATCTTCAGACGTACAGCAACGTGACATGATTAATTTAAGGTTATACGATACTGTATCTGTTTTACAACTACAATTGTAAAGAAAGAAGGATTCTAAAATTGAATGGTATTCATCGCACCTTATCTCCTAAATAGGCAAAGTTACCCATCATTGTTTGCTTTTTGGGCAGCAGTTGATCTTTACTTTACTGTATGGCAACTTAAAAAAAATCTGGACCTGGGAACATCTTTAGGGGCAATTGTCCTCAAATAGAGTACAAATGAATTATTCATATTTTCTACTTTAGTGAACACGCTACTCCAGTGATCTTCAGTGTACTTTATTTTGTTCGATTCCCAGGTTCTTTTTCACTACCTTCAGCATAAAAAGCCATGCATGGTGAAGTGCTCGACATTGGAGGATCTGATTAGAGAGGCAAGAGTCTTATTCGAGGTTGCAGAGGAGTCGAAAGTGTTTATTCAACGCTTTGATGAACTTTGGACGGAGAAAATTGATGTCGAGTCACTGAACGATGTTAATAACCGGGACAAACGTGGAAAAGGAGGTATGCTACTCTTTTAAGCCCTACCTTCTTGATTTTATGTGACATTTTGAAGTTTCATTTAAGCTCTGGTAGAAAGAAATAAGCATTCCAATTTTTGAGCCACTGCCATTTTATATTTTAAAACTTTATTTAATTTTTAGGACTTGACGTAACAAGATCAAGATGTTTATATTTATACCAGTAGCATAAGCTTTTTCAGAGCTAACCATTGCATATGCTATTCAAGATAATGATTTTACTGGTGTATGCCTATAATTTTGTGTAAGGTATACTAAATCGTTTTACTTGTTTTTTTTTTTAATTTTTCTCTTTCATCTTCAAGCAAACAAGCCA
>OX421450.1:24663766-24673766 GCA_949126865.1 Montipora capitata | reverse complement strand
GATGACCTGAAAGACGATGCAACTTCCAATAATAGTGAGTGGTTTACAGGTGACATTGAAAGCGCTAACGACAGCGAGAAGCAAACTCCAAAAGAAAATAGACATATTGATCCGATCTGTTTACCAAGAATGCTTCTACAGCTTGCAATCCTATACCTAGTCATGAGCATTTATTGTTGATTCTTAGAGAGAAATGACTAAATTGGATTTCCCTTGTGGGAGAGCTACAAGATTTGCTTAAAGCTTATTCTGAAGAGGTGATTAATCAAGCTTTAATGGACTATGCTTACTGGCTCTCTACAAGTGCAAATGATCTTACTACAGAAGAGGAAAAGCTGATTGAACAATCTAGACAGGCATACTTGCTTCTTGAACGAGAAAGAGCTGCTCTAGAGGACATTAAGTCGGACTCGGATAGTGATGACCCTGAACAGTGGACAAATTTGAGAGCTCATGATCTAAGTAGTGAAACGATGAAAGAAGTGGTTGCTCAACAACGAAGAATTTTCAAGAAAAGAGCAAGAAAGCGTTATTTAAAAGAAGTTGCTACAAGATCATTGCTGAAAAGGAAAGTGCCAAAGCGGTCTTCAAAACTGTTAAAGAAATATCCAAACTTGAGGAAAGACATTGAGAGCTTTGTTCATGAAAACCGTATAGGAGCTGATGCATGGCGTAGAACAGGGGTTGCAACTTTTGATGGTAACATTAAGTCTGGTAGAAGAGTGACTTACAGTCGGATTAAGGAGCACCTGGAACAGAAGTATGGGACGAAGTTCAGCTATGGAGCTATAGTTCAATTATCAGTAGCAAGGAACAAACGAAGGGCATCTGCAAAGCGTTATTGGGGAGCAGCGCAAGTCACATCCTGGCGAGCAAGAAAAGCCTTTAATGTTCGACTTAATCCAGACTGCCATTGGAGTGCAGCTTTTTATCGTGGTCTTCACAAAATTCAGTTGGAAGATGGCAGGGACAAAACAGTCATCAATAGAGACGATCAATCTGGATTTAGACTCGATACAACATACACTCACAAACAACATAAGGCAGTTTCAGGTATCTCAGACCCCGAGAAAACAATACGAACAGATTACGTGAATAAATATGCGTCAGTACTCCAGACAACGTCATATATGATCCTTCCAACAAATACAACATGCCAAGCCACAGCAGGCATAGTAAAAGCAGACATGTTATTTCCCAAAAATGCTTCTCAGCATGCTGCTCATCTGGCCATGTTGGAAAATCATGAAGAATTCTATGACCACATGGCTCAAAAGAAGATAGACTGCAACAGAGTAGACGGTGCCTCTGATGAAAATCCTGGACATGATAAAGTGCACTTCCTATGGACAGAACGCCACCTGGAGTAGAAAAAGGTGTGCACGTTGGTGACTACAAGATGTAGTGGAAGTTCCTACCTTAATCGTGTAGAATTGCAAGTAGTATAGGACTTGGGGGTACTAGCGCATTTTACACGAATTTGAATAAAACGAAGTTTACATACGATTTTAACTAGCGCAAAAAGAACCAACTTTAAAACTAATTAAATATGCATAGATTTTGCGTTGGATTTTGCGTTGATTTTTGTGTTGATTTTTGCGTTGGATTTTGCGTTGAATTTGACCTTGGGATTTTGCGTTGAAATTTTGCGTTGGATCCATATTCACTAAAAAATTAATCTATATGTTTTTTTTTTAATATTACCAAGCACAAAACTACATGATTAAATATTCACATAATCAATCAAATGAAACATGAAAGAATCACATAGCATAACATTCTTAGAAATAAAAAAAGGGGTTTTCCCATGATTTTAATAAATCAAAAATGTACCCATAAATTTATTTTCTGATATTTTTTCTGATAAAAGTACAGATCTGATAAATTTTCTGAAGCATGAAGTTTGTTTAAATATTTGCATAATCAAAATAGAGTGACATTCGATAATCTTTAGCAGTAAACTTTAGCAGTAAAATTTAAAAATGTTTTCTTTATATATATAATGGATTGTAGTATTTATCATGATCTTTTTATTGAAAACAACGTTTTATTTTGTGAAATGTGTAATAAACAACTTATTGATAATAAAAAAGAGCTCTATTTCCCTTGTTGTACAAAACAAGATATAAGAGATATTGATGGTGTAATGACTTGCGTTCGATGTGGTCTTTGTCATCATCATGTGTATAACAATGATTATATTGATTTTTATGAGAATATGTATAAAATAAGAAAAAAGAGTATATATAAGAAAATATAATATTAAAAATGTGTTATTAGATATAGAACTAAAAAACAGATCTGTAATATCAAGAGATATTATAAACCGTGTTTGTAAGACATTTGATCTTATAAGCACAGTTTTGCATATAGTTAACAAAGACAGAAAAAGGATAATATCAATCAAATTTATAATACACAAGCTTTTTGAAAAATGGAATTTAAAATTTGTTATCCCAATTACTAAATCCAAAAAGACATTGAATATTTATGAGGAATATTGGTCTCAGGTTTGTTTGTTGATTGAACTATAATTTTTTTTTATATTTTTAATTATTTTTTCTGGTATAGAAACACAATTATCATTAATGATATTATCAAATACAACAGATTTATTTAAAAATATTTTTTCATCAAATACACCAGAGCGTAATGAATCTCTTAGTTCAATTAAGAGATTATTATAACTAGTATATGCAAATTTGCAATTTTCAAATTTTCGATCATATTTTTTTGCTGTAGCATATGTTTGTAAAAGAACACCGGCTCCTGAAATGAAACAAAATAATAGGATTAAGAGTAATTCCGCCTGCTATTGTACCTGTAACTACTAATAAAGCTGATGCAATATTGGCTGATTTTTTGGTAATGTTGAAATGATTTCTTATAACACCAAAATTTTTTGTGATAATATATTCATACAAATCTTTTATTTCTTTAATTTTTTCATCTGATAGATTTTTGCTTATATGATTGAAAATTAAATATTTTTTCACACATATTATGTATATACATTATACAATTATCTGTTTCCACTATTTTTAATCTGATTTTGTAACAATGTTATTTGTTGTTGGAGATTAGTAATAGCAGAATCAGGCTGTTTTTTACTGATTGCATGATTATTATCATTGCCATCTTTAATTACTAATTGACGACCTTCTGTGATCATTATCGTTGATGAGTAGTTCTGTTTTATTATTAATAAATGGATTGGTGTCTTCATTGATATACTCAACTGTGTATTCCAATTTATTGCCATTTTTATCTAAAATGAAAGGCATTCTTTATTATTATATTGTATTTTATTAATTACACACCGACTACTTGATGAACGAGTTTAAATTTAATATCAACAGCGTCACTAAGATTAATTGATAAAATTTTTACAACTCTATTAATAACCAACTTTGTAGGTAGAGCAGTAAAACGAAATCTTATTTGGTATGATTGAAAATTTCCGCTTCCTAAATCTCCATAATTTAGATGGATTATATCGTTTTTATTGATATATTTTCCTTAATTAAACAAAGTAATTGACTTGATATTTATAGAATCAAAATTGATTTTTACGCCGCTGGAAATAAACTCATTACTGTAGTAAGATCTTCCATGACGAATAAATGTGCTTTTTTTTACAGGACCAAAAATATATGACTTTGTAATAATTGAAGATAATGATGATTTTGATAAAGCGTATTTAAAACCGGCTGGAAATCCGATATTAATTATTGGTTTATTATTCATATCGATCGGCATATGCATTTGAAAATACTCAAGAGGACTTATTTCATAATATTTTTCAAAATCGTAAATACTAAGATCAATATTGTTTAATGCTTCATCTTCTGTTCCATAAATTAATACATATATTGGTAAAAAATGAGGGCTATCATTATCATAAGTAGCTTGAAAGTTAATATATAACCTTCCTTGAATTTGTTTTCAACTACCATCCGGTGACATATTTAATATTGAGCGATAATATTTATAATCGGAATTTACTTTTTTTGTGGCATTATGGTTTATGAACACATTGATTTTTTCAAAACTGATTATTGCTCTGTTGAACTCCTTTTCAATGAAAGGAAAAAGTTCAAAATATATTTCAAGAGCAATCATATAATTATTACTGAAATTGTCTTGAATCAGTTTAAACAAATTAAAATCAAATCTGCCTTTGAATAAGTTTGAACCATCTTGCGTTTTTGAACTTTCAAGATGAAAGCTCTTTTATTAATTTTATGAGGCATTTGGTTAAAATTTATTAACTTAGCTCCTTGTATGCCAAAATCAACCGCTAATTCACCGTTGTCCATACAATAAGCAAAAACATTTTTACGATTTTCATGTGAGCTTATATGTGATTCACCAATTTTTTCATCAGTATATTTTTTATTACTTGCATCATTATCGTTTGATGGTAAAGCAATATCAGTAATTTTTTAATTTGAATCTAAATTTGTCCCATCCTTTTTTCAAAAATAATCTTTCAGTAGTTGAAGATATTACTGAATTAGCTTCATTGACTTGTACTAAATTAACAGCATCTTTATTTTGTGTTGCTTTTTTCAAATTAGTTATTTTGTTGTTATTTAAGTCAAGATCGCTTGATAATGTTTTATCTATTTTCCTGTTTAGAGCATTGTCCACATAATTTTTTGTTGTAGCATCGTTGCTATATTTTGGTTCAGTTAAATCAGTTAGAGCATTTGATCCAAGTGATAGCTCTCCTCGCATTGCTAAAGATTTATCAATTGGTAGATATTTACTTAAATTTTGATCGACATAGGATTTATTTACGAGTCCATTTAGATCATTTGGATTTCTATAACTAATAATTTTATTTCCACCCATGTTAATATCCATGTTTTTATCCAATTTTTTTTTTAAGTTCATCTTTTACATATTTACGATTAACAGCAGATGTATCGTTACTCGCGTTTTCAATTCCGTAAATGCTATTATTATTGCATTGAATGTCACCTTTCATAGTTCCTCCAGTTAAATGCAAATAGTTACTCAGCTCATTGTTTAATTGACTAAAATTGACAGCATCATTGCCCCTAGTAGCTGTTTTGAGATTTACTATTTTATTGTTTTTCATGTCAAGATTGCTTGACAAACCACTTTTTAAAATATAATCATTTAGCTCTGTTTTATCAGCTTTTGATGACAGATGCGTTGAAAATAGAAGCTACTGGACTGCAGATCACAGAGGCGCATTCCTTGAGTAACCAATTCGGTATATTGTCAGGACCAATGGATTTACGTTCGTTGATAGCTAGGAGGGAAGTTTCAACTGCCCCAGGTGATATTATAAATTCGTCAGGTGTTAGCTGAACAGGGATACCATCAAACAGTAAAGGTTGCATACCAGCATTAACCTTATTGAAGGAGGCGTTAAAGGGAACCTCCACTAAAACAACAAAATAACTTTAAACCACAGAACATAATGTTTACAATTGGAATTGCTCAATCTTTTTCCAATGAAAGCGTTTGTATTCGAGAAAAATAAATTCCGAAAACACTTATTTTGGCTTTCAAATTTCCCGGGCGCCGCCATCTTGAATAATTGTGACGTAACTTGGTTGCCCTATTGTTCTGGTACAAAGAGCGATTGTTCTGGAACAATAGGGCAACCAAGTTACTTTATTAAAGATGGCGGCGCCCGGGAAATTTGAAAGCCAAAATAAGCGTTTTTGGAATTTATTTTTCTCGAATACAAACGCTTTCATTGGAAAAAGATTGAGCAATTCCAATTGTAAACATTATGTTCTGTGGTTTAAAGGTATTTTGTTGTTTTAGTGGAGGTTCCCTTTAATAATCTCTGCCAGCTCAAGACTGCTTACAGAGGAACCGTTTATAACCATCTTTGAAAGAGATGTAGACTTTGATTGACCGGACAGTTGTTTGATGCTATCCCACCATTTCTTAGGATTATGATGTTGGGTGTTCATAACTTTGTTGTGATAGAAGTTTTGGCGAGCAGATTTACAAAGCTTGGTGACTTTCCTTCTATAAAATCTATATAAGGTGGGATTCCCCTTGACCCAAGCACGTTGTCGATTAGCAATCGCTTCTTTTATGTCAGCGGTAAACCAGGGCTTATCAGTTGGATGAAGTTTAAAATGACGTACAGGAAGATGATTATCAATAATATTGCTGATTGTTGAATGGAACATGGAGAATTGCTCTTCACACGAAGGTAGGTGTTAAAGCGATGTCCAATTGAAAGACTGGAGAGAAGAGTAAACGGCTTGTTTGTTAAATGTCTTGCAGCTCCGCTTGGTAATACGGATGGTTGGTTGATGTGAGGGCAAAACATTCAAAGGTTGGAGAAAGACACTTGAGTGATCGGACATACCAAGTTGGGGGAGAATCTTAGCTTCAGCATAATAAGATGAAAGCGTGGAGTAAGCCTGGTCTAAAACGTTATTACCACGCGTTGCCTTAGTGACAAGTTTTTTTAATTTGAAAGATGAACACAGATTACCGGGTTTGAATTGATTAAAATCGCCCAGAAGGATGATGGCTGAATTAGGATGGGCAGACAAAGCTTTATATCCAAACAACTGAACAAATATGCGCGAAGCTCGTTGTCGTCATTACCAGGCGGGTGATATATGACAGCAAATATGATTGCGTTGGTCCCACGAGGTAGCCGATAAGGTTTAATCAGCAACCATTGGCATTCAAAGATGGAGTTGTTTAGATCGTTTAACTCAATAAAATTTGTTTGTGATGAGATATAAGTACAAATACCACCGCCCCGTTTATCATCAGGTCTGTCTTTACGGCAGGTCACATATCCTGGTAAGCTGATTAGATCGTCAGTTACGCGAGACGAAAGCCACGACTCAGTGATTGCAGCAATAGAAAACGAATTAGCTTTGATAGTACCGTGGATTTCGTCGAGTTTATTTACCATTGAGCGGGCATTGCTGAAGAAGATGGAAGGAAAGGAATGACCCTTTGTCTTCGGCTTGGATTCTGTTTGAATAAGGACAAGGTTGTTGTTTACGTTTCTTGAACAGTTATTAGATTGTTGAAATTCCCAAGGGGATACAGTTGGCGGAATTTGCATATTCCAAGATGGAGTAATGGCACCACTGAATTTAATGTAATATATCAAACACGAGAAGGAGTGTTTCATCGGATATCCAAACACCGAGAAGCGAGTTGAAAAACGAGGCCGAAGGCCGAGTTTTTTAACCGATTTCGAGGTGGTTGGAGATCTGATGAAACACTCTTTCGAGTGTTTGATATTGCTTCTCAAAAGAATCAGTATTTTAAGAGATATTTGGGATCAAAGTTGGCGAAATTTTATGCTAATTAAGACCACATATCCAAATTTTTTTCACGGTAGTGATTTCCTTTGTTTTTGGCTTATGAATTATTAATGAGCTTGAGAAGTTAAAATCATATTCTGCTTGAAGATGGTAAATGTTATCGGCAAAATCTCGTCTGTACCTTCCATGAGACATCACTGTTCTTATAGGTCTTTGGTAGGACGACCCAGCTCTACATCCACGACGCGTGAAGGTCCTCGCAATTCCACAATCTCTAAGCACACGCCACGTTGCACTATCCACAGCAGGAGTATGATGAATAGAGGAAATTATAGACAACAAGAATGTCCTTGAATAAAAGCGAAATGCCATTCTCGCGAATGGGAGTCAAAAAGATATCTTAGGCTAAAGCAAATAGTCGTAAAGGTCGCAAAATTGACGAGCTAACAATTTGTGCCGTGCAGCTACTGAAGCCCAACGCAAAAGTGAGCATTGATATGCGTAATATGGGAGTTGCTATATTAGACACATTGCTACAAAACATCAGCAATTAATAAATCACAACATAACAAACTCTATAAGAAGTATTTCAAAATTTAATGTAAGGATATTGTATATATAGATGGATAGAGAAATTGTATTATCAAGCTATTCAGTTAAAGAAATACCTTTTAATAAACCTGAAATTTTTGTTACAAAATTTACGAGACCAATAATTTTACCAAGTAATAATGAATATCAGCCTCGTTTGAATAGGATTATTAATATGAATTTTACTTGGTTCAATGTTAATCCATCATACAAAAATCAAACAATAGCATATAGCATCAATAATGGATCAAACTTTCAAGATATCACGATTGCAGCTGTTGTATGGAATTACAAAGATTTTGATAGCTATCTCAAACAAATAATAAAAAAGACGGTATATCATTAAAATTTAATGCAACAACATTCAGAGTCACAATTGTTTTGCCGACTCAAGTAAGACGTGATTTAACAAAATCGGATTTTAATGATCTCATAGGTTTTGAAAAAAAAATATTAACAAGTGGAGCAAATATTGGAAGTAAAGTACCAAACTTAAGTCAAGATACCGACGTATTAAATATCCATTGTGATTTGATTAACGATAGTTTAGTTGATGGTCAAGATACGGATATAATTTATAGTTTCAGTACAAGCGTTTTACAACCATCGTATTCATTTACACTAGAACCGCAAAGAATAACCTTTACTCCAATTAATAAAACCACTATATCATCAATTAGGATGGGGGTTACTGATGGTAGACGAAGATTATTAAATTTAAATGGAACCGATGTATCATATTCATTAATTTTCTAAAGAGTAGAATAATATAACATAAGAATATAATGAAACCATACGAATTCAAAAGATTTTACCATCCAAGAGTTGGTAGATTTGTATATAAGCACAAAGGATCTGGTATTATTGTAGATAATATATTCAAACCATCTTCAGTTTTCAAAAAAGTAGCTAAGCCTATGGCAAAAAAGCAATCGAATCCGGAGTGTCACATGCTGGTGATAAAATAGATAAAAAGCTTGCTGAAAAATCTGGTGATTTAATTATGAATCAGCTTTCTAAAATTAGACAAGGTTCAACAAAACAACAAAAAATAATGCCAATTCAACCTATGACACAACAAGAAGACACTAATATGATTTTAAATCGTTTAATATCAGGTAGTGGTATCAAAATAAGACGTTAAAATTATGTAATACAAGAGGCTACAAGTAGCCTATACTCGGGCCTGCAAAAGTACAGTGAGTGGTGTATGGTTAATTTAGCGCTAAAGAAAAGAACAGAGAGAAGTTTGTCCTTCTCACATCGGCCTTACATTGCGATTCTCATGATGTTCGACTGTGTATGTAGTGAATACCCGGACCCAGATTATCTTCATTACAGGTGGTGACAATGACCACTGGACACGAGGTAAAATTTGAGAAAAGCACATTGTTTTTTACTGATCGATGGTTATTCTTGCTCAGTGTTTGAAAAAGGAAACGCTAATTGAACGGTTAAGATGAAACGAAATGACTCGTCGAAACATCTTTTGGAGAAAAATATGAAAGAGAAACGAAGGTGAGATGTGAAAACATCTTTCCAAAATGACCAAACTTTCGTGCAGTGGTGCACGTAAAGGTCACTTTGTCACGTGCGCGACACGTGAAGATGTGCACTATATCTCGACACTTGAAAATACTTCCAGAAGTGCAAAAGTTCCTGGGGGCCATGCCAAATGAATCCATAGCACGAGAATCAAATATTTAAAATATACCATTTGTTGTAATTTAAATACTCGCAGAAATATGCACCCAATTGTCAAAATAAATATGTTATTTGCCAGCTGGGAGGTCCGTATAGGGAAAAACTGTGACCGAGGCCTTGAAATTGTTGCTTTTTCAAGAACGATGTCACAGTTTTTTGCTATACAGACCGACCCTTTGCTGGTAAATAACTTTTTTTTTTCCCTCTCCCCCATCCCCTCTGAAATCACTTGTTTTAATTGTTGACTCGCACCGCGCTTGATAGTGAATGCAGTATTAAAGCGACTTACAAACTGAACGTTTCAAGAGAAATTCAATTTCCAAACCTCTTGTCTAATGAAAAATAACCTCTGTATGTAAACGGAGTCGGTGTAAAAAAAATGGAAATTTAAGGTCATCAAACAAGCTCACGCA
>OX421450.1:24626266-24653766 GCA_949126865.1 Montipora capitata | reverse complement strand
ATTTAATTAAAAATATGTTATGTAATTAACAAATTATATAACATAAAATATATACAAGAAATGGCTCAACTTTACGAAATAAATGTAAAATTATCACCGAGTCAAAAAAAGAATTTAGCAAAAGCTTTTCACAAACAAGAAACAATTGCTTTATCAGGAAACGATACTCTTCATGTGCCTGCTAATATTGTCAAAAGATTGAATAAAAGCAAACAATTAAAAAAAGGCATGGATATCAAATTATCTAAAACTAATATTAGAAAACAAGTTGGAGGAAGTTTATTATCTTCAATTTTGTCACTACAAAAAACATTGCTTCCTACTTTTGGTAAAACACTAGGCTTATCAGCTTTATCAGGATTAGCTTCGGAAGGAGCTAGTCAAGCTTAAAAAGCCATTACTGGAAAAGGAGTTCAAACAGGTGGTTTAATTATTCCGTATAATAAAGTTAATGAGTTGATTCCACATGCAAATATGTTTACAACAAAACAACAAAGAGATATGATTAATGCTCCTCAAATGGGCAAAGGTCTTATTTATCCATCAAAAAAGCAATGTGGTGGCTTTTTAGGAACGCTTTTAGCTTCAATTGGTATACCGATGGCTATTGATCTTGTTAAAAATATGATAAGCGGCAAAGGAGCACCACGAATTGGAATGTATACATCACAACCTCCATTTTATAGCTATCCACCATATGTAACAGGTCAAAGTGTAAAAAAAAAAAAGGAAAAGGATTACTATTACGAAAAAACAGTCCATTCAAAAACATTCCTCTTCTAAATATTTTACTTTAAAACCAAAATGTCATAAAAATATTCCATTAAGCAATCATGATTTAATAAAATGGTGTAAATATTTGCAAATAACAATAAATGCTGTATTATCAAGAAATGAATCTGTTCGACATAATCACAAAAAAGCATTATTTATTTACAATCTTGTACCATCATATATGATTGGCAGTCATTGGATTGCTACTTATGTTAAAAATGGTGTTATTAATTATTTTGATTCGTTCGGTATGCCACCTTTTCAAGAGATTGTCAACCATGCAAGAAAAGAAAACATAACATTATTACATCAAAACAATCAAGTACAAAATATTATGACAACAACATGTGGTTATTTTTGTTTATACTTTTTAAATGAAATGAATAAAGGAAATTCATATTATGATCTGTTAAAAGTATTTAATACCCATGATACAATGGCTAATGAAAAATTTATTGAACAGTATTTTAAAAATATGTAATTAATATATATAACAAAATGAAATCATATTGCGTGAAACAAAGAAAACCGACTGAATGTGTAGAGCCATCTGGTTATAAAACAGCTAAAAATGGTAGACTTATGTTCTTTTGCACTTGTGCTGAATGCAGAATAAAAAAAAAAGATTTGTTAAAAACCAGAAAAACTAAATAGCCCGCTGGTAACGGGCAAAGGAGTTTTATCAGATATTGGTAACACAGCAGCACAATTATTTTTAACCAAAGAAGTACCTTATCTTGGTAAAAAAGCAGTTGAAATGGGTAGATATTATACATCAGAAGCAATAAGAAATCCTGCTTTACAAAAAATCCTATAACTTATGGAATTAGTAAATTAAATCCAATTATACAAAATGTTGGTTCTGAAGCTTTAAACCAATTATCATCAAAAATAAGACCAAATAAAAAAATGTAAAACAAACAGAAAAGATCTCGATGGTGGTGCTCTTGATATTCAAAAACATTTATCAAAACTTGGTGAATTACATTTAAGAACTCTAACTGGTAAAAAATACAATTACTGTGGTCCAGAAACTAAATTAAATGAAAGATTACCTTCAAATGATCCAAAATATGGAGATCCAATATATAAATTGGATGCTATTTGTCAGAAACATGATATAGCATAAAGTGAAGCAGGAAACGATTTAGCTAAAAAGGCTGATGATGTCATGGTTAAAGCAATTGGAGATATTCCTTTTAATCAGTGACCATGGTTTTCAACACCAGTTAAATATACTATGCAAGCTAAAAAATTATTAGGACTTGGTGTTAAAAAGCCAAAAAACGTTAAAAGCCGTCGAGTAAAAACAAAATAAATTGGCAGAAACTGTTAGCAGATGAGCTACACAAACCAATAAAACGAAAATTTACTCGGCGGCATGTTATTGTTAATCATGTTGATGAAATATGGGCTGCAATTTAGTAAATGGAACAAAGGATACAAATATCTTCTTATGGTGATAGATGTTTTCAGTAAATATGGATGGATTATACCATTGAGAAATAAACAAGGTGAATCCATTGCTGAGGCATTCAAAAGCATCTTTAAAGAAGGAAGAAAGCCTGAGTATTTGTGGACTGATAAAGGAAGTGAATTTTGTCACACACATGTGAAAGAACTATTAGGAAAGAATAAAATAACACTCTATTCAACAGAAAATGAAGAAAAATCATCAGTAGATGAAAGATGGAATCGTACAATTAAAAACAAAATGTGGAAACAATTTACAGTCCAAGGAAATACACAATATTCAGACTTTTTCTCTAAAATGTTACAACAGTATAACAACACTAGACACAGTTAAATAAAAATGACACCAACAGAAGCTAGTAAAAAGAATAATCAAGGAGTTGTTTACTTTAATTTATATGGTGATATGGAGCAAATATCATCAAAATCAAAATTTAGAATTTGTGATAAGGTTCGAATTAGCAAATATAAAAGAAAGAATTTTGACAAAGGTTATACACCAAATTGGACTGAAGAAATATTCACAGTTGATAAGATCCAATACACTAATCCAATCACTTACAAACTAAAAGATCTCAATGATGAAGAGATAAAAGGCAGTTTTTATGAGCCTGAATTATTAAAAGCCAAACAAGATGTATTTAGAATTGATAAAGTTATTAAAAGAGATTATAAACAGAAACAAGCTTTGGCAAAATGGAAAGGATATAGCAATCTTTTTAATTCTTGGATACCAATTAATGATTTGACGGATATTCAAAAAATAAATTACATATAAAAATATTTTTTGTTATATATATATAATATATATATATATATATATATATATGTCTAATTTACATCATATTATAAAAATGTATGAGGAATTAAAAAGATTTGAATATAAAATATTTGCTGCAAATTAGAAATTATTAGAAGAATAAATTATACAAAAAAATAAAATATATATCAATCAAATATCTAGGTGAATTTGACTTTGATTTCATGTTAAAACTTTCAAAAATAGTTATTAATGATATTATAATAGACAAATTCGGCTAACTCACACGCGGGCGTCACGTGACTTGAATTGGGTACAACAACAACCTAAACATGTGCGTTCGTATTGACATTTACAGAAAAAAAGCCGTGATGCCACAGTTTTGCTGCGCTGGAGGCTGCCAAAACAGCTCTGCTAGCCGGAAGGATCTTTATTTTCATGGATTGCCGTTAAATTCTAAAAGTCTTCTCTCTGTTTGAAAAGAGAACCAAGATATTTCAACGTCAATCGCCATACCAAGATCTGCAGCGAACACTTTACATCAGGTGATTTTATTAATCCATACTCTGGCAAAAAGCGATTGAAGGCCGATGCAATTCCTTCGATTTTTTCGTGGAATAAAGATAAGCTGGAGAAGGTTCAACCGGTGAAGAGGTTCGCTTTAGAAAAGCTGAATCAAAGCAGAACTGAAGAAGAAGAAGCAACGGATACAGCATCTGAAGGAGAAGGTGACATGGCTGTCTCTACCAGGACTGGCGAAGAACTTATTTCTCGAAAGACACAAACATATGAGGATGACATCTGTAGCAAATTACATGAACATCTTAGAATTCCCTGTTTACATAAATTTTCTGTATCCCACCTACTTTCCAAATGTTCAACCCCAAAGAAAGAAGCCAAATTGTTTACACATTTCACTGGATTTAACAGTCATGGTGAATTCGTGAATACTTTGCAATTTTTGTTGCCAAATCTAGATAGAAAAATGCTGATTTACTGGGATACTGCAACAAGAAAATCAATTGTCATTGACACAGAGAAACTGTTTGAGTGTGGTAAGGATGATCAAGATGGATTTAATAATGATGAGGACCAGGACACCACCACCTTGACAAGGCCTTCTGTTCATAAATTAAAAAGGGAGATTCAATCATGGCAGACAAGGGTTTTGATATCCACAATGACTTGAACAAACTTGATCTGAAACTAAATATTCCTCCCTATCTTAAAGATAAGGTTGGATTTGGAGAAGATGACGTCATTAAACACAGACCGTAGCAAGGCATAGAATTCATGTGGAGAGGACTATTTGCAAGATAAGAAGGTTTTGCATATTTCACTCCATAATTCCTGTAACTATGTTTGGTAGTATAAATCAAATATGGTCAGTGGCATGCCTTCTCTCCAATTTCCAGAACCCAGTGCTTGCCTGACTCAAACCAACACTGAAGGTACATGTAAGTGTGAGGATCAGTGCAAATAATCTTCACATGTGTTTAGCCTGTTTTAGAGATGGCAGTTTATTTTCTACTCTTTGCCTTGCAGTTGGTGTCTGCAAAAATTCCTTTTCTGTTCTGAATCAGGGAGGCACTCAGGTTCTGGAAATCACTCGAACTGATTATTATTGATTTCCAGCAAAACGTGTAATAGATTTTGCAGCCTAGCAATGAAGAGGTACTTACATTAATGCTTATCTGTGTTAACTGATTGATTGGTTGTGTTTCACACTATGTTGACATTCAAGAGCATACCACTCATAAGGTTAATAAATTTGTCATAATGCATGTTAAACTGTCTGAATACTGTTCACAAGAATGGTATCTTCTGTACTATGTGAACAACTGTCTTGCTCTTCCAACAAGGAATTGCAGTGCATGATGCAAATAAAATTCTCATAGTTTTGACAAAAGCTTATTTGCCCAGTGGTATGTATCAAAATAAATTCTGTTAACACACAGTTCATTTGAGTCTGAAAAATAAATGCAAAAATCATACCATTTTAAACCAGTAAGGGCCAACTGTCCTTGTACTTGAGCATAATGTCCACAGGTGTGTTCCTTCTTCTCTCCAACCTTTTCAAGATAATAGTTTGTATCAGCAGTGCTTGGTCTAATGTTTCACCTCTTTTTGAAAAAGGGCACTTTATTTCAAGTAAACCATACTTAGAACCTGTAGATGGATCAAACACCTTTCCGTCAGGACTTGCTCCAAGGTAAGGGAAAGATGAATGAACTGATAGTCCAGCATCAAATACTGCAAAACCAGGTACTTTCTTTTGCCTTTTTTTGGCATATATGGTCCTGGCGATTTTTCCTTTGCTTTGCCATGTGAGATTGCTCTTACATTGGTCAAATCTTTTGCTTCAAAAATATTTTTCAATATGGCTTCTGATGGCCTTTGAACTTGGAAGTAAACTTTACCAAAATTGGAGGCAGGGAGTCTGTAGTTGTGTTGGTCAAGCCACTCAGCAGATTCACCCTGCAAGACAGTTCTTCTCTCTAAAGCATGAGCTTCCTTTAAGTCAATAAGTACATGATGAATAAAAAAGTCAATTAAATTAGTTTGGTCTAAAGATCCAATTTCATTGAAATCAAAGGGTACCACATCAACATGTGGAATGTCAGGAAATTCAAGACATCTGGGGACTGGACTGTCTCGAGGAGAAGTCCCCCCAGAGTAGTTTGTCAAAAAGGTTGTGTTGGGTCGACCATAATCTTGTAGCTGATATGCAAGGCAAGCACCAAGGGGTAAATTTCCAAACACTGTGTTTATTAATAAACCAGGCTCTTAACAAATAAGAAAATGGAGGAGGTGTTTCTTTTTGGTTTAGGTGAACGACCTGATCCATCACATGTTGTCTTTGCAGTCCACATCTTCGTCATACAGTTTGCACCTGACTGGATCTCTTGACCTTTCTCCATTTCGGTCAGTTTCTGATCGAACATAATGAGTTCCCATTACAGGCAATGGGCAGATAGAGGTTGCTCTCGGAATATGCCAAGACTGGGGTAAACTTGTACAAGTCGCATCACTCGGGATGTCTTTCATATTTAAACAAGAATAATCATTAAACTGAAACAATAATGCAAACACATGATTGCAATGTCCGCCGCTTCCTTCCTTACACGAACAGTGTGCTTTAAAAACCTCTGCCCTGCCATCACACTCCCTAAAGATCACGGCTAAAAAATGAGGCTCCTCACTTTTTCTTAGAGATCTATAGCAACGTGCCTTGACATGGAAATCCTCCAACTACTGACACGCGTAAACATCGTGAACATATCCTTCCCGAAAGAGCTTATAGCTTTTCTCTCCAGCATTCTTTTTTCCGCCTTGCTCGAGCCACGAAGACCATGTTGTTGGTCTACATTTTGGAAAAATTCCTCAAGGATTTTGACCATGTCTGTTCCTTGTTGAATAAACAACGACAGCAACGCACATGATTCACACAACAAGTCCAAGCGGCTGCCATTTTCCAAGGCAAATTAAAGGGAGCCTCGTTTTGACGCAATGTAAACACCCAATTCAATGTCACGTGCGTGTTAGCCGAATTCGTTTGTTGAATTGAAACAAATACTGAAATATTAAAATAATTTTTTTTATATAATTAATATATGATGAGTTCTGAAAGTATAGATTTATATAATTCAAAAATTGCTGATGATTATGAAAGTGATAGTCAATTAGATCGATATGATTTAAATGACAGCTTTATTGATGATTCTCAATGTACTTTTGATGTTAATTCAGATAATACTTATGAAACAGAAACAGAATATTTGTCATCAGATACTGAAAATTAACAAAATCAAAAGTATATTATATATATGAAAAGTTTAAAAGAGATTATTCAGGTTTTAAATGATTGCTGTTTTAGTTATGTTAATGCTTTGAAAAGACGAAAAGAAAGGGAAAAAAAAGAAAAGAGTACGATTTATGCGTAAAAAAGAAATGATTCCAAATTAACATATATAAAAACATTTTCCTTACTTAAATATATTAGTCCAGGCATTTTATCGCCAAAAGTCGGTCAACCTGCCACAAATTGCAAAAGAAGGATTTTTAACGGTCTTTGGTCCAGGGACATGTCCTCTATAACATATCAAAAGTCCCCGAAAATTCGATTGGGGGAATTTGACAAGAAACAACCTTTTTAGAGCCCTATATTGCTCAGCATGCAAATGAGGTTGCGTTTACTATATGTTGTGAGCTACCGTTGTTTTGCTTGAGTTGAAAGCTACGTGTAGCATAGGCTAGCAAAGATTGAGAGAATTTATTGTGTTATCTTCCTAGTTAAGTGCATTTATATGCCCATTAAATAGAAGAATTATTCTTTATAAGTAAGTGAAACCTTTAGAAATGTCGTCGATGGATGGCTATCTGAGTGAATTATTTAGCGAAGAACGCGGTCTTCCACAAGCGATGTTAGAACGTACACCCGTAAAAAGGACAATTTTACACTAAAAGACCTAACAGTAATGTCATGTTCCAAGATTATGTAGTTCAGGAAAAAGTAATTTGACGTGAGTAGAGACGTCCAAAATGAATTTCAACTTAGTGAAAAACCTGTTTTTCACTCATTGCTTCGCGCTTTACATTGTAATATTCTCTTTTGTCCTAACTCATTCGTAAATTCATCTTTTTTCCCTCATAATTTAAAGGAAAATGTCCAGGAATCGCATTAAATTTTATGAAGTTGGGGAAAAACCGAAGGAAATGTTTTCACCCAGTTATGAACTAACAGAGAAAGTGTGTGTCCTGCAAATCTTGGGCTTTAGTTCAATTTGAAAACTAAAAAGTCTAGAGTAATTCCCTTCCAATACAGTGAAGGAATTTTGTTTATATTTAAACGTTGAGTTTGGATAGTAAAAAGAAAAATACGCCATTGAAGACATCCTAACCATACCAAAAAGAAACTTTTTCTAATGACTCAACAAGCCTCAGCTATGACAGACCTCCGTACCGACCACCAGGATGTCTACCAAGTCTTCACGTAGCAAGAAGAAGTGATCGATTTTGGGCCGGATTATCGATAGACCTATGTAGTCGTCGAACAGGTTCTTTTGTGAAGCGTGAAAACCATTGGAGGCTTGACAAGAGGGAGGGGCCTAACGGACTAGCAACGTCTTATCTGACTGTTATCTATGCCTGCATTTATGCGTGTGCCGAAGCAAAGAACATCATGCAAAAGCTGACAGGAGTTAATTTTATTCTGGAGAACAGAACAAAGATATGTCTAAACAAGAGAAATGAAGGAAGCAATGACCATCCTCAGTGCTCTGGCTACTCACAACCCTAAGGAACATCATGAATGGTGTAAACGCTGACAGTAATGTCAATGCTGACACAGCCAAGAGCGTCGGGGAGAAGATGCTAGCGTCAGTGAATGGAACGTTAACCATAGATTACTCATTCAAACGAAGTGCCCAGACAATCACTATAGCATCCAAGTCCTCCGTAAAGATTGAGTACAAGTACAAGTTGACCCTTATTTCAGGACGAGCTCTGCACATATCCCACAGCTCTTTTCGACTACCCATTTATGTTAAGGCAGCCACTAAAGCCAGATGCACTATGGGCAAAGCTTACACCAGAGGCTAAGACGCAACCTGAAGGGAACATACAGTACGTGCTGGACGGAGGTTCTCTCAGTTCTCCATCGAGTCCCATGGCCCAGAGATTCTCTTCTTGTATTGCGTGCGTAGGAAATAAGCATGTCTAACGATGAAGAAGGAGGACAATCTCTCGAATCCCATAAAGAACGCTTTCTGTTAATGCTAAGCGAGGCTCTGATGAAGGGCTAACGCTCGAAACGTCAGCTTTTAGAATCCCTATGCGGTGGTCAATTTACATTATCAACTCCGTTGATAAAACCAAATTTTTGTCTCCAGAATGTAGGATGCGTAACACACCTCGCAAATGGTGACGCCGACCTACTTGTAGTCAAAACCGCCGTAGAGTCTGCCAGAAAGAATTCCATGGTTCTAGTTGGATTTAGTTCAGATTTGCCAGTCCTTCTGTGTTATCATGCTTCCGAAGGTGGATGTGGCCTCTTTTTTTGACCAGAGACAAAGGCAAACTCGAGATGTGCCCGTGTCCGGCATATGAAGAAAGTAAAAGAACAGCTGGGTAAGGAAGTTTGCAGAAATTTCCTTTTCCTTCACACCGTCCCTGGATGCGACACAACATCGCGCCTCTATGGAGTTGGAAAGGCAACAGCCCTGAAGAAACTTGAGAATGTACCTTACTTCAAAGACCACGCTAACGTTAGTCTTCATCTGTCATTCTGCTTTTTCTGGCGTTGTCACTGCAAGTGAAAAACCACTTGTATCATGTTTCGGTGGCAAACCAGGGGTAGGTTAACTCTATTAGATATCAGCGTTACTTCGAAAAACTTGCAGCCAAGACATCTCATATCAAGCCACAGAATCTGCCTCCAACAGCAGCTGTGGCCCGATTTCACAGCCTACGCGTCTACTTACAGGTAAAGCAGTGGTAGGCGAAGTTGCAGGCATGTCAATGGAAGACTGGAGGTGGAAACGCCCTATTTATCAAGTATTTCCTGTTGCAACAGACTTGCCGCCTGCCCCAGAATCTCTTCTCCAGTTAATCAGATGCAACTGTTTGTCTGACCGTAGCAATATAATCGGGGTGCAACAAATTTGTCGCAAGAATGGTACGCAGTGTTCCCCAATCTGTGGCCAATGCAAAGGGTCTTTGTGCACAAATTCTTTGAACACTGTAGACTAGGAAAGTGAACATTTGGAAGACTAGCATTTTTATAAATACATTGCATGTGTAGAATTGAAAAAAGAGGTAGCTTTCTGGTGATGATATAGGCCTTTTCTTGTCGTGAGTTATGTCTTGTAATGTTTCGGCAAAATAGGATTTCACTGCTGGCTCTAAATAAACCATAATAATTCACTAAGTTAAATATATTTTGTGGAAAGGTGGTAAAATCATTGTTCTTAAGGGTAGATTCTTATTTTTGGTGAAATGGCTCGAATTATACCAATAAAAAACGCTAAACGGCCACTTCCGGTTGACAGCCTCGTTTTCGTGCTATAGGAAAAAGAGACTTATTTTGTTGTTGCTGTTTCGAGGTGTTCCCATGCTTGGATCTTTAGGGACTTTTAGTGCGCTCATGCATAGGATATTCCTAACTGGTCAATGATGAGAAAGCTTCTTTTGCAATTAGTTACAGGTCCGACCAAAAAATGGCTGGACTATATAGTATTATAATTAATTAAAAATGGAAATTTCAGTTAAAGAAAAAAAATTTCATGGTAATACTAAATATTTCAATGAAGAAGAAAAAAAAGGTCAATATTTGTCAATAAAAAAATATTTAAGCACAAAGGAATGGAATTGCCCAATATGTGATAAAAAATATTTATTAAAAATTAAATGGAATCATTGCCAGACAAAAATGCATAAAAATAATTTAAATAATATTGAATGATTTTTCAAAAAACATAGAATTATTTTCAAACATATAGAAAAGTTTAAATAAATTGTTTTTAATTTATTTCAATTTTTCAATGTCGATAAAATACTTAAGAATAAAAATTTTATATAATACTAATATATAGATAAACAAAACAGAAATAGAAAAACTTTCAAAATCAGAACCAATAGATTTCATTTTACAACAAAAACCTATACCAAAACAACGTCGCAGTGTAAAAGAAATGATTCAAGATTATGAAGAAAGCATTAGTCAACCTCCTTTTAAATTTAGATTTCCTTTTTAAATTACCAACAATTATTGAAGAAAAAGAAGCACCTATTCCAGCTAAAAGAACTAAAACTTTTGATGTTAATCCTATACCAGAACCAAGAACTAAAATAAAAGAAACAAACAAAGCTTTAAAAGGCTTTACAACATCATATGAAATAAGCATTAAAAACAATAATGATCCATTAATTCAACTACAAGACACAAGAAAAGCAATTGAAATTCATATTGAAAAAGTTTTTAATGAAATGCAAGGACTAAAATTCGTTGAAACATTGAAGATCACATTTGAAAAACAAACAGGTCGTGAAGAAAAAACAATAAAGTCAGCTTATTTTAACAGCATAGCACAGACAATAATAAATAACAATCAAATTGATCTTTACAATTATCAAAACAACAAATATTAAATAAAATATCACAGTGGATTTCAGATGGTAGCCGCTGGACTATACAATTAATTGATAATCATTATCTTAATGTTGTTAAATTTGAACCTTTAAAAGGAAATAGCTATATTAAACTACCAAATGAATTATGTAATAGTTCAAAAGGATTGATAAACTTAAAAAACAACGATAATAGATGCTTTTTATGGTGCCATATCAGACATTTAAACCCACAAAATAAAGATCCTCAAAGAACAAAAAAATGTGACAAGTCATTTATTCAAAATCTAAATTATCAAGGCATACAATTTCCAGTAAATATCAAACAAGTAAACAAAATTCAACAACAAAACAGTATTAATATCAATGTATTTGGGTATGATGCATGCCTTAAAGTCAATGGTCAACAAGCGATTAAAATGCCTGCAAAAAATTCAAAAGTAAAATTCACTTTATTTTCATAAACAATTACCAACACCATTTGTAATATATGCTGATTTAGAAGCTTTAACAACCTTTTCCATTGTATATTTCGAATGAAAAGTATGAGGATTGTATGAACTTATTATCAATAACTGAAGAAACCAAAACACATTTACTGATTAAAGACTTTAACAAATTTATGTATAATCAAACAAAGCACAAAGAACGAAAGCACTTTTGTATGTATTGTTTACAATGTTTTTCTTCTGAAAGAGTTTTAAATAATCACAAAGAAACATGCCTTAAAGTCAATGGTCAACAAGCGATTAAAATGCCTGCAAAAAATTCAAAAGTAAAATTCACTAATTTTCATAAAAAAATTACCAACACCATTTGTAATATATGCTGATTTCGAAGCTTTAACTGAAAAAGTTAAAGTTGTAAACCAAACAATGATAAATCATACACTGACGCTTTTCAAAAGCATACAGATTGTCGTTATGGTTATAAAGTCGTTTGCTGTTATGATGATAAATATACCAAACCAGTTGAAATATATAGAGGTCCTAATTCTGTATACAAATTTATGGAAAAAATGCTTGAAGAAGTCAAATATTGTAAGAATGTTATCAAGTACAAGTTCAACAAAGCATTAAAAATGACAGAAAAAGACGAAATAAACTTTAAAAAAGCTGATTCATGCCATATTTGTAACCAAAAATATACTGTTAAAGACATTCGGGTAAGAGATCATTGTCATGTAACTCAAAAATACAGAGGATCAGCTCATCAAGACCGTAATCTAAATTTTAGACTCACTGATAAAATACCAGTTATTACTGGGTTGCAAGTATGGCAATCCCAGTCGGAAAGTGGGTGGGATTTGTTCGTTTTATTTTTTTTTTCCTTGTCGATAAAAGTCTTGCCTGTCACTTCCCTGGTAAGTGGTGTCTTTGTCCATAGAGCCTTCTGCGCGTATTTTCTTAGGATCGAGAGGGTAGTGGAAATGCGTAGATTTCTCTGGTGGACACAGTAGAATCATTAACTTAGCCTGCAATGGCGTCGAAAGTCATGGCGTTTTAGTGGATCCTTAAACAAAATATACCCTTATGGAGCTCAATAATGGAAAGTCAGTTGGATAAACTAGGCAGGCGGTGAAAAACCAACACCTGGAATCTCAAAAGCGACGAGTAATGGACTTCGACAACAATCTATCGCCCGTCGAGCCGAAATCAAAGTGAGCTGTATTTCTAAAATAATATTTTACCAAGTGTGCTGTTATGTAGAACACTGAAACCAAATGGAAATTCTCTGGTAACTTATGGGTTCAACAAAGACAGAGAACGAATCGAACACCTACGTGGATCTGTGATCAACTCTGCACAGTCTTCAGGTAAAAAAAATAATTGGAAATGTGACAGCCAAGAATTATTTGAAAGAAAGCTTGTCGTGTATTTTGTGCTTCATTATTCAAGGAAAAGGTTCTTCATAGAAACGGTTTGATCCTGAAATTTAGTTTGTTGTAATATTGCGCATATTTGACACGATTGAGTTTCTTCTCTTCACGTACGTAATGAAATATAAGGGGTTTTTGCCTCTAATAGCAAATATGTTGTTAGTTTCAAAAAATTGTTCGCTGGAAAAGGTGGCCTTTATGAATTCATCATGTTTTATGATATGCGAGCTTAACTGGATAGTTTTTATGGCAATAGTAAAGCATTTTCTTGTCAAAATGAGGTTAGGGTCTTTCTGGTGTGTTAACTCAATTAAATCGTGAGTTTGTATTTGCCGTCTGCCGCGTAACCTTGATTTCCACTCTCAAAATTACCTCCAGAATCTACGTTTTGCGTAGAATAAGCTTTTAGAATGATGTTCTTGTTATTCAAGGAAAAGGTTCTTCATGGAAACGGTTTGATCCTGAAATTTTAGTTTGTTGTAATATTGCGCATATTTGACATGATTGAGTTTTTTCTCTTCACGCACGTAATGAAATATAAGGGGTTTTTGCCTCTAATAGCAAATATGTTGTTTGTTTCAAAAAATTGTTCGCTGCAAAAGGTGGCCTTTATGAATTCATCAGGCTTTATAATATGCGAGCTTAACTGGATAGTTTTATGGCAATAGTAAAGCATTTTCGTGTCAAAATGAGGTAAGCGTCTTTCTGTTGTGCTAACTTAATTAAATATAAATATACATTCTGCCTCGTGAGTTTGTTATTCTCGTTAATCAGCAATGGGTTCGAAAGTCATTGCAACGCGAATGGCGTTTTAGTGCATCTTATGTTTTTTGTTTCAATAAAATGTTTCGCTGGAAAAGGATTCTGTGATATTTTCTGCCTTTGTGAATTATAATATCATGTTGTGTATTGCATTTTCGAGCTTAATGTTGAAATGTGATACGGGAGGATATTTTTAGTATTGCCCTGTAAGCAGGAAAGGTTCACGAAAATAAACAGGTCTGTTGGAAGCGTGCTTGAGTTTCAACAAAATGAGCCCCAAAATCAGCAAAAAATTGTGACGCCGATGAATAATAAAGTAGCTACTATTTCCAAAATGATGGAATTACCTGGTGATAAATAACCTCGCCTTGGTGAGTAAATTTTTGACTTTGCAGAAACAGTGGTGGGCGATTGTGATCTTTGCTTTGAATTCGCTCATTTATTGTCAAACTTTATAACACTTGACAGAAAAAGAAACTTACGAAAACCCGGTATCTTGCTATCATTTGACACAGATGCTTCACTGTTTCGCGAGTAAACATGCCGCGGTAACTTAATCACGGCGCCCGCTGAATTCCGGCGATGTCACTTTTTATTCACGGTTCAAAATTAATGTTGTTTTCATGTCGTAAATATGTTATTCTCGAGCGACCGTCCTGGAAACTTCCTTCTGCTATTTCTAAAAACTGTGTATCAATGTTTATTTACTTTTGCATCAATATTTGTTTTTGCATAAAGCAAGCTAACAAAATCTGTACCTTGCTGAGTTCGCATTTGTTAGCGTTAATAGTATTTTCGGTCCAATGCTTCTGTTTTCAGAAGGGGTATATGTTTTAGGTCACGCATCCGGATACTAACCCCGCCAGACCCCTAGGGATTAACTTTAGTAAACTTTAGTATTACAAAGCTGTCAGATGCTCAGAGGGCACGCTTAAACTTGTGGTGAAAAGAAAATGTGAGGGAGCTTGAAAATTATCAGAAGCCAATGTTTCTCACTTCCCATTTATTTTCTTCAATCTTTCTGGGTTTAGTATTTTGCTAGTAACCACATGTCTTCTCAGGCTATTTACCCAAGACTTCTACCATGGCACTACAATGATAGACAATACCAAAGCAATATCGTGCACTGTTAGAGCTACATATTACGCAAGGACAGATCTGTTTCGTCGGACGAACGTGTGAGGACCTGTGAGCCAAAGGGTCTCTGCTGGTATGACTTCTGGGTGACCCCTTAAAGTCTTAATGACCCCCCAACGTGAAAAAAATTGTCTGGAACGGTGCACGTACCACAGGCAACCCAGTGTACCCTCACGGAAGGTCTAGTATTTCATAATCTCAGAGGTTATGATAGTCACTTTATTATGCAAAATATTGGTGAAATAGCTAAAAGTCACACTTACAAAAACAAAAACGGAGAAGAATGTTAAAGTGCCTATCACCTCAACACACTTTTCCACTTTATTTATTCTCCGAAATCGTCCCAAATACATGGTGTTGTTTATAGAACCTTTTGATTGAAATTTCACTTTTTCATTGGCTTTCAAAAACAGGAAAAGTGATCATACTTTGATCCATAACCGAACAATGAAGGAGAACGGGGTCGATACCGGGTTGACGTCACAAATTAATTTGCATTGAGGTAGTTCTTTGAAAACAGCGATGCAAATTAATTTGTGACGTCAACCCGGTATCGAACCCATTCCCTTTCATTGCTCGGTTATTAATCACGGTATGAACACTTTTCCCGTTTTTCAAAGCCAATGAAAGATTGAAATTTCAATCTAAATGTTCTAAAAACAACACCATGTATTTGGGATGATTTCGGAGAATAAATATATTGGAAAAGTGTGTTGAGGTGATAGGCACTTTAAATGAATATTAATGCTATTCCCAATAATATGGAAAAGTATATGGCTTTTATGCTTGGTAACAATTTAGTCTTCAAGTGAAGCTATGATCGTCGCAGTTATGAACGCAATGTTTACAATTGCGTAGAGAAGCCTGAAACATTTAGGACTTCAACGGGGTTTGAACCCGTGACCTCGCAATTCCAGTGCGACGCTCGCGAGGTCACGGGTTCAAACCTCGTTGAAGTCCTGAATTTTTCAGGCTTCTCTACGCAATTGTAAAAATTGCGTTCATAACTGCGAAGATCATAGCTTCACTTGATTTCATATCCGCAGTTCATGTATGATCCATTTCATATACCATTTCATCATTAATTTAGTCTTCATAGACTCATTTCAATTTATGAGTTCAAGTCTAGATAAATTAGTAACTAATTTACCAGATGAAGCATTCAATTGCACAAAAGAAGCATTTCAAAATGATCAGTTTAAGCTTATAAAACAAAAAGGAGTTTATCCTTATGATTACATGGATACCTTTGATAAATTCAATGAAACAGAACTACCAAAAAAAGAAGACTTTTACAGCATATTAAATAATGAGCATATAACAAATGATCAATACAATTATGCTCAAGATGTGTGGAATAAATTTAATTTAAAATCTATGGGTGAATATCACGACTTGTATCTTAAAAACGACATCCTATTGTTAGCTGATGTATTCGAAAACTTAAGAAAAACATGCTTGCAGTATTACAAATTGGATCCATGCCACTATTTTTCATCACCCGGTCTTAGTTGGGACGCTATTTTAAAGATGACTGATATCAAATTGGAGCTAATGGCTGACATTGATATGTTTCAGTTCATTGAAAAAGGAATGCGCAGCGGAATATCATACACAGCTAACCGATATTCAAAAGCAAATAATAAATACATGAAAACATACCATAAAAAGACCCCTTCAAAGTATATTATGTATTTAGACGCTAATAATTTATACAGGTGGGCTATGAGTCAATTTTTACCAACAGGAGAATTCAAATGGTTATCAGAAAAACAAATTGATAAGCTTGACTTAGCTAAGTACAGAGAAGAGAGCACTAAGGCTTTGATATTGGAAGTTGATATTATGTATTCAAAAGAATTGCATAATTTCCATAATGATTATCCATGCGCAGCTGAAAAGATCAAAGTTAATCAAGATATGTTGTCTACTTAGTGTAAAAAGATTGCTGATCAATATAACATATCAACTGGTCTTGTTTACAAACTGATTCCAACCCTAAAAAAACAAAGAAAAGTATGTTCCTCATTACAAAACACTGCAATTGTATATTGATTTAGGATTAAAGGTCACTCAAGGTCACAGAGTAGTTGAGTTTAATCAGTCACAATGGATGAAGCTGTATATAGGCGTATGGTTCACATAAAAGAACCAATGCCAAAAATGCTTTTGAAAAAGATTTCTTTAAACTTATGAACAACAGTGTATTTGGAAAAACAATGGAAAATTTACGGAAAAGAGTTGATGTTAAACTTGTCACTGATGAAAAAAAAATGATTAAATTAACATCAAAGCCAACCTACGTAAGCATTAAAATATTCAACAAAAATCTAGTGGCTATCCATAAGATTAAAGAAACACTAACCCTAAATAGACCCGCTTATGTTGGAATGTGCATTTTAGATATAAGCAAAACGCTAATGTATGATTTCCATTATAATTACATCAAACAAAAGTACAATGATAGAGCAAAATTATTATTCACTCATACAGACTCACTAACTTATGAAATCGAAACAAGTGATGTGTATCAAGACTTTTGGAATGACAGAAATAGGTTTGACAACAGTGATTGTTCAGAAAATAGTCCACATTTCAACAAAGCAAAAAAAAAGGTTATAGGTAAATTCAAAGATGAAGCTTCTGGCATTCCTATCATTGAATTTATAGGACTGAGATCAAAAATGTATTCATATATCAAAAACAATGACAAAGGCGAAAAAACAGCTAAGGGAATCAAGAAGAATATTATTAAGAATAATACCCGGTATTAAACATGAAGACTACAGACAAACGCTATTTGATAACAAACAAATGTATCATACAATGAAAACGATCAGAAGCAACTTACATCAACTTGGAAGCTATGAGCTGAATAAAGTGTCATTGTCCTGCTTCCATGATAAGCGCTATATTCACGAAAATGGCATCAAAAAATACGCTTACGATCACTACAAAATCAACACACTAAAACAATCTAAATGATAAAGTTTACTGCTAAAGTTTACTGCTAAAGTTGATCGAATGTCACGCTATTTTGATTATGCAAATATTTAAACAAACTTCCTGCATCAGAAAACATATCAGATCTGTACTTTTATCAGAAAAAATATCAGAAAATAAATTTATGGGTACATTTTTGATTTGTTAAAATCACGGGAAAACCCCTTTCTTTATTTCTAAGAATGTTATGCTATGTGATTCTTTCATGTTCCATTTGATTGATTATGTGAATATTTAATCATGTAGTTTTGTGCTTGGTAATATTTTTTTAAAAACATATAGTTTAATTTTTTAGTGAATTTGGGAATTTGGATCCAACGCAAAATTTCAACGCAAAATCCAACGCAAAAATCAACGCAAAATCCAACTCAAAATCTTTGCATATTTAATTAGTTTTAAAGTTGGTTCTTTTTGCGCTTGTTAAAATCGTATGTAAACTTCGTTTTATTCAAATTGGTGTAAAATGCGCTAGTACCCCCAAGTCCACTTTGACCCATCTACTGATGGGGGCATCGATTATGAAAAGCTTGAGGAGAACTTAACAACAGCAGCCGATGTCTATATTAGTAAATGCAATGGTGCTCCTCGTGGAGAGTCTTCTATTACTCTACTTAAAGGAAACAAGGATGACCTTCCCGAGAAATACCAAGAAAGAAGACCTCACCTCTTGACATTTTTGAAGGGAAGTAAGAAACAGAAAGAGGAACTCAAGACTGATCAGCCCACCCTGTATGACTATTTCTGTGAAATATGGGATTTAAGAAATCGCCACATGGTCCCTGGTCTCCCTTCTCACTATGCGTTTCGGTTGCTTCTGTGCTATGAAGTCGACTGCATTCACCCTTCTGGTTTCCTGGTGGTCCTTCATTAAGTTACTTACCAATACCGATTCCAGATGTCAAAGTCAAAATTGTGAAAAATGTGGACAGGAACGCAGTGGGCATTATCTACAGCCAATGGAACAAATTGAACATGTGCGCCAAAATGGGTATGGTGATTGTCAGTTTAAGCCACCCGAAAGTGTCATTGAAGAAGGCAATAAAGATAAAGCCAAGAAAAATGCGATATTCACCAACGAGGAGCTTCTGGCATTCGCGGAAAACTGCTGTCTGCCAGTGACCGATGTTCCCATGTGGGTCGAGCATGTTAACGACATCGATAGTTGTGTTCAAATATTCAATTCGGTTGCGTGTGTTCCGCTCAGGCTGCCAACACTGAACAAAGAGGCAAGGCAAGCCTTCGGCAAGTATTTGAATACTAATCTCCATCATAATCAGTAAAACGCCTTTATCCATTGCTGTTCATTTCATTTTCTCGCTGATAATAAAACTGCGTTTTGTGGAAGCAAGCTTGTGTGTGACATTTTATTCTTGGTCTGGAAAAGTTGAAAACTGTAGAAGCTTATGGAGGTCAGAAGACATTGTTGTGGGATTCGACACTCGTTTGAAGGCTAGGTAAACTTTAAAAAGAAGAAATTCTAGGAACGTAGAGTAAGAGCATTTCACCTAATGCTACAACTGCGTGCGCCACACTGAAACTGTCTTTAAGGTGATTCCCTAGTACTGCACTGCGCATCCTGTTCTGCGCATAACACAGCGTAGGCTACGTTCGTATTCAGGCATGGCTTAGAGGCTTTATGGTCAAATGTCACGGCTCAGTTCTATTTTCTTTGTCTCACTATTCTCAACGGATATTTCTAAACAACACAATGTTTAAATTAAACCATAAAGACTCGCACCCATGTGTGAATATTGATATATCGAACATGACCAAAAACATTTCGAAATGGCGAACTTTCGTGGGCGAAAGCTCGCTAGAAAGAAGAATGGCCGTTTTCAGAGCACAACAGTAAAGAGCAAAACAAGAAACTGTTTAGACTATCGCAAAACACAAAGTCGAGTTAAGTGTCATTTCAGTCCCTGAGTGAAAGTGAAACTGCGCTATCGGGGAAACGTGTTGTTGAGGGTCGAGCTTGGTTTGCTTTCTGTTTTCTCCTAAACGAGGTTGGTGACCTGTCCTTTTTTGGCATAATTTTATTATCGTACCCCTCCTCTTTTTGCTGTAAAAAACAATTGGAAAATTTACATAAGAAAAAAGTATTCGTAGCCATCAATCGTGGACACAAAATGGTCTTCTGCAGATCACGCACCCGAGGACGCGTGCCTGTGCCATAAAACAAACATCAAATTATTCCTTTTGAACATACACCTGAATTGTTATTTCAAGAATTACGTGAAAGCTGTGCTTCCTGTTCCTGCAAAACGTAGCGTGAACCGATGGAACAAACTTGTCCTTGATAGATGAAGTCGCAATGATTAAATGAGTAACTTAAGCAAGTTATATCTCCCAAACGAGCTTTTTGACCTATTTTTTCAATTGCACATTTCGAGTCACCATAATGTAGGAAACCAATCAATAAAAATTAAAAGAAAATCTTACGACAGATTACAAAGGAATCACCTTAATTTACTTCATACTCGCTTTTGCTAACCACTTGCATTAAGCTCATTTACCAAGTACCGCGCTAACAGGGAATTAAACTAACTCGCCTTGTTATTTCCATTTCGAACTTCTTAGGTATAATATAAATATGGGTTGCTTGCTTGAAAATGAAGGTCCAGGTAAAAGTTTAAACGACTAAGTACGACGCGTAGAAACTGTATTTCCCTCTTGAATTTACTGCAGACGTAGCTCCACGCTTCATAGAAAAGTGCTCAACATGAAGGTATTCTGCTGTTTTTCTGATCGAAATCCATTTAATTTCACAGGATAATCCTCCTCGAGGATGTAATCAAGTAAGAACCTTGCTTCATGTCAGAAAATGAACCGAAATTATCACGTCAGGTCGGTGGTTGGTTGAGCGGAGCCGTTTCACGACTTTGTTTTGGTCCCGTTCATGTGAAGTACAGTCCATCCAGTACGGGGATCACGCCCATTTCCTTTTACATCCCATCCTTGGACGATTTCGTCGATTTGAACCGGAGTTTTTTGGGAATGGAATTGAAATTAAATTCGGCATCGTGGTCGATGCCAACGCGGCTTCAGACAGTACCCGATTTGTCCACGTGACCAACAATCTGGGTCACACGCTCTTCAAGACGGCGTCTCAATGGGCAGACAGAAAAAGTACAAGACCTGAAGGCAGGCCTTGCCTCCCAAGACCCGGCGACGACGGTGCCAGAAGACGGGCAAATTTGATCTGAAAAAGATGTTGGAGAAGATGGGCATTAAATTTTATTGGCCGGGGTATCAGTACATGGGACCGGGGATGCATTTGAAAAAGAGGCTCAGGCGTGGCGATCCGGGCATTAATCGGCTGGACAAAATTGCCAAACAACACAACATAGATTATTCCCATGCCAAGAATTTACAAGACAAATGGAAAGTCGATGCCAATATGGTGATGGCCATCAGCAATCCCCCCGGCAAGAAAACATAGAACAAAGCCATCGTCAGGAGATTCATGCAAGCCAAACAAAAACTCAAATTGTAAAAGACTTTAATGGCTAACTCGCGTTGTTGTTGTTGTTACAAATATTAAAAAACAAGGTTGTTGACTTCCATGTGTCTGGTCTTTATTTACCAAAATGTTCTTCCCCAACGCAAATGTTCTTGAGGTTCGCAACGCTCAGCCCTGCAATAGGAGCATTTCCAAGGGGTCCTGCTTCCATAATAGGTCATGGAGAAGTCAAAAATGCAGTTCATGTGGACTGACAGACCACAGCATCTTGTTTCCACCATTCTTTTCCTTTTTCCGTGGAGCAGGCTTTGTTGTGGCGGTGGCCAGGATGGCTACAGAGGGCGGGTCTGTCTCGATGGTGGACAAGCAGATGACACATTGGCTTTATTCTTCCACCTTTTTTTCCTTCTGCTACTTTCTTGACCAAATCTCTTAATTCGACGAGTCGTCTCCTTTGCTGTCTGGTCAGGACCTTGACAAACTCAGAAATGAGCTCCAAACCACTCTTTCTGGCCTTCAGGATGCATCAGACCACTAGTGTCGTGACAGGACAACGTTTCTTGGGGGGTACCCCCCCCCCCCATCCCTACGTCTTTCCACGTGATTACAGAAGGGAACTATAAATTTTCGCTGTACCCCTCCATCCTGTACGTCTTTTCACGTGATAACAGAAGCGATCTATAAATTTTGGTAAGTAAAGCGAGACGATCACCCCACTTTCCTATTACGTGCAAGAAAGGTCCTTCTAGGTCAGTATTTTTTCGATCACGTGTTTCCTTGAACCTTATAATAGACGGCCGGCCGTGGCTTTCAGTTCATTTGCCCGTCATGTCTTCTCCAAGTGCAGAGTCTAGTGGATTGTCTTTAGAGGAGCAAAATGCTTTGCTGAGAGAAGAACATCTTCGACATGTCGCCGATTTGATGGATATTGATGAGGACGAACCGTTAGTTCAGGCTCTCGAAGAAGTCGAACAGTTGCTAACGGTCCCCATGGACAATGAAGATCTCCATCTCACCGAGCATCGGCAAAGGTTACACGACGATCGTGAGGCCTTTTCTCTTGAAAATACTCCTTCTTCCTTTGAGGAAGCTCCTGCTCAAGTAGGTGGAGGAAGATATTTTCTTTTTGTTTTGGACCCTGTGATTGCACGTCGGTCCAATGTGATGTGAGTGCGTGAACGCATCTTTAGAACACGGTTGGAGCAACAAGGACTTTAGGACTCACAGCGTCAAAACATAAATAATGCAGTTGCTTAAGGACTATGTGGTGGGATAGAAACCTTGTTGGACGATGCTACCATCCATGATCGTGATCGCGTCTTTCTTCGTTTTCATTCACCACGATACGACAACTCCTTTTCTCGAGGATTACACGTCAGTCGGTGGCGTCAGGAACCAGACCCGTTGACTTCGTTTTTGGACGACCTTGCTCAAAAACTGAATTCGGGGGAAGAATACGACCCCGACGAACCTTTTGAACTGGAATTTGTCCATGTACAGGCAGGATCTCAGGGAAGTGGAACAAACGACCCGGGCACGATTTGTACATTCAATTTCGGTAGAACAAAAAAATTATCATCAAGATACCACGGGACGACTTGGGACTATGTTGTGTGCGTGCCATCGTCACCGTTCGTGGCCTGCACCTGGCAGGTTCCAACAACAAGGAACGGGACAAATGGACCAGAAAGTGTCAACGGCGTCGCAACGAAGCCGCTATCGCCCTCTAAGAGGAAACCAGAGTCCATCTGGGTCCCATGGGACTCCAGGAACTGCCAATCTTGGCTCTAGCACCCAGTCTCCACGATTATCAGATCATCGTCGTGGACTCGAATCGTCAATACACGTGCTTTGCGTTTGGTAATGGCAACACGCTGCTCGCCATTCTCCACGAGGATGAACATTACGACACATTGACCTCATTGCAGGGATTTTTCGGTACCAGTTACTTTTGTGGACAGTGCCTCAAACCACATAATCAACAAGGTGAACAAGACGAGCATTGGTGCGGGAACAGTGAATGCCCGTCGTGCCACAAAACGACTGATTTGAACCAACATCAATGCTTTGTGCAAGTCCCCGCCTACCCTGAAGAGCTCAAAGGACGAGCAAGCATTGTTCAAGTCAACAAACGGACCCGCCTCCGCCATGAGGCACGCAACAACCCCAATACTGCCACAGAGGGCGAGGAGAATGAGGAGGACAATACCTACCACCCACCGCTACTGGTCTTCTGAGATACGGAGGCGATGCAAGATGCCTAATTTAGTGGTAGGCATGATGGCAGAGGATGCCTCCCCTCAAATCGTTCTTGGCGAGAATTGCATTGAACAATTTCTGCAATGGCTGGAGGAACTCACGGAGCAGGAAACACGCTACGTCACAGCTCTTGCCCACAATTTCAAGGGCTTACTTTGTGACGAGACGTTTGATTGAGCGCAAACAAAAGTTTAACCCTTTTACTGCCAAAAATGCAATTTGCCACTTGTAGATTTTACTCTGTCTAACGCCAGACGATTTTACTCGTCAATGGGGATGCCCCTTGGCGGTGAAAGGTTTAAGCCCACCTGTACGGGTGGCAATGGCTGGAGCTCACCTACAAGTGTGGGTACATTCGCTATGCCTCTTCAAGAAGGGGGATTTTCCACATCTCTTCAACTCCCCTGCGAACGCCAACTACGTGGGTCCCATGCTTGAGAAAAAAGAGTACCCCCCTGAAACCATGTCCACGGCAGGCGAGGCTGAATTCGAACGATGGTAAACTGTTCAAGTGGGAAAGGAGGCACAGTTTGACATGCAAAGGGATCTCGTGGACTACTGCATCTTCAACCTCAAACTCCTCCGAGAGGGGTGTTTGACCTTTCATCGTGAGTTCTGCGAACAGACCGGCTTTTGTCCCTTTGACAAAATGACCATCGCCTCAACCGCATGGAGGAAGACACCATCGCTTCCAAACCTGTCAAGGGACGACTCATCACCAACCACTACAAGGGCGCCATGGAATGGTTCTTGCGGCAAGAACATCGGCTGCAGGAGGAAGACTGGCTTCCAAACCACCAGCAACGTATCCAGCACGCGCGCAACCAAGGCGAATACCAAATCCCTGGTCGGCGTTGGAGGGTGGATGGCTTCGACGAAACCAGCAACACAATCTACGAATTCTTGCATTGTATTTGGCATGGGTGCAACCTTTGTTAACCCCAGTCGCCAGGAACCGTACCGCTGTCATGATCAACGCTGCATGGATAGTGTTCGACTTACCACCATGGAATGTCTTCAGAGTCTTCGAGACCTGGGATACCATGTCGTGACCCTATGGGAATGTGAGTGGGAGCAGTAAAAGAAAGCCGATCCTCGCGTGGCTGAGTTCGTCAAAACCCCTTCCCGTCAGCAAACCCATAAATCCTTGTGACGCCTTCTTCGCAGGACGCACAAATGCCTCCTACCTTTACTACAAGGTTCGAGTGGGTGAGGACATCTGGTATGTCATTGGCCATCCTGAGTTCATCTATGAAGCCGGCACCACCGATCTCTCCCAGTACTTTGGTCTGGCCTTGTGCACCATCGTCCTGCCGAGGAATTTGTTTCACCCCATCTTGCCTTACCGGTGTGGAGGAAGCTCACCTTTGCGTTATGTTCCACCTGTGTGGATCAAGACATTGACAAACCTCTGCACGAAAAATCCGTTTCGTGCGATCACACCGAGGATGAACGGGTGCTGGCTGGTACGTGGTGCACCCCCGAGCTGGAAAAAGCGGTGGAGATGGGCTACGTGATTCAACACGTCCACGAAGTGTGTCACTTTCAGGAAACACGCCGCAAATTGTTTGCCGAGTATGTCAACACTTGGCTCAAGATCAAAGTGGAAGTGTCTGGATAGCCTAGTGGGTGCGTCGCCGAAGAGCAACAGTGGGCATATGTTGAGGACTTTGAGCGTCACACAGGAATCCAACTCGACTCAAGTAAGATCGATCACAATCCGGGTCGATGGTCCTTAGCCTAACTAATGCTCAATTCCTTGTGGGGCAAGTTTGGACAGAGGGATAACCAGATGCAAGTCAAAACCTTCTTTGACCCTCTACCCTTCCAGCTCTTCATGGACTCGGACCAACATGACATTCGGTTCGTCAGTTGCTTTGATGAGAACTGGGTGGAAGTGCACTACCGTGCCAAGGACGTGTGCGAGGAACTCAATATATGTTGTACGAGGCATTGGAACTCCTGGGTAAACAGGTCCTCTATTACGACACCGATTCCGTCCTCTACGTGCATCGTACCGATCAACCTGATGTCACCCTTGGAACCCATCTCGGTCAGTTCACCAACGAACTTAAACCCGGTCAGTACCTTGTGGTCAGTACCTTTTGTTCGGGTGGGCGTTAAAACTATGGGTACCGATGCAATGATGATGAGACAGAGTGTAAAGTCAAGGGACACTCTCTCAATGTTGAAGGAATAGCGCAACTCAATTATGAGGTGTTGGACCAAAACATCTTGGACGAACTCCAACATCCTTTGGAGACACCATGAAAAACGCGCACTCGTCAAGCGTGTAAAATCATCCGCAAATTCAAACAGTATGAACTTCGTACCTAACCCGCCGAAAAAGACTATCAACTCGTCTTCAAGAAACGGGTACTTCGACCGGAGACTGCCACGACGTATCCTTATGGGTACTGTCTCACCGAGAATGACGATGCTGACGAAGATGCTCACGGATTTCTGTCGGACATGAATGCAGCCAATGCTCATCTCTTCGGACTCCTATCAGACGACGACGAGAAGATGTAACACAAAGTAGCGGGGGTGCATGTGCAGGGTACCAAGAAAAACAAATTAGTGACATTACGGAACAGAGGTGACTTTAAGGGATGATTGCGTTCTGTATCCTCTCATTGACCGGCCACATCCACATCCAAATTTCGAAAGATGAAGCTCAAATTCGGCGAAGGTATGGGGACATCCCTAATCGATCGGATGCTGATGTTTTTAAGGTGAGAATTTTACTGGTTTGGTATCAGTTCCAGCCTAAGGTGGACTAGGTCACGCACCTGCGGCTGATTGCTGCCTGCCTTGTCTCCTTGGTTAGTTATAACCGCCGATGTCAGGTATTCACCTCGCAAAATAGCGCTTAAAATACCACGGGACGGCGAAAAAAACATCACACATGATTCAGTTAACATTTTCTTCAAACTTTTATTGAATCAATTGCTTTAAATTCTGCATATTGGAGCAAATTGTGGCCACCGAATTGTCCATCTGTATTTCTTCTATAAATGACAGAAGAAGATCGATGCTCCGATTTCAAAGAACAGCCCCCACTAAAAGTGGGTGGTCTGCCCGTGCTATCATTTTGTAAGAAGTGTGTCACTAAACCGTTGTTCAGCCCGTCCGCAAAAAATGTCGAATTTCTCTGTCAAATTCGGCTGATTTCTCGAATGTGGCAGCACTAAAGATGTGGCAGCACTAAAGTTCTATTCGGTTCTTTTTGGAACTTGTTGCTTCCGAATATATTCCAAAGGACTTACCAACTACAAACGTTTTCGAGTTGATGGAAGTGGAACGATGCATTTTTTCTAGAATGTTCGGGACTGTATATTATTATTGCCAAATCCCGTAGGAAATACAACTTTTATGTCTTCTTTCAGAAAAACCATTCTTCGGATGCATTCTCTCTGCCCTTCCTTTCAAGATTTTGAAAAAAAAATCTGAAGTGGAACCAACAGCAGCTATAAAGAGAGCCTAAACATCATTCCTCTTCAAATCTTCCTCGAAGGCCATAATTTGGTTAGCCTTTAACTGATTTTTTAGCAATTCTGTAACCAATCGGAGACAGGCTCCAAGAGGTCTATTGTTTTTCGGCCAATCAAAGTAAAGTCCAGATTCTGGACTACCGGCAGAAGACTCGTTAAGAAATTGTATCAGGCGTACCCTAGGCCTGCCTAATCGCAGGTTAAAGTCAGACCGGTCCGAGTTCATTGTCAGGCCGGTCTCATGTAAACCCATGAAAAGAAATGTATGGCGGCCGATACGAATTCATGCCGGTCTGAGTTCGTTCCGGTCTCGTGTAAATACTCCCTAAGATGGCGACTGTTCTTCACAGTCTTTGGACGAAGATCTCAGCC
>OX421450.1:24611266-24618766 GCA_949126865.1 Montipora capitata | reverse complement strand
TATGTGGGTGATGATCTTCTTTGGGACTCCATAGTGCCTAAGCAGCTTCCACAGCGTTTCTCTGTCCACGCTGTCGAACGCCTTCTCGTAGTCTATGAAGTTGATGTAGAGGGGGAAGTTCCACTCTAGCGACTGCTCTACAATGATGCGCAGCCCGGCAATCTGATCCGCACAGAATCTGTTCTTGCGGAACCCAGCCTGCTGGTTTCGGAGCTGCCTCTTTCATCCTCTCCAGTAGAACTCTCTTGAGAACCTTGCCTGGCACTGACAGGAGCATGATCCCTCGATAGTTTCTACAGTTCTTGAAGTCCCCTTTCTTCAGAAGCTTGATGATGATGCCTTCCTTTCACTGGGCCGGTACAAACTCTTCTTCCCAGGTCTTGCTGAAGGGGCTGTACGTCGACCGCTGTCTCCATGTCTGCTTAGACGTCTTTTGCTGGTACCTCGTCCGGCCCTGCTGCCTTTCTAATCTCAGCCTTGGAGGGCTTGTCGCAGTTGATGGGTAGTTCTTCCTCCGCGGGCAGGATGTCTGGTGGTGTGTCAGGGGCAGGGCAGTTTAGTAGCTCCCTGAAGTGTTTTGCCCACTGCTTCACCTTGTCCTCCTCTAGTCGTCAGTGGGTTTCCGTTCTTGTCTCTCACTGGCTTGTCTGACTGTTGGAACTTGCCGGACAGCTTCTTAGTCATCAGGTACAGGTCCTTCAGGTTTCCCTGTCCGGCTGCTGTCTCGGCTTGGCTGGCAAGGTCGTGGATGTAGTCTCTCTTGTCTTTCTTGATGCTCCTCTTCACCCTCTCTGTCTGCTGCTGTATACTCGGCCTGGGCTCTAGTCTTCGCTCCTCTCGTTCCGCTCGTGTTCAGCGCGGTCTTCTTCGCTTTCCTTGCCTCGAGCTTGTGGATGGTGTCGGCAGAGATCCACTCCTTGTGCTGAGTCCTCTTCCTGCCGAGGACGTCCTCACCTGTGTCGTGCCAGATCTTCTTGCTACGTTCCCAGTGTGTCTCAATGTTAGTCTCGGGGTCTATCAGGTCTTGTAATAGCTGGTATCTGTTGGAAAGGCTGATCTTGAATACTGCCTGCGTGTCTTCCTTCCTGAGCAGTCCGACGTTGTACTTTGTCCGTGTGTTGTTGGTGTTAGTGTATCTTTTCAGTCTTTGTCACACTGCTGTCAGGAGAAGATGGTGGTCTGATGACACGTCTGCGCCTCTCATTAGGCGCACGTCTCTCCATGACCTCCTGAACTTGTGGCTGATGCAAATGTAGTCAATCTGGTTCTCAGTAACATGGTCCGGCGGTCTCCATGTGGTCTTGTGGATGCGCTTGAGCAGGAAGATGCTTCCTCCAATCCCCAACTGGTTGAGGGCGCACAGGTCCGCACTGAAAACGCTCGCCATCCTCATTCATCTGGCCCAGTCCGTGAGTCCCCAGGAAGTCCTAGTAGCCAGTGTTGTCCGAGCCGATCTTGGCGTTAAAATCTGCCATGAGGATGGTCATGTCTTTGGCTCCTCCTTTGTTGATCTCTCTCTGGAGTTGCTGGTAGAAGTCGACCTTTTTCTCCCCTTCCGCATCATTGATGGGAGCGTAGCACTGAATGATGGTCAGCCTGAAGTCTTTCTTCTTGGTGGTGAACTTGGCTGTGGTGATACGGGAGTTGACAGGTTCCCAGCCGATGAGAGTGCGCTGTGCCTCATGTGCGAGCATCAGCGCCAATGAGTACAGCAGCTGCTCTTCAGTTGAAAATCTAAGCTGTCCTTTCTGTAGCCACCTTGTCTCACTCAATCCAAGACCTCTGATGTTATAGTTCCTCATCTCTCTTGCTACTTGGTGGGTTCTTCCTGCCTCAAACATTGTCCTTACGCTCCACGTGACTACTCTTGTTATTGTCCTGGGTGTCAGAAGGGGAGTCGGCCTTGCAGCTTCCTTCCGGCTTTGGCCGCATAGCGTCATAAGTCTCCTCTAGGGAGACCATTCCCCGTCCAGGGGAATGCTTTCGTTTCTTGTTGTCGATGCTTTTGTAGCTGAATTTGGGTGAGGGTGCTAGGCCCACGCCCAACCTTCCTTCTTAATCGGGGACTTAGGACTGGAGTGATTTCATCAAAATCGAACGAGTGTGCAGCGCGAGTTCCATTTGAAAACACAAGTATGATTTCAGACCAAAATTGCACGACACGAAGTCAATTACCACTTTATTACATTAATTTAGGAATCACACAATACTTATTTAATCGCTGTAACCCAGGATTTTAGTCAGTGCCAATATTTTATTGATCCAGTTTGGAACAAAAGTTGCAAAATTCGCGACACCGTGGTTTTCTTTGTCTTTTATTTTCTTGCAATTTGATTATTTGCCTTAAACAAGCCTAAAATTTGATTAAATATTCTCTTTTAGTCTTCCTTTCTCATTAGCTGGGGAAATGGTGCGATTCAGAGCAAACTAGACGCTCCATGTTCGTAAACTGGGTTGCCTGTGGTGCGTGTTACACAAAAACAGAAGGCACTGAGTGAGTGGTATTGAACTGCAGCGTTCCAGTAATTTTTTTAAAAGTGGGGCGGAGGGGGGGGGGGGGGTGATGAACACCATTTAAAGGGTCACTCTGACGTCATGCCAGCAATGGCCCTTTGGCTCATACGTTCACACGTAGAATTAGTTTGTAATGCCGTGCCCCGTTTTGAAAGCCCGTACCCCGAGCCTCGAGTTGAAATGTTTGGGAACGAGTTTTGGTGCGCAAAAACAAAAGTTTCCAATCCCTCGGGATTCAACATGGCCGCCGTGTGATTAAGGTCTATTCACTTCAAAGATAAGTGAAACTCACTCTTTTCTTCTTAAAAGAAGGGGCTATGTCACTCAAAATGATATAATCCATGATTTGGAGTGCAGGGATGGCGCAGTGATGAGAGCAGTCGATTTGATTTGTGTTAATTGTCAATTTCAGTTTACAGTGCCTCCAATTAGTGCACCAGCGCTAGAACGACTAGATACTTAAGAAGTTGCTTCCCTTTCCTTTTTTTTCCCAAAATGCCTAAAAAATAGGATGAAACATTGCAAGAACCACTTAAAACTGTTGAACAACATAAAAGAAATACTGCAAAATGAAAGAGAAGCATGGGTGGACATAAATGTACTGGATTGAAACGGATTACATTTGGTTCATCTTGAAAAAAGTTGGCCCAACGTTTTTCAAAATTAGAGAAATCGCCTGGATAAAGGTCGTTTTTTTTCCTCAGAATCATTTCATTTGTGATGTAACGATAATTTTATCGGTAAAGGAATTCTACATTACCATTTTCGAGTTTAAACTCGTGATTAATTAAAGATTTTCCCGAATCACCCTAAAATAACACGACATAGCCCCTTTAAGTGAAATAGTCTGAAAAAAACTAACTGCAAATTTCTCTGACGTACGTTTTCCTGCATGTTATGCACGTCTAGAGTTGCGCTAAGCAAACGCTTATGCCAGACACAAAGGAAGGACTGAACATGTTGTTTCCACTTCATAATTTCTCTTCTTTTCAGTATAATCTGATGACAGGTCAAAATTGCTTTTTGGTTTACGTTTGCACCAAATGGTATCGCAAAGCCAGGAGTTACGTTGTAGCACTTTTGTTTCGTGGGGTTTAAATTTTGCGGATTTTTCGGATAGCACTTGATCCGCAAAAACAAGTTCCAGCAGAAAAAAAACACCAGCAAACTTAAAAACCGTTAAAATATACATACAGTAGGGTCAAAAAGATCGTTTATTTGGATATTTGCATTGAGAAAAAGCAATTGGAGCTTGCTACAACCAAAACGAAACTATAAAAGGTCAATACTTTTCCAGTCTCTGGGGCATAAGAAACGAACTCAAAGCAGTCAATCAAAAGTTGACGTTAACCATTTTCTAAGGCCCCCAGGATGCTACATTTTTTCCACCCGTTCTCGATGATCGAAGAGTTTTTTACCAAAGGGCAATAGAAGTTAAAAATAATCTTGCTGCTTCAAAAGAAAACCGCAAAATTAGTTTCCCGCGGAAATGTCAGTCAAATCGCGCCGCAAAAATGTGTTACCGCAAACCTCAAAAAATCGCCAATCCGCAAAATAAGAGTCACGCAAAATTTTATGGTTCACATGCAGTAACAGTAAAAGGCAAGCAAAAGACAGATGAAGGGAAAATAACAGTTTTTTACAAAACTCTGAATTTCGAATTCTCAGCGAAAGATTAATGACAAACGATCGTAAAAGCAGTAAAATTCCTGGGGAAGGGCACAATGTTCTGTAAGAAGGAAGAGATTAATCACGAGCTAGGCAGCTACAAAAGTGCACGGATCACCTTGTGTCAAGGTTCTTGTTTATAATGAATGAAGAATATTTGTCGCTTTTAGAGTTAAACAACGTACTTTTTAGCCAAGAAACTCACTTCTTTCATTTTTTAATTTTGTTGTAATATTTTACTGAATATTTATATTTCATCTGTCGGATCGAGAAGCCTTCTTTGTCGGGTTATTGACCCATGACCGGACTCTATCTGGGACAATGTTGATCAATCTTCACGGAACAAAACATTTCTTTCAATAATGAAGCAAAAAATGGACAACAAGCTTTTTTTCAAATAATTCTTGACTGACAAGAATTAGTCAAATTTCAAATTGCTTTTTTACCTGAAGACTGTGCAGAGTTGAGTACAAATAAATAGAATTATAAATAGCCAGAAAATTGCAAACACAGACTACTCAAGGTGTTCGGTTCCGTCTCACGATCTCTGGTATCCAACTTGAATAATTTACCAGGGAATTTGCCGTTTGGTTTCAGTGTTAAACATATCATTACCGTTTATAAAATATTAACCGGAATTCGACGAAGAGGTAAATCAGCGAGTAATGTGCGTGCGGTGTAGTGATGTTTATTTCTAGCTTCTTATGTATGGCGTTCCGTTACGGACAAAATCTTCAAAACGCGTTCATACAAAATTAAACGCGCACAAATAAAGCGAAACTCGTTCATTTAATATCAAAACAGCAAAAAATAAATCGAACCGCACACATATAAATCGAACTTCCACAAATATCAATCGAACCGTACAAAAATAAATCGAACCGCACACATATAAATCGAACTTACACAAATATCAATACAACTGTACAAATAAATCGAACTTGCACAAATATCAATCGAACCGTGCAAATATCAATCCAACCGCATACATATAAATCGACCGTACCGTACAAAACACCCGATTCACGCAACCCCTATGGGTCATACCCGCTGAAAATGCACCGTAGTACGCGGGTATCACCCGTGCGAAGTATACTATAGTATTACCCACAATAGTATACTTTATCCGGGTAATTTTTACAAGGGCGACGAAGAGTAAAACTAGGATTTATAAGTGTGCCGCAATTAAATAACTCTCACTTCTAAAGGAAAGCTCAGCAGTAAGAAAGACATTGTTTCCAAATTCGAGTGGATAATCGCGCTTTAAAACGCTAATTTTGATCAAGTTCATTAACTATGTTTTGATGAATTTCTCACTCCGATCGTGTATTATAGTACACTTAAGCCGGGTAAAATTTAATAAAGCGAAGAGTAAAAATTGGATTTCTAAACCCACCACAATGAAATGAGTTCCTCCAATTCGGCCCGGGTGGATAATCGCGCTTTAAAAGGCTCCTTTCGATGAAGTTCTCAGTCCCTTCGTGTATTATAGTATATAGTTTAGCTGGGTAATTTTTACCCGGACGACCCAGAGTCACAATTGGATCTTTAAACCTGCCACAATTTAATAAGTTTCTGTTTTTGAGCAAAGCTTAACTGTAGAAGAGAACATTTCTGCCCAATTCAAGTGGTTAATAGCGCTTTAAAAGACTCCTTTCGGTCAATTTCTCAGTCCCTTCGTGTACTATAGTATAGTTTAGCCGGGTAATTTTTACCCGGGGCGACCCAGAGTAAAAATTGCATCTTTGATCTGCCACAATTTAATAAATTTCTGTTTTTAAGGAAAGCTTAACTGTAGAAGAAAACATTTCTGCCCAATTCGGGTGGTTAATCGCGCTTCAAAAGGCTCCTTTCGGTGAATTTCTCAGTTCCTTCGTGCACTATATTATAGTTTAGCTGGGTAATTTTTACCCGGGTGACCCAGAGTAAAAATCGGATCTTTAAATATGCCACAATTACATAAGTTTCTGTTTTTCAGCAAAGCTTATCTGTAGAAAAAAACATTTCTTTTCAATTCGAGTGGTTAATCGCGCTTTAAAAGGCTCCTTTCGGTCAATTTCTCAGTCCCTTCGTGTACTATAGTATAGTTTAGCCGAGTAATTTTTACCCGGGCGACCAAGAGTAAAAATTGGATCTTTGATCTGCCACAATTTGATAAATTTCTGTGTTTGAGGAAAGCTTAACTGTAGAAGAAAACATTTCTGCCCAAGTCGGGTGGTTAATCGCCCTTCAAAAGGCTTTTTTCGGTGAATTTCTCAGTCCCTTCGTGTACTTTAGTATAGTTTAGCTGGGTAATTTTTACCCGGGCGACCCAGAGTAGAAATCGGATCTTTAAATATGCCACAATTACATAAGTTTCTGTTTCTGAGCAAAGCTTAGCTGTAGAAGAAAACATTTCTGCCCAATTCGAGTGGTTAATCGGGCTTTAAAAGGCTCCTTTCGGTTAATTTCTCAGTCCCTTCGTGTACTATAGTATAGTTTAGCTGGGTAATTTTTACCCGGGCGACCCAGAGTAAAAATTGGATCTTTAAACCTGCCACAAGTACATAAGTTTCTGTTTTTGAGCAAAGCTAAACCGTAGAAGAAAACATTTCCTCCCAATTCGAGTGGTTAATCGCGCTTTACAAGGCTCCTTTCGGTCAATTTCTCAGTCCCTTCGTGTACTATAGTGTAGTTTAGCTGGGTAATTTTTACCCGAGCGACCAAGAGTAAAAATTGGATCTTTGATCTGCCTTAATTTGATAAATTTCTGTTTTTGAGGAAAGCTTAACTGTAGAAGAAAACTTTTCTGCCCAATTCGAGTGGTTAATCGCGCTTCAAAAGACTCCTTTCGGTGAATTTTTCACCTTCGTGTACTTTAGTATAGTTTAGCCGGGTAATTTTTACCCGGGCGACCCAGAGTAAAAACCATATCTTTAAATATGCCAATATTACATAACTTTCTGTTTTTGAGCAAAGCTTAACTGTAGTAGAAAACATTTCTGCTTAATTCGAGTGGTTAATCGCGCTTTAAAAGGCTCCTTTCGGTCAATTTCTCAGTCCCTTCGTGTACTATAGTGTAGTTTAGCTGGGTAATTTTTACCCGGGCGACCTAGAGTAAAAATTGGATCCTTAAACCTGCCACAATTACATAAGTTTCTGTTTTTGAGCAAAGCTTAGCTGTAGAAGAAAACATTTCTTCCCAATTCGAGTGGTTAATCGCGTTTTAAAAGGCTCCTTTCGGTGAATTTCTCAGTCCCTTCGTGTACTATAGAATAGTTTAGCTGGGTAATTTTTACCCGGGCGACCAAGAGTAAAAATCGGATCTTTAAATATGCC
>OX421450.1:24598766-24601266 GCA_949126865.1 Montipora capitata | reverse complement strand
CGGGTGATCTAGAGTGAAAATCGATCCTCAAAATTGGACTGATTTTATAGATCTATTTCTCACCAAGCGTTAGACCGTAGATAAAGCAGTTTTAAGCATATTTCAATCACTTATTACGTTTTAAACTGCTCCGTAAAGTTAATCTCTCAATGTCATGAATGCACTATAGGCTACTCTTTGTGGGCATTTTTATGCCGCCGTAAATCTAGCGTGAAAATCAGTTTTCAAAATGGCCTAATTTCAAAGTTGTAACTTTTCACCAAGTCTTTAACCGTAGTTAAAGCAGTTGTAAGCATATTTCAGTGGCCTTTTACGTTTTAACGGCTCCGTGAAGTGAATTTCTCAATGTCATAAATGTACTATAGTACACTTTTTGTGGGCATTGTTGTGTCGGTGTCCTAGCGGATTTGGACCCCCCCTAGAATTGGACCCCCGGTCCAAATCCGCTAGCGGATATGGACCCCCCCGGTCAATATCTGCTGGGTCCAAATCCGGATTTGGACCCCTTAACAAAACTCAGTAAAAACATTACCATACATAATTTTGATGAAATGGTATTTGAAATGAATCAAATATGAACTGCGGATATGAAATCAAATGAAGCTATGATCTTCGCAGTTATGAATGCAATTTTTACAATTGCGTAGAGAAGCCTGAAAATTCCAGGACTTCAACGGGGTTTGAACCCGTTGTTACAATATGCGCTAGTTTGTTCTGTTTTCAATTAATCGATTTGAACGTCGAGCAAGTACTATTGAGTGACACATGTACTTAAGGTTGATTGAGTCTTATTAAATCATTCATTCTTAACCTACACGAGGTTGCGTATACAGTTCTCTGAACTTACATCATGGTGTCAGAAGTGGGATACAAGAAAATCCACAGCAAGAAAAAAAAAAAAAACAAAGCAAACGCCTTTATACAGCGTATAACCTCAACAGTAGCAAAGCTCATGGAAGATACGACACTTCAAAACAAGATATGCCACCGCCAGAAGAAAGCGCGTCAGCGGGCAGCGCCCCGCGATCGATCTCATTCACATCACAATTTCCCATTCCCTCCCCAATGACGGTCAAGGGAGACTTAGTAAACAACTGGGAGTTTTTCAAGCAACAATGGTCAGACTACGAAGTCGCCACGGGTCTCGACAAACAAGAACAAAAGGTTCGGCTCGCCACTTTTCGCTCCGCTATGGGCAAGGAATGTTTACAGAGCTTTCTAAACCTTAAACTCACTACGGAAGAACAACAAGATATAGACGAGTGTATTAAAGCATTAGAAGCCTACTTCAAGCCGAAACGAAACGTCGTATACGAGCGATATCTTTTTAACATGTGCCAACAGAACTCAGGTGAAACAGTGGATAGCTATGTCAATCGTCTACGAAAAGAGGCCTCTACCTGCCAGTTCGGCACCATAACAGAAAAACTCATCAGAGATCGTCTAGTGATCGGTTTACAAGACCACGCAATAAAACTTCGTCTGCTGAAAGAAGAAAATCTAGACATGAAGAAGGCCTTAAACATCTGCCGATCAAGCGAAATCGCCACACAGCAGCTAAAAGCTATGAAGTCCGAGGAGAACAAAACAGAAGATGTTCGTGCTATTTCTAGCCGTCAAGGCAACAAAGGAAAGTCACGCAAACTCTTCAGTGAAAAAAAAGAAAACACGGGACGCATCACCAGACCAAAAGAAACGTCGCGAAGCGCATCCTAAACCAAAGAGCTATCAATGCTACCGTTGTGGGGGAAAACAAAGGCATTCACTGGAAAGCTGCCCAGCATTTGGGCACGAATGTAAATCGTGCAAGAAGCCTAATCATTTCGCGTCGGTATGCAAGTCATCCCAGAAACGTCCGATCAAACAATTAACAGAGTTACCGGATGAGGAACAAGAAACAGACACCGACACCGACGAATTTTTCTACAAAGTAGAAGAAGTTTCTTCAGTACAAACAAGAGGGAAACAGCTCTACACCACGCTTGAATTCTGCGATCCTGATGCGGGCTGCAAGACAAAATTAGAAAAATTAGATTGTCAGTTGGACACTGGAGCGACATGCAACGTGCTAACACATCGTGATCTGTCAGTAATCTGTCAAACCGCATATCCGGCTATCAAAAACACCAAAGTGAAGCTACGACTATTCAATGGGAATGTCATGAAACCACTGGGAGAAGTGACACTAAATATCAACAGAGAAGGCCAAGAACAGCATTTCCTGAAGTTTCAAGTCGTCGAGGGGAAAAGCAAGCCGTTATTGTCGGCTGAAACATGCGAAAACCTAGGATTACTCAAAATAAATTGTGAATCAACACCACAAGTTAACAGCATGAGTGAAGTCAAGCCACTTCTCAAGAAAGAAAAGATTCTTCAAGATTACAAAGATGTTTTTGAAGGTCTTGGAAATATCGGAAAAGCACCCCGACGCCTCGCAGTCACACTTCACAAAGAAGTCAAAGCCAAGTTAGAAGAGCTTGAAAAGAAAAACATCCTAGTA
>OX421450.1:24586266-24588766 GCA_949126865.1 Montipora capitata | reverse complement strand
GTCCTGGCCAGTACTTGTGTTCATTCCAACTTCGAATTCACAAGTTGACAAGGTGTTTTCTTTTAGACAGCTGCCTTTATGGGGGCAGTCAGGAGGTTAAGTGGCTATTGCAGAGTGGCAGTACTCTAAATGAACTGCTGCCTTGGTTCAAGGAGGAGGTTGACAACTTTCAAATAATGCCCTCAGAATATGTTACGTTAATTAACGCATTGTAAATATGATTGATTGTAAAGGTGAGATCAGAAAACCCTGCCCATATCATCCTGTAGAGATTGCATGGGCAATACCCTAGTATGCAATCACAGGCTCCCCAAGCTGAAAATACGTGGTGTATGCGACAGCTTGTGTATATAGAGAATTGTATGGGAAAATCACCGATCGTAAAAAAATTGTGTAAATAACTATCTCCTTTGAAATAAAGTTTTCCTACCTCAAATGTGTGACGAACTTGTCTCTTGTGCCGAGTTTAGAGCCATTCTGACGCCGTTTAGTGAAGTTATCCGGAAACCCGGTTACTAAAAGAATAGGAAGGCCGACCACTCCATCCATCGCTGGCCAGACCTCACTCCACAAATCGTTTTCTCCTCAACAGGAAAAGTCCCGAATCGCAATAAAAACAACAGTTCCATAAAGCCCAATAAATTTGGGTCATTCAACCCTTCCGGTAAACGAGGGAAAGATGACTCGATAAAGAAACGAGTTCGATGCATATTGTGGATGACACCCAACCGCCTATTCGTTCTTTCGATTTTAATACCACTCGATTGTGTGATTGAGATTCCATTTATACGATCGAGTAAATCGACATTCGATTATACGATCGAGTAAATCAAGATTCGATTATACGATCGAGTAAGTCGACATTCGGTTATACGATCGAGTAAATCGACATTCGGTTATACGAGTAACATTGTAGTACGATTATACGGTTTAAGTATCGATTCTCGTTTACACGATCGTAACATCACTGTCGAGCAACCAAGAAAGTTATCACAAGGAGACTGGTACCTAGCGGCGAATCGCCATTGTTGCAGAAAGTTATCACAAGGAGACTGGTACCTAGCGACGAATCGCCATTATTGCTGCACATGGAGTGTTGCTGACAATTGCACTGATGTAAGTCATTTCGCTATTCTCTCCCCATATTATAGTTTCTTTTGGGGCATTATTTGTTTGAAAGTAATGGTTTCCAATGGAGCATGATACAGTCCCAAAAGTAAATAGACGAGTTTACGCTCTTGAGTGCATCATGGGTAATCAGGGCGAGATGGAGTGAAATTCAAAGGTTTTACGATGAAAAAAAAAGTGCTCAAGAAATGCATTTTTGGGTTTTTTATGTTCTAAAACAGAAGATATGCGCTCAAAGGTGAGGTAGAATACATTTGGAGAGATTTACTTTTGTAGAAATTATTTTATTACATAGAGTTTATGCCATACATTTCCTATAATTCCAAAGGCACAAAATTACAGAGGATGTATGCAGACAAAAGAAAAAGCAATATTTAGGAATTCCAAAGAACGGATACCAAGTCTAGTTCCTCTCAGTTATGCACATGAACTATTTTTTTGTTTATGAAGGTGAAAGTAGAGTCATGTACAGTATATTTTGCTCTAAATTTCCATTCAAACCTTTGAATTTCCCGCCATGTAGCCCGGATTACCCATGATGCAATCAAGAGCGTGAACCCGTCTGTAACAGGTCAGTATTCTCTACATTCTCAAATCTCATAATAAACCTCTTTTACCTCTCAAAAATTTACATAGGCATTGTTTTCAATTTCTCATGTGACTTTTTTTTGTCCAAGGAGGAATTGCTGACAATGATTCTGCAAAATTTTGGAGGGTAAACACGAAGTATGGGATTTGAGAAACAACCCCCTAAAGCGTATTGCACTATGGAATGGGAAAAATCTCACTTTGCAGTTGTTTCTCTTGTTTTTGTGAAACCAGCATGGCTAAGAAAAGCTAGTAAGTATCTCCTAGACTTTCTATCACTCATAATTCCTTTTTTTTCTTGATAACTGGCTTCTATCTTAATGAAAGGGGACAATTTCGAGTTTTCATTTTACTTCATCTCAATTAATCACTCACTGAAAATCCCTTCAACCCTTTAACATCCAAACCGGCCTAAACCGGCCATACTTAGTATTTTATTCTGTCTAACGCCAGACAATTTTACTCGTCAATGGGGAACCCCTGGGAGTCAATGGGTTAAGTAATAATCAACATCTCCCCACTCCCCTTCTGCCACAGTTGCAAAAAAAAGGCATGTTTGGTCAATGATTTTATTGTCAGAAAAAGCACTAAACGGATACATGCATACTGTTAGATGCCATACAATTAAAAAAAAAAGGAACAATCTAAGTAGCCATGTATGGTTTACCATAATATTACTAAAGTACTAAAGAATACTTTCAAGTTCAAGGCCTGAAACATTTGTAACCTTAGTACAATAATGTTTTACCATTTATATCTTCTAATCAATAATATTATCATGTTT
>OX421450.1:24556266-24563766 GCA_949126865.1 Montipora capitata | reverse complement strand
ATAAAAAGAACGGTTATTCAAGCAAACTTTTTTACTCCTACATTATCCGAAAAGGGATGTTGTTCTTTTCCAAAATTTTCAATATTAGATTTTTTGCAGTGCTCATAAAAGGTCAAGTGGCTTTCCAAACTAACTGCTTAAAAAAGCCTTAAGTCAGTCGTTGAGAAGCAACGAGTGCACCTCTACACACGAGGTAAGTATGTACTAGCTAACCGATAGTAAAGACATTGCCGATCCAGCCGTAATTGAAACAGTGGGTAATAAGAATCTAAGAATGAGATTCTCAACATGAAAATCAAGCGTATCCACTTGAAACTGAGAATGGGTACAAAGACAGATCTGGTGGGATGCTTGGTCACTTCCCAAAAATGATTATGCATCTCAAGTATTCAATCCATATAGACACAGCGTGCAAGCCGAGTGGATGTCATTTGGGATTAGTACAATCCAGACAGTTTGAAACCTGAAGTTTTCAAGTTTTTTCAAGTTTTATTTATTTACAAGAAACAGTGTAAGTTGTTACTATGCTGGCCTGCAAATAGCGAGAAGCTAATCGTGGCAAGCCAGACTGTACACGAAATTATTTAAACATCTTTTTTTTTTTGATTATTACATACAACAACAACATGTAAACATTACTCTTTGTACTTTCAAATATTGAGAAAGTAGAGGAATTTAGGAGAAAAAGAGAGGAGACCAGTCTAGGTAAAAGAACAATATACAAAAAGGAAAACTACAGGCTATACTTAACCTCAGTTGGAAATTTAATTTTTCATCTTGCTAATTAAGGTATCTATATCGGCATAAGAGTTTTCAGTTTCTAGAATTTCAATTAGTTTTGTTAAAACAATTCCTGGATACGTTCTTGAGACTACTTGGTATCCCATTCCAGATTTTAACACCCACACGTGAGAATGTCTTACTTTGAACATTAAGTGCGGATTGTTTGGTAAATAAATGCTCAGATGTCGATGAGCGTGTACTATAAGAATGAACACTAGTAATTTTAGAAAACAAATTAGAAATTTTAATTGGTGCAAAATTAGTATTGATGTCATACATCAAATTAACAATTTTCTCATAATATAGGGATTTGAGCGGTAGAAATTTTCCCTTTCAAGAAAAGAGGAATTGCATGCTCCCTTGCTTGAGCAAAATAAATAAGACGGAGTGCACGTTTTTGTAGGACAAGAACTTTATTTAGCAAGGTTTCAGATGCATTTCCTCAAGAAGTTTATCCATACGTCATATAAGGTGCAATGAGGGACTTGTAAATATTAAGAAGAGTTTGATTATGAACAATATGTCTTAACTTCGCAATTAAACCGACAGGTCTGCTTATTTTTGTTGTAAGGGTATGAATATGGTCTTTCCAATTTAGATTTTCGTCAATCAGTAACCCAAGAAATTTAATGCATTTCTTATGTTCGAGAATAACGTTCTTATTTTGTTCATTAACAAAAATATTAATTTGGGGCAGGAAATTAAGCTTTTTTTGGTATGGGCGAAAAATAACAAAGTTTGTTTTCTTTATGTTAAGTGTAAGTTTATTTGAGGTTAACCAATTAAATAAGTTGTTCAATTCAGCATTTACAATTAATTCCAATGTCTTGAGATTTTCGTGAGAATAAAGGACATTAGTATCATCCGCAAAAAGGAAAAATTTAAGTTTTCTGGAGCAATGCTGGATGTCGTTAACATATAACAAAAAAGGAGCGGCCCTAAAACGGACCCTTTGGGGTACACCACAATTAACTACTCCTTTATCCGAAATGTGAGAGTTAATCTCAGTTGTTTGAGTGCGACTTGTTAAATAAGAGGAAAACCACTGATTAACGATTCCTCGAATGCCGTAATAATTAAGTTTATCAAGTAAAATTTTATGGTCGACATGATGATGTTTTTCTATGAATACCTTCATTCTATTGTACATAATCTTCTCGAAAATTCTATTGAAGTTTGACAATAATGAAATTGGTCTATAATTGCAGGCATCAGTTTACTTAAGCGAATCAGAGTACAAATTTTGTTTCTGTAATATTTATATTTCTCAAAGTCACCGGATTGATATAATCTATTTTTCGTTTGGACTGAAATTCGTAATCCCTTGGTTAACCATGGTTTTGAAAATTGTTTGATCTTGTGCTTAGAGAAAGTTATAATTTATAGAATGATGTGAAGATCTCATCTATGTTTGTAACTGGTCTTTCTATGATGAAATTCCAATCAATTGTGGCAAGTTCATCATTAAAAGAGTCAGAACAAAAATGCGAGAAATCACGCTTCTTGCTTTGCCTTTGTTTGATTCTATCTCTTTTCGAAGCTAGGATACAAAACTGCGAAAAATGGTAGCTAACATCAGTTATAAGGTTGCCACTTACAACAACCTGATCCGGATTATTAACAAAAATATTGTCAATAAGACTGGCTGAAGTTCCAGTCTGTGAACACGCGTTGGTTTATCAATCGTCAGAATGAGATAACAACTTTGCAAGGCCAATAGGAATTCATGACTGAAATGACAAGTTTCCATTCTTTGCAGACATAAATTAAAATCGCCTAGTAGGCATAAAGTTAACTAAATACGGAGCTCGGAAATGTCGTGCCTACTACGCAAAATGAGCCCCAAAGTACAAGGAAAGAGAGGAATAAGAGTGTAACGACGTACAGAGCCTGTTGCCGGGCCCAAGTAGGGATAGCAGCTCCAGAGCAACCCTCTTTGGGTGTTTTTTCACTCTACCTACTCAGTTTAAATCAGCTGTAGAACCCCCAAAAACTATTGAGAACCCCTATACCTTCCCTTTAGCTCTGGCTGTCTTACGCGTCGTAATGTTTCCTTTCGTCTCAAGGTTCACACATTCTTCACACACTTATTCATTCAGTCTCCACAGTTACAATATAGAGAGGGAACAAAGAACTGTTCTATGATTTACCAAATCTCGAAATCGGAACCTCCAGGTCTATAGTTCTGTGCCTTGACCGCTACACAGTTTTTTCCAATATTTACTTTCGCATAATAAATCATAAGTGATAGCCATATATATTAAATGATAAGCAATACTAATCCTAACCAGGGCCTAATCTTTCTTTAGGCTTAACTCAGGCTCACCCAAAAAGTTTATGAGTTAATTAATTCATTTCACCTGAGGAGGCGTGATAGGTAAGTTGCTATGGTTTACGGTAAAGATGCAGATTATTTCACTTTCACTTTCACCTTCTTCACCTGCCAACCTTTTCCTAAATAACAGGTTCTTATGGAAGTCTAGAGTGTAATACAGGTAGTGACTCTTACATGTATTTTACATGTATTTCCAAAAATCTCAGTGGTACGAAAGAAAACGCTGCTGGGAGAACTTGCCTCGCACCGTTTCTTCTCTTTCGAGTCCATCTGTTTTAATCGTCTTCGCCTCCATTAGAGGGCCTGCACACTGGACCTACTCACCCATTTAGATGGCAATATTTTATCTAGATGTTGCTGGTGACGTAACTGGCCCGAATCAAGGAAAATACGATGTGCCTTATAATGCATTAGTGCGAAGTCATTTGGAACATGCAATCTCACAATGGATGATCAAGCAATATTAAGCAAATAGAAGCTGGACAAAGTTGATCTGCGCGATTAGTGAAAAATGGTTGGGAGAAAACACAAGGTATCAATGTACTAAAAAATCTGGTCTGGCCTCCTCTTCAGTCTATTGCGGGACTGTTAAAGCCTGAATGAAACTAATTTGAGAACCCCTTCTTCCCTTGTACGAGGGCGGTGTGTCTTGGACCAATTCCGATACCCGACAAGAGAGCACTCCCCACCCCCCCTCCCCCTTACCTCCGCCACTGTAGATAAAGTAAAAACTCCATTATTTGAGGAAGCACTTAGGTTATTATTTATTGTTATGAGGATCTGTTTTTGTTTTTTAAATCGCCTTTGAATCTTCTTTCCTTTTTTTCTTTTTCTTTTTTTCTTTCTTTCCTTTTTATACTCCGCTTTATTTTTCTATCCTTCTTTCGTCCCTTCTTTCTTTGTTATTTCTACTCTCCTATTTCGTTTTCTTTCCATGTTTCTGTTTTTCTTACGCTCTCAAACTTATCTCTCTTTCCTTCTATTCTTATAGTCTCCTTCTTCTCTTGGCTTATTTTTGTTATATATTTATTTTGTATTTTATTAATTTATATTAAATTATATTGATTTATATATTTTATTATTTATTATTTATTTTAATTCATTTTGTTGTTGGTTTTTCTTTTATTCGACCAGTCTTTCTTTTCCTTTTTTTATTTTTTCGTTTTTCGCGGTTCTAACCAGATAACCATGTCTCGATTTACTCGATCGTATAGCTGAATGTCGATTTACTCGATCGTATAATCGAATCTTGATTTACTCCATCGTACAATCGAATCTGGATTTACTTGATCGTATAACCGAACGTCGACTTACTCGATCGTATAATCGAATCTTGATTTACTCGATCGTATAATCGAATGTCGATTTACTCGATCGTATAACCGAATCTCGATTACACAATTGAGTGGTATTAAAATCGAAAGAACGAATAGGCGGTTGGGTGTCATTCACAATATGCATCGAACTCGTTTCTTTATCGAGTCATCTTTCCCTCGTTTACCACAAGAGTTGAATGATCCGCACTCCATAAATTTCACTCCAAATACGTGTGTTTCGGCGGCCGAAAGACTCGTGAAGAACGAAAACTTTGCCTTAAAGTGACACAAGCAAAAAACGAGATCAAACGATCGAAATGAACACTTTGTGTTCATTTGCACGATTTGTGCTCCCTATCTAGCGCATGCCCAGTCGTTTTTCAGCTCTGCCACGGTGCGGTCGATTTGTTTGTATCCGGTTGGATTGATATTTGTGTAAGTTCGATTTATTTGTATGCGGTTCGATTTATTTTGGTACGGTTCGATTGATATTTGTGGAAGTTCGATTTATATGTATGCGGTTTGCTTTATTTTTGTCCCGGGGGGGGGGGGGGGGGCATATGGAACAGACGGGGATGCTCGTCGGAAATTTTGGGAGACTATCTGGGCGTGGCTCAAGCTTTTTGTGACCCCTAAAGGAGAACAATCTGGGCGCGGCTTAAGCAAATTTTGACCCCTAAAAACAAGTTAAAAAGAAAATTTGACTTCTGTTTCTCTTCGCGTAATTCTGTGTTTCTTCGCGGAACCCTAAACGAGACCTTGGCGGCTTAAAATATTGGCGCTTTGCCCGGAACACCCTAAGCGAGACCAAAATCCAAAATTAACAGCCCTAAACGAGACGACGAGCATCCCCGTCGTACGGTTCAATCTATTTTTTGCTGTTTTGAAGATTTTGTCCGTAACGGAACGCCATGCTTATGCAAATTTTTAACAGAGAATATTAAATTACAAAAAATATTTCACTTAAAGGTCGTTAAAAAGCTTTATTTTTGCTAGTTCATTTGGACGAAAAATGTCACAAAAAACCTTTTCCAGCGTAACATTTATTGAAACAAACAAAATATTTGCTATTAGAGGCCAAAAAAACCCTTTCACTTTTAATTATGTGCTTGCAAACAAGAAACAACAGCAATTAAATAAATTTCAGTCTCACAGTTCATATCAAACCTTTTTCGGAAGAACCTTGACCGCAAATAATGAGGTACAAAAGAGACAATAGCTTTCTTTCAAATTATTTTTCACTGTCACATTTCCAATTTTTTTTTTTATCTGACGACTGTGCAAAGTTGAGGACAAAATGAATGTAAATTGCCAGACAACTGAGATGCGACTTCAGTAACACTGTGATGCATTCAAGGCGTTCGATTCCTTTAATGTTTGTTAAACCTATAAAAAAATTGCCATTTGATTTCACTGTTGTACATAACATCAATTTGTAAAATATTAGAAAAAAAGATCACTTGATATCCAACGTCGAAAATGCAATTGTTGTCGAAGACCATTACTCGTATATGATTGCGTTCATTTACATTGTAAGTAGTGTCTCTCAATTAGAATATCCCAGAACCCCGAGGGTCGCACCACTGCCTTAGTCGGGGTACACGTTCCCCGCATTTTTCCACCTGCTGGTTTTTTTAGGGGTTTTCGGGTCCGGCTCTGGTGCATTGCTTTTCTCTAATATTTTTGTGCCTATTCCAATGCTTAATAAACTGCACGGTGGCTTGGCTGGCAACGCGCCCATATATCACCTAGCTTGAGTGTCCGGTTGAGTAGTGGAGGCAAAATTCATAATTTACATCCCTAGGTAAGGAGCTTTGTGTACGTTTTTAGCTGTATCTTTTTTTCCCTCAGATAATTTCTTTTCAAATTTTTTTTGTTTTAAAGGTGATAATTTGTAAACCAAAATTATGAAATTAAAAATATAGGTCACCTGTCTATCTCGATTATCGTAGATCGAAACAACAAAATTCGCCATGTTCTCGCAATGCGCTCGCTTATTCGCAAAGAATTATGGTCATTTACAACTTCGCTCACGTGTTTTGAGAACTGTTTCAGTTTGTATGAACGACTTACGCCATATTTACAGTGTTACAAATTTGACCAAATTGTAAATATTGACACATCCTATGCGCAGTGCAATACTGAGGAATCACCTTAACATTGTTCCAGTAAGCAGTCGTAAACTAACTATCAACAGTCCTAATTTACCACATCGTTCTACACTTAAAATAATCTGAACAAAACACACTGCGATAGAAAAGGTCAAAACAATAAGTATTAATTATGGCCGCTTGTCCGACACATTGCAAAGAAGGTGATAGTTTTTCAACTTCAACAGGATATAATGTATAGATTTAGCCAAGCCTAAAAGCGGAGCTCCTTGGTTATTTATTCTTACTGCCTTCAGGGTTAGTGAAAATAAAACGTTTGGAATTGTCCACGTTTTGATGTTTCCGGTTGCTGCTTTAATAATTAAATCATTTTCTTTGCTTTCTTCTATAGAAAAATTCACTGCCTAACTAGTGAATTCCACGGTACATTTTACGCTAAAAACCGATACCGCATGAATCACGAAGCCATAAGTACGATATCGGTTTTTCGAGTGAAATTTACTTTGGAATTCACCAGTTTGGCAATGAATTTTTCTTGAACTGCATGAGTTTTACAAGAAAACAAGCACACCCTAAGCGAGCGAATGGAAAAGGCAAAAAGCCATTTCAGAGTCAACAGTCAATAGCCAGCGAATAGGAATCACGCTAAAATTAGAAGCCATACAAAAGCTTTGTCAGTTCAAGGTCAAAAAAGAGTTTTACTAAACGTACTTTATTCCACGTTATTTCTGAAAACGAGATCATTCATCACATTTTGATGTATTTCATTAAAACACGCCAGGTTGGCTTGGAACAAGAATCGGTAAAATACGGCAATGCAACCAAGAAAGGACGAACTTCAAACAAGATCAATCATAAAACAAACGGTTTAGTGCCCAAGGAAAGAATTTGTGGAGCACCTAAGTATGAGCTATTACTGGTATTCTGTTTTGTCGTTGTAGTTCTCTTTCGCTCT
>OX421450.1:24538766-24541266 GCA_949126865.1 Montipora capitata | reverse complement strand
GAAACCTTGTCACTTGCATCTTAAACCGAACCCCGTAACATGATTATTTTGCTGAGACTTCGCACAAGTTATTTTTGTGCACAGTTTCCTGCGAAGTTGAATGTGAACATAATAATATAAAATCCTCTATCTTAATTTCTTACAATGGCTTCCGAAAAAACGAAACGCGTAAAAGACATGGAATGCGCCCGTGAAACTTACATGGGTCTATGAAATCATATATCTGAATTTCTTACGATAGCTACTTAAAAAACAAAACGCGTAAATGTCAGGAGAAACGGCCACATCAAAATAATGGCACCAAAGGAAACCCGGCAACTGTTTTGGCTGATCTCGGAAAGGCGATTGCGTTACATTACCGTGGGTAAGAAATGGAAAATTTATCGTGTTATTGACAAAGACGGTTATAGTGTCAGTCTGCATTTTATACCCAGTCTGCAATCTGCATTTTATATACCTAATCTGCATTAAATTTATACCCAGTGTGCAAGCTGCAGTCTGTATTTTATAGGGACTGATCGCAGACCCCCAGAGTACACTTCTCAACATGTGGAGTAAGCTTATGTTTCACATAAGCAGCTTACTAATAACTAGTAATAGTTGACACTATAGCTGCCCCCGCGATGCAAAGTGCTGCATTATTTTTATTTGCAAATTATTATAGTCCATACCGTATGTGTTGACTGTTGTAATGTTGTAATAGTCTTTTAACTCAGATCAGAGAAGGTGTAGCCTGAAGTTGAGGCGATTACTTTGAGTTGTTTTTACTCTCTCAGGGGGAAAATGAGTCGAAGTAATAGTCTGAAATCCAGGCTAGAAAAGGCAAGGCGGAAAAGGCAATAGGATGTTTGGAATGAACAGAGTATGGAAAATCGACGAAGTCGCAGTTGTTTACAAATAAGTTTATTATGGGATATAGTTTAGAGACGATATTACTATATCTAGTGTTATTTAATTGAAAAATTGGAAGAAATATTGTACAACTAACAAAACGGAACTACTGCCTATGCAAAATATGGCTATTATATATAATTTCTGTTTGCATAGTGGCAAGAAAATTGTGTTAATCAGAACGATCATTATTATTCCTTGTGTAACAATGATGTAGCAGGATATATGTAACATAGAAACTAAGTGTCCCATTCAACTGTGTTTGCATGAAGATAACAATAACTTTAATAACTAATTAGATCCTTTGTGCTATTGCTTTTACAATAAGTAGCTGTTACATTTTTTTTTGCATGTTCACAGAAAACTGATTTAATTAGAAAGATAACTAATTGTTTTTTTTTTGTAAAATGGTGTTAATAGGCTATAACTCGGTGTTCATTCGATTGTCTTTGCAAAAAGATAACAATAACTTAAAAAAACTAATTGTTTGGCCCTGTGCTACAGTACAACATGTAGCTAGAAACTGAGTGCTTCATTCACCTGCCTTTGGAAGAAGATAACCTACAATAACTTTAAAAATATTTCATTGAATGTCTTTGTGCTACTGCTCATGCATTATGTAGCTGTTATATTCATAAAAATACTTTCAAACCGTTTTAATCACAAAGGTCATTAATCATTGTTTGTTGAACAACAATGATATGTTGATATGGTATATTAAACACAGAAACTGAGACTGCCAATTTGTGGTGACTGAATCCTGTCAAAACTAATGAACAGCATCTGTCACGTCCTAATTTAGAACTATACAGGGACTAAAAGAAGAGTGTTTATCTGTTGTCACTTGAGCCACCGCCCTGCCTTCAATAGCCTTCAGTGTCATAAACGTGCAGCTAATGATGAACGCCTGACTGTCAAGTTTTTCAACTTATAGTACGCTTACCAAGCGTCTCTCGATCCTAGATTTCGGATGAACACGAATCTTATGCTTTCGTGGTCGAATAACAGCGCTTTCTCAAATATATATATATAATTTCCATAAGGTCGCAATAGTAGCAAGTATGATAAATACTGTAGCAAAAAAACAGACAACTTTTTTAAAAGACATGTTTGGGCATGCTTATGCCATCATCGGTGTAATGAGTTCCTAAGTGTGAACAGTTATAAAGTCTACGGGTAGATGAAAAAATTATTACAACATGACGTAATACAAAAGCGGGTACTATTTACAGCGTGACACCAAACATCAAGGTGTAAACTAAAACGTGAGAAAAGTGTTGTAATGCTGCAATTGTTTGTTAAGTTCCGGTTTGATCTTATTTATATGAAAAGCTTCTTTGAGTTTTAAATCAATTGAGTTGCTGGCAGAATCCAGAATACTAAAGCACGAAGGGGAGTATTTGCTCTTACATAAAGGAGATGTGTTGAAATGCTTAAAAATATGCGAGTTTTTATCGCTTTCCGTGTGTTCCTTTATCCTGGTAGAAAAGTGGCAACTAGTTTCGCCAATATAACGGGAATTACAACCCGCACAAGAAAATTGGTAAACTACCATGGATTTTAGAGCAACAGGAGTACGATCTTTAACACTAAACATGTTTTTAATTTT
>OX421450.1:24518766-24533766 GCA_949126865.1 Montipora capitata | reverse complement strand
CCCAGTGATAGCTAGCTGCCCTTGTACCTGGTCGTAGTAACCACTTTTATCATTTTCTTTCAGTTTTGGCTTTCCATCAACCATATGAAGGAAAAAGTTTGAATCTGCACATGCTTCCTCCATTGTGTAGTTTCTCCATGTATAAGGATTTTTTATTTCCATTAAACCAAATGGATCCTTTTCAGTGGGGTCATAAACTTTGCCATCAGGAGAGACCCCAAGGTAGGGAAAAGAGGGGTTTATCACCAGGCCAGCATCATACACAATGAACTTCTTGCACTTCTTTTGCATTTTTCTGCTGTAAAGAGACCGGGTAGTAAGTTCCTGTTGCCTTCCATGACGAATAGATGACACATTGGATAAATCCTTTGGTATAAATATGTTCCTCAGAAAAGCCTCAGTGGGAGGTCTTTTTCTCTTTGTTACTTTTCCAAAATTAGATGCTGTTAATCTCATGCTTCATTGAACCATCCACTCTGGCTCCAATGATTGCCGCACAGTTTTCTTTTCGATTTCATGAGATTTTGCCAAGTCAGTGGTTACATTTTTAAGGATGTCAATCTGAGGCTGATCAAGAATAGGCGGGGTAAAGGTGTCATTTGAATTGGGGAATGGTAGGTCAGGAAAAGGCTGAATTCTTGAATCCGTGTTTACAACCATTTTTCCCACTGGTCTGTCTACATTAAATATAGTTTGTGATTTTTTCTTGTCAAAAAGTTGATACCCAAGATAAGATCCAAGTGGTACATTTCCCATTACAGTATTGACGATTGAGGATACCTCTTGGTCACTCAATAAGTATGAGAAAGGAGGTGGTTTCTCAGCGTTGGAAAGTCTACTGCATAGATTTAACACTGTTTCTGGTTTCCAACCCATCTTTTTTATCTTTCTGGAACTTGCATCATACAATTTGCAACTTACTGGAGGTCGTTTCCTTTTGCCAACTTGGTCGGTGCTAGCTTGTGCAAAGTTGCATTTCATTACAGGTTCAGACTCTATTCTATCCCCTCGTGGGACACTCCAACCTTGAGGTAAGCTAGTGCATGTCTTATCTGCAGGAATTTCCCTCAGATGAAGAAGACTCCAATGACTTAACAGGAACAATAGGGCAAACATGTTATGACAATGCCCACCAGCTCTACCAGAAATAAAATAAAAACTTGATGGTACCGCAAAAGAACAGGCTCATTTTGACGACTCTTTTATTAAGCTAACATCAACTATTCGTGACCAAGAAATATTATATTCAACTTTACAAATTATGCACTGCAAGAAAGGCCACGCAGCAAGCTCGCTCTGCCAAAATTTTCAATACTTTCTGCTTTCGCGATCACCAAGGTATCAAGGCTTTAACATATTTTATTTTATTCTTACCCGGCTTTACAGGAACAAGAAGTTTGCACTAATTTTGCGAGCCCGTCGTCAGCACATTCACATTTGAGAAACAACTTGTGGGGTTCCTCGCTCTTACGTTGACTTCTGTAGCACATTCCTTTTACAGATGCCTTATCAGCTCGTTGATCGTACGCAATATAAACGTCGTGAATATAACTCTTGGTGAAAAATTTGTAACCTTTAGAACCAATATCCTTTTTACCACAACCCTCTAAGTGCTTTTGAATTTGTTCAGTAGTGAACTTTGGCAGAAGACGAAGATTTTTTGTCTAAACTAAATCGTTTTCACCACGAGCGCCACTTTCAGACGCCATGCTTGTTGAGATTGTTTACCCAATACAGACCACGTGACCTCTGCGCGAATAGACCATATTCGTATTCTCAGTATTGGACTGGAACTAGCTTGTAGTGGAGGCAAATGCGGGGGAATATATTAAATAGTATTTGCATTTGGAAAGGTTCCCCCGCATTAGCCTCCATTGCAAGCTATTTCCAGTCCAATACTGAGAATACGAATATGGCCTATTAGGTCTAAGACACAATAACATACGGTATCCCATAGACCTCTTTCATAATGGCGGCCAAATAAAATATTCTTTAATGCTAATAAGCCTAACTAGCCTCGCTATGACGAGCAAATTTCAAAAGAATTTTGTTTCAAAGTGAGGGCAGTAGGTCTAATCAACATAAAGACAAAAAATGTGAAAGTGGTCGCCATTTATAAAAGTGGTCTATGAGTGGAGAATAGCTCTTTCAAGGTTGAGATTACTCTGGCTGATGATTGATCATTCAGTTTTTTAATCTCCAACCAACTGGAATAGTAATCGACGACAATCAAATACACTTTTCCTTCCAGTTCAAAGAAGTCAGCAGCTAGCCTTTCCCAAGGACGTGATAGGAAAGAAGAGGACAAGGGTGGCTCTTTAGGCTCAGGGCGATCTCTGCCACAGGTGTCACAGTTTGCCACCACATTCTCAATCTGACTTGAAAGTCCTGGCCACCATACTGATGTTTGAGCTTTAGCTTGACATTTCGTTATGCCGAGATGACCGGTATGAATGTTGTCAAGTATCTCCAGTCAGATTTTGGAATTACCAGGCGCTCATCGTATAGAAGCAAGTCACCAGTAAGCGTCAGATGGGTCCTGTTCTCCCAGTAGGGACGCATTAGAGGTTGGTGTGGCATATATGTTGGCCAACTCTGAGTGCAATAGGTCCTGATTTGCCTGCATTCTTCATCATCAAGTTGAGCCTTACGTATCTCTGACGGTCATTGCTGGCAACCGCACGCACTTCACGCGGCACAAATAACCTCGAAATGAGAGTGCCGAATATTTTGTCGATAGACACCATGCCAAACTATTGCTGAGCCGGTGAGTGCTATAATAGCTCTGACTAGAGTCACTAGAGCAATACGAGATGACCCTTGGTGGCGAGTCTACTGGTGGCGAATTGATGGTGGCGAGATGACTCTTGGTGGCGAGTTTGCTGGTGGCGAGGCCAATGCAGATCAATTTAATATTCTACTGTGACCACCAGAGAAATCTACGCATTTCCACTACCCCCTCAACCCCACGAAAATACGCGTAGAAGACTCTATGCACAAAAAGACCACTTAGCAGGGGAGTGACAGGCGAGAAAACAAACAAACAAGAAAACAAACAAGTCCCACCAATTTTTCCACTGGGATTGCCATACCCCAGTAAAAATTGTGCGATCTAGTGCGATCTTATTGCGATCTGGAAATGAATTGCACTGATGAGAGCCATTCAGATTGCAAGGATCCCCAGTGATTTGCAATCATCTTTCCATTAATCTTTCCAGGGCCGGGTTGTTCAAAGCTCGATTAAGCTAACCCAAGATTAGCGAGAATTTTGATTTCAGTTTTGTAACTTTTTGGTGAGGTCTTCTCTTTATATTGTTTGCCCTTTAGTTTTCTTCTGTAGTAACCTCAAATTAGACCAAACATTTGAGGTGAAAAACATTTTTAAACAAGAAAAAATAACACTTCAGTAAACGTTTAATCCTACGTTAACCGGCTTTTGAACAACCCGGCCCAAGGGGCCGTTTCTCAAACGTCCCGAAACTTTACGGGCCATTTTCGGGTGTCACAATTGCCTTTGTAACTCAAGAACTGAGAGCATTTAATTCGTCAAACTTCACAGTTATTTTCCTTTTTGTTACCTTGAAAACATGTTAAAAGGTCGGCTTTCCAAAACAAACGGTTGGCAATTTCACAGATGGCTTTCGGGCCCGAAAAGTTTTCGGGACTTTCGAGAAACGGGCCCCAGATCTGCTCCACAGTGATCTCCAATCTCCACGGTTTTCTAACTTATCAGGGACTCTGGGTACCAGGCGATCTCACGCGGAACAAGGAATTTTTTACAAAATGGCCGGCGTCGGTGCCAGTAAAAACGACGATAAAAGTGCTCCAAACGAGCATTCACCGGAAGACCTTGAAATTCAGAAAAAGGAAATAACCGAAGGAATAAAGAAACCGTTGCGTAAAGGCGATACATGGTAAGTTTAATCGAACAAGCTTTGGTATACGGGCGAATAATATTATTCTGCTCTTTCATGATCGCAGTTTGTCTTACATTGAAGGAAACGGAAGTGACAGTTTCACTTCATGAAAGCTAATACATCCTATTGGTTTTCTCTACTTTTAAGATGTATTATGTGCCTATTGTCAGCATTTGTTTGGTACTTAAGGATTTTTTCGCAACTAGTTACTGGACATTGTGTAAACCAACGAACATCTTGTGGTGGTCAACATCTCGTTTTGAAACTGAACTTTATTATTCAAAATTGGGAAGAATCGCCTCTCTCTTATGAAATTGACTATTTTTCATGGTATCTTTAATTAGTGTATGGATCAAAAATACATGTACATGAAAGCAACTACCGGTAGATACATGTAATATCAACAGCTGTAAGTTCATGCTCAGTACAGTTTACTTCAGTTTTGTACAAGTATCGTAGAACACATTTCTTGAATGGTTTTGTAAGTTCTAAGACACACTACTCTTTCATGTTTTACTCCAGTCATTTTTCATGAAATGCTTAGTGTGTGTGAGGTGTTGGATTGTGTATTAGTGAAGAAACTAAAGGGAAGTCACAGTTATGACTTTATTGTTGTTCAGCGACTTGAAAACTATACATGTAATTGAACTCTGTTTTGGCTCAGCAAATTTCTTCATATATTAAAGAAGATCTCTATTGTTTTATTAAGTGTGCCTTGTCTCAAACAGAAAATGCATTTCGAAAATGGGTAGACAAGCTGGATGTTTCCAACTGAAATTCCCACATTTCTCAATGGTATTTTTGTTAAGCAGACAGTATGAATCATGCTTTTCAAAGAATGTCTGGTAAAAGATACCTCTGGATTTGCACACACTAAAGTACTGTACCTTTAATTACGTTTTTTATGGGGATATGTCAAATTGAGCAAGTAAATTATTGTGTAAGACTTTCTCAGTGACTCTGAAGGCCTAGCCAAACAGATTCAACATACTCTAGCATTGTTCAATCCAACAAAAGTATTGCACTTGTTTGGCCATCGTGTTGAACGATGTTGACTGATTTTGGATGTTACTGTGGAATGAAGTTTCATTTTCATCAAAAAAAATCTTTAGTAAGATCATACTATCACCATGAAAGTGAAAGTTTACCGCAGCTGCATTCATAGAAAGATAAGGTTGTTTTTTGCTTGCCTCTCTATTCACAGGTATCTTGTAGACTGCCGATGGTTTAAACAGTGGAAGAAGTTTGTTGGATTTGATACATGGGATCAATTTGGGATTGGAGATCAGTTGAACCATCCTGGTCCTATAGATAATTCAAGTTTGGTGGCAGGTACAGTATGTTACAGCATATCATGTACATGTACTGTAAGAGGAAGAAATTATGTACTAATGCAACATTAAGATGGCTTAGAGTAAAATAATAATTAAATAATTAGTTTTCTTGAAGTGAATTAGAATTTAAGATGGGAAGAGAACAGCCAATATTTCAGGTGTATTTACTGTAACTCTTTCTCTCCTAAAGTCTTCCCCATCAAGGATGTAGCTAAGAATAAATTCATCCGGTTGAAGGTTCTATTGAGGCGGTAATTTTGTGCTCTGAGCAAGATTGTTCCCAGTGTCTCACAACACGTGGCATTCTTCAAGATGGCGAATACGGGTAAAGAGAAGACACGCACACTGTACTTAAAACAACGCTTTTATTTCATTTCCAGTATCGATAAATTCTAGTGATAATTCAATATACTAACAGATATTCAATTTTTTTGTTAACACATTGAATGACATTTAAACTTTGTAGAGAATAATTTGTGATTTTCTCAGTCACTTCATCAGTCTCCTTCACAGCCATCTTTGGGGATGTCACACAATGCTCCCCCGAAAGGAACGGCTGCTCACATTGGAACCACATTCCTTTCTCTAGGATTGAGCCAATCACAGCGACAGTTCCATTTTCTGGACTGTATCGTGCGATTCAACCAATAATACCTCTCGTTTCATCAGTGCACTTGATCAACACAAATGTGACCTCTCACGGGAAAACATACACTAACAACTTTCCAGGAAACAGGTTTTTCACACGCTTCCCTCATGGGTTGCTCACGGCTTGAAAAAAATTTGGCACAAGTGGGTCAACATTTTGTTTCTGTTGCTATGATTTCATGGGTTAACGCAAACGGCTCTTAAAAAATTATAGTTGTTTGGACGAAACTTGACCTTAAAAATGAAAAGCGCAAAACTGTGCTAAGAAGAACTGAGACACCAGAACGAGTAATAAAAAAAAAAAAAAGAACTTTGTTAAAACTTCACCTCCAACTTAAATTAAGGAAATATGTATGTAATATTTATATGAGTAATGAAAGAAATGGGCATCTTGGCATCACGGCTATGAACAACAATGAGATTGAGAAAATTTAATTTCCTTTCAACGTCAAAAATTATGTAGATGCCCACATAATTTCACGAGTTTAGAAGCTCGTAAAGGTCAGCAGTCAACTGCTAACAATACAACTCATGAAAATAATTATTTTGTTTAACCAGGTAGTCATAAGCGATCAAAATCAGCAAACAAAACAGCTGCGAACCAGGAAAGGTTAGGGCATTGAAATTCCAAGGAAATTTTTTTGAAACCTATCTAACAGCTTAATGGTGAAAAATATTTATTTTTCACCCGCGAAAAAGATTATAATTTTGTCATCACCCTGGAGAGATCGCTTGGGAAAAACGCGAAGATCGAAATATTATTCGCATTATTAACGCATGAGTTCCCACATTCCTTGCAAAATTTGCATAGCACAAAAGAGAAAAATCATGTGACAGGTAACGCAACAATCTGTTCAACTCATGTTATCATGGCGGAATGCGATCAAGACATGCTCGGAAATGAAGAAATAATTGCCAATGCAAAAACGTTTTTACGAGATGGATATGGGTGCCCTTGTGGTGTGAAAAATGGTCCCCATTGCCAGCAGTTTTCGGAGGAAGTTGTGTTGTTGAATATAAACAATTGCCTGGAACTGACAGATGCAGAACTCGACCTTGTGATTCTTGCTAATATCCAAAAAACCTTTTTGAAGCGCAACAAAATAAATAAATATATAGATAACAAGCATAAGATTCGATGCAAAATCAATCGATCGATCAATGAGTGATCAAACAAGAAACAACATATAATTTGCATAATTATCTTGAGTCCTTTGAAAGAATGATTCATTTTTGGTTTTATGGTGTTGTTTGAACGAGTGGACGCTTCTCCAAATGAGTGGTATGCCTACCTGGTTCAAACAAGTGGACTTTTCTAGCAAAGGAGTGGGCATTTTTTTACACTGCTGACCAGGTTGGTTGCACGAGTGAGCCAAGCCGCGAGAACGGCTTAAAATTAAAACCTCACGGGTGTCACACGGCTTCTACGCGGAATTCCGGTCATACACGGAGTGTCGTTAGCGTGAGTTTTTGTGTGAGAGGTCACAAATACAGTACCACTCGAAACTATCAGTGCATTTGCAAGCGGTGATACCTCATCTTTGCAGACAGTATTTACCACGAAATCACCTAGGTTGGACGAAAACCGCAGCCAAGGCAGAGACGAAAGCAACCGGATGCCACGGCCGATTTAATTGCGGTAATGTGCCGCAAGAAAACAATGATACTTTGCAAAGCATTGTTTAATGTTATCACACCTAGCTCCCCAAGGTAAAGAATGAATATGCAAACTGTTTTTCACAGCACCGACGCATCACAATGCGCTGTCATGAAAGCCTGTTTTGTTCGTCTCATTTCACCGTGACAGCTGAGAACAGAGAATGTTGATGACCATCACGCCTAATTCTTACATCTTTATATTTAATAATTTGTAAGTTTTTTTGCTATCATGATGAACATTTCTGCCAAAGGTGTAAAAAGGACATTTTCTTTTAAAAAACTGTGTGGATTATGCGTAACTTAAGTCGCCACCAGTGCAGTCCGACAGGAGATATATTGAGAATCAAACGTGCTTCAAATTTTGTGTTCTGTCCAAATAGAAATGTTTATGGGATAGTTATTGAAAAGCTCCAACTTTGATCTGAACCTTATTAATGACTCAAATATTATACCAGGGAAGAACCGACTGCATTCCCGAAGTTTCTTAAGCAACTCCTAATGTCGCGCGTTAATTACGATCATTTCTGATTCAAAATATTAAGTGGCAGGTCATTCAGCAGTTGAGCTTGAAATTCAGAAATATTTATTCCTCTGAATTACACGTAGAAAGATTAACTTAAATTAATGCTTCAACAACCACACTATAGAGGAGTTCAAGCCTCTGCCAATTTGGCGAGTTAAAATGTAAAAAAACTAAGCTGCATGCTTCCGTCACGCAAGCGAGAGCGATAGCTCATGAAATATGTTGTTCGATGCGAACTGCTTAACAAGTTGCTTAACAAGTTTGTAACAAATGGAGAGCCACGTAGCCCGAACGGCTGACAATTACTTCTAAAGTTAATCGTTTTCTTCCATCTTTCAGTCGATGATATCAAAATGCCTTTATGCCGGCCGCTCAATGAGCGGCAGCACAGACAAAAGATTTCCCAAATACGTGTAAATTTCTTGATGGAATTTTTGCTGATCTTTATACCACCTGTATTGAACAGATCTCGAACAATTTTTAGAAATCTTGACGTTTGCTGGAAAAAGAAAAACAAGAAATGCTTTTATTACAGGGACTTTATTATAATCGAATGTGCCAACCATGGCAGATTGGGCAGAACTGCGGCAAATGCACAAATAGTTTCGAGCGGTACTGTATGCAGGTCTGTGGTTTGTATTTTTCAAAGCGACTGGGTTGACCATGAGTGGAGAACAAGTGGAGAACTGAAAGAATGAAAAATATAATCACATTATTCACATTATTCAATATTTTTATTGACTTCAAAATGCACAATTTTATTAAATTCACATATTCTCAACTGCCACTTTGCGAGAAAGCAGAGCTGAAACCAAAGCAAACAAATGTCTTGTCAAAATCGGACTGTGTGTGTGACAACAAGGCTTTATATTACAGTAGATGAGGCCTAGGTCAAAACACAGATTCGATCTGCGGCCAGAAACCAGGCAAATGCACAAATACAGTCATGTACATGTAGTTTCCAGTACTGTATACTGTTGCACAATTATGAGTACTGTTGCCGCTGAAAATAAATACTCTTTCTTGGGCGGTCGAGATTTTTTCGGTGTTTCAATCCAAATACATGTACATACCTACATGGGACTGCCAGAAAATCGCAATGAATGATTTTCCTCACACTCAATTGGCTTACCTTTTTGGTTGTGAAGTGAAGTGAAGTGAAGTTAAGTGATGCTATTAGTCTCTCCCCTCGGCGATTTTCAGGACTAATTAGCAATGCTTTTATGATGGGGGACTTGAGCCAGACTGCTTATTACACAGTTTACAATTAATCTTAGGAAGTGGAAGATGCCCCCGTTCAGATAAGGCTAGACCACAACACGGGAGACTATGTCCCCTACTCTTATCAAATAGTGAGTTGGTTCTTTAATGTCCCATACTATTTAATTTCCAACAAGGGCTATGAGATGGGACCTTCGGTTTACAGTCCTTATCCGAGAACAGCAGATGTAATTGCAAAGGCAGCACTTTCTCCTCAGTTATTTTAAGACCCTGAGTGCTGGTCCCGCATAACAGCCCGATGCTCAACCAACTGAGCCACCCGTATGCGATGGGAAAGAAATGTGGTTCCAATGTGATCAGCCGTTTCTTTCAGGGGAGTGTTGTGTAACATCCCGAAAGATGGCTGTGAAGGAGACTATCACTTCGATCGACGGCCAAAATTCAGCCGGCGATCACCCCTCTCCCAAGCGGCCATCTTCACCGGCAGCTGCTGCTTAGTGACATTCCTGCCCCATTGATAACTTGTTTGTTAGTGTGGTGGTTACATAGTCAGACCAGATCAATTTAGATGTCTTACATAGAAGACAACAGCAAACCTTGGGCAATTAAACGCAGTGGCATAGAGAGGAGGGCACAGAGTTCCTGTTGTTGCGTGGCTTACGGTAATTCCTGTGAAAATGACGTACTCTCCAGATTTTTTTCAAACTTGGCACAATTGATATTCATACACAGGACATTTAAAAAATGCAATAAAAAGATTGGGTCACCATGCTTGTTTTCCCACTGTATGCTCTTTATTCTAAGTGTTTTTTACCAAATTTTGCAAGAAGCGTTCGAAACTAGATCAAATTGTTGTTACCGGTATGTACAGTACCGCTCAAAAGTAAGTTACCACGATTCCTGTCGCGCGTGACGCGATTCGCGTAGCGCGAGAATAATCGAAGCATAAATTTCTGGCATATATTAGGAACTAATGTGTTACGCGAAATCAATCAATTTCGCGTATAAATTATCTCTGCAGTTGCGTGAGTAAGCGAAGGCGATTTTTGATTTGTTAAATTGTATGGGAATTGTCTAAATTGCAAACGCGAATTTGCGAATTGGAGACGACGTTTAAGCTACAGTAAACATGCATCTGGTTTACAAGCGGAAATTCCGATGAAAAATAAATTCTTCGCATGGAACAAGCGATGATTTTGTTGAAACATCGACCATTTGGTGGAAAAAATTCGGCGATCTTCTGTGTTAAGTTAATAAATGCGTGGAGTTGACTTCAAATCGATCCATGCAAGTTTCTTTTCCACACCTTAAATCGATCGTCGATCATGTGTGGGTCTGATTTTCTTCATTTGTTTGGAAATTAGCGATAGACTGTCACAATATCGATAAAAAAAATCCACGTCGAAATTGCCGTAAGGAGACGACGTTTAAGCGTCAACAAAAACATGCGTCTAGTTTACAAACGAAAATTCCGATGGAAAATAAATTCTTCATACAGGGTGTTTCTAAAACTCATACACGAATAAGCAACGATTTCGTTGAAACATCGTCCACTTGGTGGAAAAATTCTTACAAAAACAATGTCCATTGTGCGTTGCTAAAATTTCTTGCCAACTTCAAACCTTTTGAAGTGTGAAATTTGAAACATACATTCTTTAAATATCCGCAAACATTGAAAACGAAACTTCATGTGCAATGAAAGGATGAATTTGTTCTCGACGCGCACACACGAACATTAACAGCAACCAATAATAATTGCACAGAATAAAACTACAATTAACTGTATTCCAAAACATCCTTTCTACATAACAACAATATGATGATTATTTATAGCTACTGTCAGCAGTGCTGTTAGCGTCCACAATCTTAAGTTCGCACTCGATAAGGCATTATCTGAAGCGTTTCATTCTTTGACCATCGGGTTAAAATTTGCGTTTAAATTTTTCAGAACGAGTCTCCAAAAGGAAACACAAACCAAGGATTATTATTATCTTGAAATGGGTAAATAATACGAGAACTTACTTTCCTTACAAAAGCGCTTGATTCACGGTTTGCCGATTGGCGAACGAAGCTTTGTAAACAATGAAATGTGCTCGGAAATTGCCACATTTTTACATACGAAGATACTGCAATTTATCATAGGCATATTTTCTTCGAAAGTTGGCCTTTCACAAACACCTTCCACGGTTAAAATTTGAAACAAAAGGACAATTAAAATCATGCGCGAGCGTCAAGCCACTGCACTTACAGATTTCTTACCATCGCGCGCGACGCGATTCCTGTAGCGCGCGACATGATTCGCGTCGCGCCTGAGGGTGGTAACTTACTTTTGAGTGGTACTGTAGCAAAAGCTACTGAATATTACTGAAAACTTGAACCTGCTTGTTTGTCCGGGCTATAATTGTTAAGAAAGTGATTTCAAATTGCTCAGTCTTGCAAAGAAATGTGAGCAAATTGGACCGCTACAGTCATGAGCTTGCACTCAGTGTCAGGCTCCAAATGCAGTTTCAGGTTGTTTATACTGTAGGTAAATACTACAACTTCTACTATCCAACTTTTTTTCTCCTTAAAATATGTCTTGTGTACCTTTTATGAGTAAATAAAACCATTTAAAATGGGAGGTCCCCGTGCTCGTTTCTTCGCAACGTGATGATAAGTGAATGGCAAAGGGGGAATTTCAGCTTCGGAATGATAATTTTCCGCAAACGGACTGGGGCGAGTTCCAAAACAACACCTTCTTAACCGAGAAGAGTTATCATGATTGCACTTAAAAACTCTTGAACAGCAAAAGCGGCCTTTGTTGCCTCTCTTCAGATGGCTGGCGAGAAACGACGCCATCTCCGAGGTCGCAATGTTATGTGCAGTATGAGATGCGCTGTGCAAAACAAGGGAATAACCTTAAGTGACAACCTTGTTAAAATTATTGTTGAACATAAGTCATATTGTTATGCAAAACCAGTCTAAGGAATTGCTAATGTCAAACGTACCTCATAGCTACATGTACATGTATGTACATGCCACTTCTTGTGATGTGAAAGTACATGTAGATATCCAGTTATTTGGAAGAATGAAGAAATCCTACCTATAAACAGTCATGCATGTTAACAAAATTTGTGTCTGTAATCATTTTATTTTGCTATTATGCATCAAGATGATGGCAGTACTCTGAAGGAACATCTGATTGATGGACTAGATTATAACCTACTGCCTGAAGACGCATGGTTTAAACTTGCCTCATGGTATGGAGTCACATCAGATCAACAGAGTTTCCAAAGGAAAGTTGTTGAACATGGCATGTATGTGAAAAGCTGTAAGGTTGAGGTATACCTCTTGGGATTTAAACTTTCAAGACATTCTGATTCTCAAACATTGGTCACAAGGCAGTTCAGTAAAGGAGATACTGTTGGTGAGTGCTTTTCCTTAATAATATTAAATGGGCTTGGGTATTAATCTACGTGTACTACACCTACACATGTGTAGAACCCTCAAATTTAAGATCTATACAGAGTAATCATGTGTTCCTATTTATAGATCATCAGAAGAACATTTCATGTACTTACAGTAACTGTTAAAGTATTGGTATTCTAAATGAGAAAAGTGAGAAATTTGAGTGCTTATCAGGATTCCCAAATATCAGTAAACAGAAAAGTTGTCTTGGAAGATGCATGTACTGTAATAGTTACACTGTACATTGGAACAACAGAGGTGAAGATGATGGTTTTGTAAGGGAAAGATCATCACAATTACATGCAATGGGAAAAAACTTGAGTAGTTGTGAAGTATGGACTGAAAAAATCCAGGCTTGAACAGGGCTTGAACCAATCACCATGCCATTGCGCACGCTATTGTATCCTACATACATACATACATACATACATACATACATACATATAGTCTTTTCAAAGACAATAATGTAAATTTAAATAAGTACAAAAATAAAGATAAGATTACAACAATAAAAATTTACTTTAGAGTGCCGATGAAGTGAAAAATAAATTTTTCTTATTTTAAAGGCCTTCAAAATGATGAAGAATGGTTTTTCTATTTTGGAAGACCTTTCATTCCAGAGATACATGTATAAAAGTGCTACTATGATCGAATATCAGTTCCTTTTTTTTCTTCAGATTTTGAAAGCGTGTTTGCTTACCGGTAACACCTAACTCGCAAAATTTTGAAATTTGAGTTTTATCCAAACTAAGGCTGTTTACTTTGAGTGTACATTTGTAAGTTTTGGATTTCACGGTCCGCCATTACTCACGTTCAAAACCGACCAATTGGCCCTCAGAGGGTTGGATCTAGGGAAAATGACGTCATTCACTCACTAGCTTAAAATTTCAGTGTGTAAACGCAATTTATTATATGTGCAAAACACAGGTTTAAAAGCCTAAAAGCGCGAAACTCCCATGCTGCATATTAATTCGGCCACGTACACTCGCATTGCATTCTTAAACGAGATGCTTCCGTGAAGCATTCACTGGGCTGCCTGGGGTACGTGTTACAGAAAATCAGACGGCACTGAATTGTGTGGTATTGAACTACAGCATTCCAGTCTCTGAAGAATAACAAATAAAAGAGAAGCGAGAAACATTGGCTTCTGGGCTGACATGTTGATAATTTTCGAGTTCCCTCACAACTTCTTTTCACCACAAGTTTAAGCGTGCCCTCTGAGCATCTGACAGCTTTGTAATACCAAAGTTCACTGAAGTTAAGCCCTGTCCAGCGGGGTTAGTGTTTGGATGGGAGACCAAAACAATATACCCCTCATAAAACAGAAGCATCAGACCGAAAATACTATTAACGCTAACAAATGCGAACTCAGCAAGGTACATACGTGTATTTTGTTAGCTTGCTTTATGCAAACAAGAACATCATTCTAAGAGCTTATTCTACGCAAAAAGTAGGTTCTGGAGGTAATTTTGAGAGTGGAAATCAAGGTTACGCGTCAGACGGCAAATACAAACTCAGGATTTAATTCAGTTAACACACCAGAAAGACGCTAACCTCATTTTGACAAGAAAATGCTGTACTACTGCCATAAAAACTATCCAGTTAAGCTCGCATGTCATAAAACATGATGAATTCATAAAGGCCGCCTTTTCCAGCAAACAGTTTTTTGAAACAAACAACATATTTGCTATTAGAGGCAAAAACCCCTTCTATTTCATTACGTGCGTGAAGAGAAGAAACTCAATCGTGTCAAATATGCGCAATATTGCAACAAACTAAATTTCAGGATCAAACCGTTTCCATGAAGAACCTTTTCCTTGAATAATGAAGCACAAAATACACGACAAGCTTTCTTTCAAATAATTCTTGGCTGTTACATTTCCAATTATTTTTTTTACCTGAAGACTGTGCAGAGTTGATCACAGATCCACGTAAGGTGTTCGATTCGTTCAATCGTTCTCTGTCTTTGTTGAACTCATAAGTTACCAGAGAATTTTCCATTTGGTTTCAGTGTTCTACATAACAGCACACTTGGTTAAATATTATTTTAGAAATACAGCTCACTTTGATTTCGGCTCGACGGGCGATGGATTGTTGTTGAAGTCCATTACTCGTCGCTTTTGAGATTCCAGGTGTTGGTTTTTCACTGCCTGCCTAGTTATCCAACTGACTTTCCATTATTGAGCTTCATAAGGGTATATTTTATTCAAAGATCCACTAAAACGCCATTTGCGTTACATGACTTTCGACG
>OX421450.1:24493766-24508766 GCA_949126865.1 Montipora capitata | reverse complement strand
TCATGGGAATCAGCACTTCGAAAGCACAGGTTGAAAGTTGTAAAGATGTACACAGAACATGGCTATAAAGAACTAGAGCTGGGTTCTCCGTATTTCAGTTTATCATGTGCTTATTTCGGTGATCTTTGCACAGACATGAGACAAACACCAGTCTTCAGAGTTGGTGATTGGCTCATGGGAATCAGCACTTTGAAAGCACAGGTTGAAAGTTGTAGAGATGTACACAGAACATGGCTATAAATAACTAGAGCTGGGTTCTCCACTTATAGGTTTGTTTCTTGCTCCTGTGCGTTCGCATATCACCTATACATGTAAGTATAAATACAAATTTACTTTGAATGTAATCAGAATGCTTCCACACGCCGAACTGTCTGATAATGTGTCAGTTTCCCTAAGTGTATGAAATCAGAACCAGAATACAAAAGCCTTATTTTATTTCATTGAATTATTCTACCATGATCAGTTTTACCTCTGAAAAACTGGTGTTCTATACATTCATAACTTTTCAGACCAAGAAAGAGAACATCAACTACACCAGTGTTTGCTCTTTCCAAATGTAATTATGCACGACCATTGCCTGTAGAAAGTAAATGAACAAAACGTAATTGTAAATAAAACTCAACAGTATCAATAGTCTATAAGAATATCCAGATTCATCAACTCATAGTTGCAGCCAAAGCTGTGCAGTAGAGTGCATTGAGTTACTATTAAGTGGGATCATGTATTTTACATGTACTTCGTAAAAGGACAACTCATAACTCAACAAAAACCGTCTGATACACATGAAATATTACAACAAATAATCCGTAATGTCGCTGCTGTGCTGGAGAACTCGCACAAGTCTTTGCGCTCTAGCTGGTATCTTTGTGAGGCATCAGTACTTTCAGCTGAGAATTTTGGAACTATTCTAAAATTTGCGGCAGTCGCCAATCCTCCTCCACACCCCATTCAGGAACTCGTTGTTCAGTGCCCTTTGAAGGGCAAGTAAATCACGATCCGACTGAAGACGTTTCCCACTTGCATATTTGATGAGATTTTGGGCTCGTAATCTCAGCCGCATTATGGCGAAAAATGATGATTTGGCCCGCTTGCGTGCATTCCTGAAACCTTTAATGTTAGCTTCCTCGTCTGCACTTTGTTTCTCCAGATTCTTTATCGTACACTGTAGCTCTCGTATATTTGCTCTGTGTTCTGGATGTTTATCTCGTACTTTGCAACAGCTGATGTTAGTGCAAGGCCCATTAATATTTTTTGCAGGTGGTTTTTGTGTGCCCAGCGACATGACAAAATGTACACATACGTGCTTGAATACTGGACAGCGACAAAAACTCTTTATCTTGTTGTTTCAGATTGTTCAATTCTTCTCTTGCAGTTGATAGCTGCACTTGCAAGACAGTGAGATTTTCTTTTAGTTCCTCTTCCTTCAGATCCAATGCACTCTTTTCCTTAGTGACTGTACATGTAGAACACAGAATTGTAGTTTGTGCTGTTGAAGTGGCAACTGTCGCAAAAGTGCTGTAAGTAAGTTGTTTTGGCTCTAACTCGCCGCCACTGAAAGCAGAAGAAGTTGACAATCCACCAGAGTCAAGCCTTCTCATTTTTTGTGGAATTGGGGAATTCACTTTGTGGGCCTTGATGCAGATTTTTTTGTAGTCTCGATCGCCTACTTGCTTCGCCGTTTGCAACATTTCAGAAAAAGTAAATGAATCGTCTGGACTGATGTTTACAAAGTCTCCGTCTTCGTCTTTATAGCAAAGTACGATAGAGTGTTGAACAAGGTAAGCAAGAGGTGAACAAGTCCTCTGTATAGTCTCAAGCAGGGTTTTGTATGGAACATTTCTCAGTAGAAATGTTGCAAATCTTTCCCCACCGTAATCAACTTTTACCTGCAACGCCATTGTTTTTGCAACTGAACTGAACGAAGAAGCACGGCTTTGATATTCCGACTTCACTTTTTAAGGCACCTGATTGGTAGTTTACAGCAACCGGAAGCCTAAAAACAAATCAAACTAATCAAAAACCTATCAAAAAGAACTGTAACTTAGTTTTGAAATCCAAAGAAAAAAAAGAATTGTTTTTTTGGTCATTGTAGCACTTTAAAGTTTTTGTTAAAAAAATGACGATGTCACAAACATTGCGAACAACTGTAATGAATTGCAAAATTGAGAATATCTCTGAAAATATTGGATGGGTGTTGGTCAAATTTGGCAGCAGTAATCTACATCAATTAAGGCACAAAGTGATACCCTCTCTGCTTTTGCCCTGGCAACCATTTTTGCTGCAGGGTCTAATTAATGCAGGATTGATTTTGTTGTTTCTTGTCATAATAAGACATATTCACTCTTGGTAAGCTTATACAGAGATGTAAAGAATTATGGGCAGTGCATGTGTTCCAAGTCTGACCATATGTCTCATGTATCTTTTCAAAAAAGATAATTATTTGATTCATTGCAGTAAGGGACTGGAAACAAGAGTGCTGCCATGGCAACATCTTAATGGGTGTCACTTTGTGCCTTATCTGATATACATTACTGGTGCCAAGTTTGAATATCATCACTCCAATGTTTTTGGGGATATTCTCAATTTAGTGATTCATTACAGTCATTTGCAATGTTTCTGACATCATCAATTTTTTAACAAAAACTTGAATAAAAATGGAACTGTAACCAGGATAATACATCTTGAAGTAAAAACTTTCTCTGGTTAAAAAAGGTTAAAAACATAAGTTTCAGCTATCAGTATAGCCTTTAACGCATGTGGATGGAAATATATACCAAATGCAGTGCAAAGAAATTTTTAAAAATATAATACAAAAAATGTGTGAAAAAAGCTCAGAGATAAAATGTAGATGAGGTCTAATTACTACTTTTTTCATTTGTTCAAGGCTATAGACTGATAGCCGAAAGCTTATGGTTTTAACCTTTTTTAACCAGAGAACGTTTTTTTACTTCAAAAAACTTGAATATCATTCTCTGGAACAAAAGAAGGAATTCTGAAATAGAAAATTTAAACACCATTCTTCATCATTGTTAAAGGTCTTTAAAATGCGCGAAATATAATTGTTACATCATAGGGCTTGAGGCACTTTTAAGGACCCTATTAGTTCCTACTGTATCCTGTAAAAGGATCAATTGTAATTCTTGGGGTAAACCTTAAGTAAATAAACCCTTAAAAGACTAGCTTGGCTGTTGCTGTTAGTAAACTGGATCTCCTGGTGGGACTGAAATTGGTACTCTTCAAATTGGGAAAACTGCAAACCTCCAAGCAGTTTGGCTAATTTTATTTTATTCACACCTGGGATGCTGTATTGTGTGATACATGTACTTTAAACTAGGGCTTAGGCAATAGCAATTTGATTATGAAAAATGCATTCGTAACAGGGGTGACTATTCATTACCCTACTGAACTAATCATCAGCTGGTGCTAACTTTGCTTAACCTTGAATGTGCCAATTAGGTCATGTCATGTCAGAGATGAAAAAAACATTCAATATCCCCGAGGACACTGAAACACGTGTGTGGAACAAATACATGAGCAACTCATGTGAACTACTCAATAACATGGAACACACTGTTCAAGAGGCAGGTCTCTATCAAGGACAGGTACATGTACAGGAAACAATCATGAGACCTCTCACGGGGAAACTTACACTAACGCTTTTCCGTTGAACGGCTTAAAGCATTGGAAAAGTGTTGGCAAAGCGTTGGATACCTGTTGGGTCCCTGTTGGAAGTGTTGGAAAAAGCGTTGGAATTGTTGGAAAACCCGTTGGAGGTATTGAGAAAGGCCCTTGAAAAATTATGTGCCGAGCCGTTGAAAAAAAAAAAAATTGGGGAAAAACCCGTTGGGAAAGTTCATGCAAGCCGTTCTAGGTGTTGAGAGTAAACAATCATTCATACGTTCGTCATAGGAAAACATTAAGGTATGTAGTGTAATTCCCTTTAAAATGACATACTATCCAGATTTTTTTCAAACTTGGCACAATTGATATTCATACACAGGACATTTAAAAAATGCAAATACGAGAGAAGCGTTCGAAACTAGATCAACCGGAAAAATTGTTGTCATGTAGCAAAAGCTATTGAGTATTACTGAAAACTTGAACTTATTTGTTTGTCCGGGCTATAACCTTTAAGTAAAGGGATTTCAAATTGCTCAATCTTGCAAAGAAAGATGGCTACAGTCAGCACCTTGCACTTGGTGTCGGGCTCCAAATGCAGTTTCACATCATTTATAGGTAAATACTACAACTTCTACTATCCAACTTTTTTCTCCTTAAAATGTTTTCCGTTTTCCTGATTACGAGTAAAGAAAACCATTAAAAATGGGAGGGAGGGGGGGGGGGTCACCTTCCTCGTTTCTTCGCAACACTATGATAATGCATGGCAAAGGGATAATTTAATCTTCAAAATGATCATTTTCTGCGAAAGGACTGGGGCTAGTTCCAAAACAACACCTTCTCAACCAAGAAGAGTTACGTATCAGATGGCTGGGGTGAAACGAGTTACAATGTTATGCACAGTACGAGATGCGTGGTGCAAAACAAGGGGATCACCTTAAGCAAGTAACTGTTTGTCTTTGCAATTGTAGCTACAATTTAATACTGTCAAAGTCACTTTTTGTTGATCAATAGAGTTATGTTCGAAGAGACAAATAATCATAACGTGACATGTCATTTTCTAGCGCTGCCATCGATCTGTTACCCTGCGAGCAGTTGGTTTCTCCTACGCTTCCCGAGAGAAAAACCACTGCGAGCAACCGTTTGACTTTCCATCGAGCTTGTGCGAAGTACGTCTCACCCCACGTGATGTATTTGACATCACTTCTTCTTGTTCCGCGGGAAATCTCTACACACCAGGCTCGCCCAAACGCAGTCCATACGTAAACGAACGCGCAAGCGCCGAAACAAGTTTACTCACAGGCAGCCCAAGCTCGTTATACGATTTATAGCCCTTGTATGGGAAAAGTAACTTTGAGCTTATAAATGCTAAAATAAGCTGTAAATAAACACTTGGCCAATGATAGTGCAGCATGTAATACGATCGCCATCAAGCTATAACAGCCATAGCCACACATCTATCTAAAAGCATGGGAGGATTATAGAAAGCCGAACATTATTTGGAATTTATCCGCCAAAAATCACTGTGTGGTCCCGGAGTGGAGTTTATGTGATAGGAAACTTATCTAGCCTTAAGGCTGTGGTGTTTTTATGGCGATTGGACCGTTGCTTTGTGATGCAAAAGCAATTTGTGGGACAAGCTCACTGCGAGTCACCAGCCTTTCTTCTCTTAATGAGGGGAAATGACAACTAACGACGTCATAAAAATTCAAAAGCCACAAACCAGTCTAAAACGGACACAAGTTTGCCCTCTGATTGCACAGAAAAGACGAGGACAACTGTACATAGAGGTAAGTTAAGTTTAATTCTACATTTACAGCTTATTTTAGCATTAATAAGCTCAAAGTTAATTTTCCCATACAAAGGCTATAAATTAATTGTATACTGAGCTTGGGCTGCCCGTGGTCAAATTTCAAAGAATCTAACTCAAAGAATCTAACGGTTGCTTGCAGTGGTTTCTCTCTCAGGAAGCGTTGGAGAAACCACTGCTCGCAGGGAATCTATCTGTTCGCAGCGATGAAACACCACGTTTATTTGCTGCTTCACAGAGACGAATTAGCGGATTTCTTTGCTCCTTCCATGCCAAATCATAAATTAAAATAATTATTCTGTTAACTGAAACGAAGTCATCAATATCTTCTGTTGCTCTTAGTCAAATTCACAGTAACCGAAGTGCAAACCGTATTCAGAAATTTGCACGCGCTTCAAGTGTGCTGAACAAAAGCTCAAAAGGTAGACTAAAAAAGCGTTGTTTACAAACCACTGCATAGAAATCTGCCTGATCCTCACTATACTACATTTTTGTATTTGTTTGTTTAACACGTTAGAGCAAAATGTGGGTCATTTGTGGATTCCAATGCTTCATAGCTCAGTTGGTTAGAGCGTTGCACCACTATCGCGAGGTCACGGGTTCAAACGCCGTTGAAGTCCTCAATTTTGCAAAAATTGCGTTCATAACTGTTAGGATCATAGCTTCACTTGATTTCATATCCGCAGTTCATATACTGTATGATCCATTTCATATATCATTTCATCGTTGATTCATTCCTCACGGGAACATTGGAACCCACAAATGACCAGCTCCCAACGTCAGTGGCTTCATAGCTCAGTTGGTTAAAGCGTCGCACCAATATCGCGAGGTCACAGGTTCAAACCCCGTTGAAGTCGTGAATTTTGCAGGCTTCTTTACGCAATTGCAAAAATTTCGTTCATAACTGTGAGGATCATACCTTCACTTCAGGCGCGGATTCAGGGTTTTGAAATGGGGGGTGAATTTTTGTAATAATGTAATAGAACCAAAGCCTGGTTGAGGTGTTTGAGGTCTGTGCAAGAAGGGGGGCTCAGAAAAATGGGGCTAAAAATTCACCCATTTCACCTCCCCTGGATCCGCGCCTGCACTTGAATCATATCCGCAGTTCATATATGATCCATTTCAAATATCATTTCATAGTTAGCAAAACAGAAGAGTAAGCAAGCGATGTCACATTATCGTCACCTCAAAATCTGCATCATAAAGTGATGCATCGTGACATAAGTGAGATATGTCCAGGTTTGACCCTAATTAGATGCACGCGGATTTCAATAAGCGTCACGAAGTGTCCCCTTGCTCTTCTAGCCAACTTCAACATCACTTGTGTCTCAGAATACAGACAATTTATGTCACAAAGTGTCCCCAAAATGCTGCTCTTTAAGTGAAGATTAACTGCTGCATTTACCCAAAGCTAAAAATAACGCTAACCTTTACCCTTACCTTATTGTTGAAAATAGGTAGCAAATGCTTAGACTTAAAGGTACACTTTGTGTTGGATGTCAAAATTGGGCGTGCATCTAATTAGGGTCAAACCTGGACATAAGTGACATAAGTTGAGCATTGACTCTTGTCGCCGCCGAAGATGCTGTTACACGTAACTTTGTGAGGTTTCATGCTATCATAGAACACAAGTGTTTAAAGGAAAAATTAGATGTTATCTTATTAAGCGCTTTCGAAAATAAATATATCTTAACTGGACACCGAAAAAGACCAAGCAATGAATTTGTTTTGTAACATTTCTCCGCGTACACGAAGCGCATACCATATGTAAATTATTTCGCTCGCGATATTCCTTTTAACGGACAATGCTTGGATAGATTTGTTCCTAATCTAAGAGAACACTGTCAGTGACAGAATTCGTTAGTATTTGTAGTCTGAGTACCTTTCACGTAACTTTTATCAAGCTGACATCATTGAAAAACTCACAAGATGTGATTGGCGACTAAAGGAAAGAAATCCTATTTTCCAGGAAACGATTATAATAAAAAAATAGAGGTGAGCGCTGATTTGAACCTTGGTACAAAACATTGTCGAGATCGCAGGGGAGACTCGTCCTTTGTTTGATATTAATTTTGGTCGTGAAAAATCTTGAACGTTGCATTCTCCTCAGGAGTTGAAAGCATCTGGAAATCTGTTGGTTCGATAGGCTTTGTATTCCTCGTTGAAAGGACTAAGAAGCTGTTGGAAATTGAGAACACGTGTATTTTTTGACTTTGTTGGATTGTGGTGAAGAAAGTGTTGGTGGGAGCATTGAAAGTGTTGGAAAAGCCGTTGGTGACCCGTTGGTAAAGCGTCGGTAAAATGTTGGAAAAGCGTTGGAAAAGTGTTGGAATTTACCTGTTCAATGGAAAAGCGGTAGTGTATATTTACCCGTGAGAGGTCACAATTATGTTTATTTAGATGGAAGGAAAGGAAGTAAAAGAGGTTATCCCTATAAAGCATACATTTCCTACACAGAAGCGATAAAATAAATGGAGATAAATCTAATATAGTTGTTTCGTAGTTCTCATTAAAAAGGTATCATAATGTGAGATATTGCAGAATTAAATGACTGTAGGGATGGTGCTTAAATTTTTCATGTTGGGTCCTGGGACCCTCACATCTTGCCAAATTGGAATCCCTGAAATTTTTGTTGTGTTCCAAATATTTTCAGGGCCATCCTAAAGGAAAAGTTTTTAAAAAGACTAGTGTTGAATAATGTACATGTAATTAATTCAGTGATAGCGTTAACACAGAAATCATGTATTTTTCTGGAAAAAATATTCATAAAATGCATTTTCAAGATCTTAATGCGTCCTGGGGGACACAGGATGCTTGCTCAAAGAACTAAACTCCAACTGCATGCCGAAAAGGTCAGAAGAATGGCCATTGGATTTAGCAGAATCGGAGACTGGAAACCACTACAACATCCAGGAAGCTTGCATGCCTGTCCTCCATTTTGATTCTCGTTCCATTGAATTGGGGCAGGTGTGACCGCACAAAAGCAAATGACACATTTTTGGAGTATGGCATCAAATCATGGAAAGGGGGAAAGACATGACCAGCTTTAAATTTGGACAACATTAATGGTTAACAGAGTTTCATTGGCTGCAAATGAGAGGTGACAAAGGAGACTTTGTTTTGCAAGGATTTGTTCAAAGGCCAGAAAGAAAAAGGCTTTCACTACTGGATGCAAAAATTTCCAAAGAGCAGCTTAATTGCAGGAAACAATACAGCCTTAATAAGGTGTCAGTGACATAACAGCTCTGCCCATCTGGAAACCGATGTCAGGTACCGTAGTTATTCGGTTATAAGGGCCACGGTTTTTTCAAGAAAAATCTTTTTTTGGGTGGTAAGTTAGTGCTAAAATTGGGGTGCATTGTATAGTCAAGTATTTTCGCGCAACAACATCTTAAGATCACAATTTGAGAAGAACTTGCAGTTTAAACAACACAAGAAAAGGACACTTTGGAGTTGTCGGTCATTGACGAGTAGAGCTTTTTGGTCTGCGGTGTAGCAAAGATTGCGTCTAACCCACTCCTTTATTCCTATTAAAAAGGAATAGTGCTTTTAGAGTCCTTTAGAACGCTAAACAACTTCAAGAGATAACTAAACAAACGGAAATTTGCATACGTGCTTAACAGCACATGCTCAGTAAGATGATACAATGTACCTATGACAACAATACAATCGTTTGAATCTTGTTTCGAATTCCGATAATCGTGTTTGTCACTCGCATGAAAAGTTTCTTCTCTGAACAAACAGTGTGGGGATAAAACATACCTTTGTCGTCCATCCAGCCTTTCTTGTGCACTGAAATTTGCATCCTTGGCGTGTTGATATTCAGCTGTCGAACACCTTTGAATAAGACTTTTGTTCACTTTCACTGCCATTAAGTCGGAAGTTTCAAATAAACTTGTATGCGTTGTATGTTTATCATTACAGGTCTGAACTTCTAGCTTTTGTTTTCACATATATAATTAAATGCGTGACTTTTTCACTTTTGTTTATGTTAACAAAAAGAGTTTGCATGCCAATTGTTCTCAGATTCATCACATCCTTTTGGTAACTTTCAATTTTTTGGTGCGTCTTATAACCGAGTATTTTCACATAGTTTTCAGTTTGAGAACTTAGCTTGATTAAATTGCTAAGTTTGGGGTGCGTCTTAGCTTGATTAAATTGCTAAGTCTTGATATCGCTTTGAAAACCCTGGGTAGTGTTATATATGGATTATCTTGTAAAAATTGTAATGTAACACTCACTATGGCAGATGATGATGTTGGTCAGCATTTTCCCATATGATTATTAAGAGCACATTGTTTTAGTTCGTCATGTGGGATCGCACTGCAAATGAAGTACAGTTCTGTTGCTAGTACTGGCCTCTAGACTTGGTGTCAGAAGTGGGATTGTACAATGGCAAACCTCAAAAGACCAGAGCTCTATTTGTGGGTAATGTGAGTGAAAATTGGAAGAACTTTGAAATTCGATTTAATGATTATTTAATGCATCCAAGCCAACTATCATAACCTTGGCAAAGATCCTGTCACCAAATGCACAGATCATTTCAAAAGCCGGCCACTACTAGAAATTTGTACCCTGCGATCTTCACTTCCAGATGAACCTCAAATCCCCACCGACAACAAGAAGAAACCATGGGTTTGGATAGAAAAAACTACATGCCCACTACACAGGCTCTCCACAGGGAGTTGACTTCTCACTGACCGTTTCAAGTTCTGGACGTCATCAAGCCTCGCATGAGTCCATCCAAGAGTGGGAAGTTAAAGTAAGACAAGCAAGCAGCCTTTGTGCTTACGGTGAGCTCAATGATAAAGTCACTAAAGAGAACTGAGCTCCTCAAAACACAAGTCAAACCCGACAACTCAAAGAAAACCCTGCAAGATGTGGTAGCAGAAGTGAGAGCCATAGTCTGGCAATGCAAGCAAACAAACAAATTAATTGAGGCTTAAATCCACTGAACTGGTCTCAGACACAGCCAAATGAAACTATGCAGAGAGCTTGGAACATGTTTCTGGTGTGGGGACTGCCAAGGTACCCAACTCAACCACTCACCCGTAAAATCTACAGTCTCGATATACCCCGGGGGTGGCACATTCGGTGGTCGACTTCTTGCCACATCAGTATCAGCGCGGAAAGGTCTCTGCGGACTGTTTCTCTGGGGAGGCACATACCTGCTGGCATACCTCAGAGGACAAAATTGGGGCCGTGGCTCTTCCTGCTCATGTTAAACGATCTAAGAGTTCCCCAGGTTGAAACTTGGAAGTACGTTGATGATACGACAGTTGCAGAGATCGTGCTGCATGATGCATCTGACGACGCCCAAGCTGCTGTCAAAGTCACAGAGGATTGGTTTAAAGCACACAAGATGCAGCTGAACGCTGAAAAATGCAAAGTCATGGTCATCGACTTCATTTCATCCCTCTCATGGTTGAGGGCAAGGAATTAGAGACTGTACTAAGATCGTAGGTGTGACAATTTCTTGTAATCTTAAGTGGAATAATCACATAAATGAATCCATCAAAAAAGCAAATAAACACCTATACTTTCTTGTCCTCCTAAGGAGAGCGCGCGTTCCAGCGGAAGACATAGTTAATTTCTATTGCACAACTATACGACCTGTTCTGGAATACAGCGCGCAGGTATTCCATCATGTGTTACCTGCCTATCTTAGTGACAATATTGAAAGGGTCCAAAGGCGCACTTAATCCGTTATCTGCCCGGAACTGCCATATCTTGACGTCTTAAATAGGCATGGTTTAGCATCGCTTTACAACAGATGCGTTAAGTTAATATGCGATAATCTGTTTTTGACCATATCCAATCCCTGTCATAGGCTTTTCTGTTTGCTGCCTACAAGGCACCATGCGGCTTACATTATAATAATACAAAAGTGAGGTAACAAATCACACGCGCACGAAAGAATTTAATTTGTATTGTCTGGTCACACAAGAGCATTAATTACTTGGATGTTACCATTATTAGTGATAATGGCAACTTCACCACGGATCTCTTCGTTAAGCCTACTGATAAGCATCAGTATCTAGATTTCCGTTCATGCCACCCTCGAGGATGTAAGAGAAGCATCCCATTTGCCCACTAACAGGCTCTTAGGTTGTGACGGATATGTTCATCGGATGAACTGTTTGATCAACGAGCGACAGAGTTAACAGGTTTCTTGTGCACACGAGGTTACAAAAGGGAATTTGTTAAGCAGCAAATCCAGAGAGCGAAACGGTTATCAAGGGAAGAATTGTTGACTCCAGCTACCGAATGGACAAAGAGAAATAGTACTAGGACGCCATTTGTTGTTACGTACCATCCGGGACTGCCGAACATTGGTGGAATCCTCAGGGATCTACCAGTACATCCCGTGCTCCAATTGTCCGAAAAATGTGGAAAGGCGATTAGGGAGATTACGATGTTGGCTTTTAGGAAACCAAAGAGCCTGAAGGACTATCTGGTCTGGGCTAAAGTTCAAAACCAGAGGATTAAAGCTGAAGGTAGCCGTAGTTGCGGGTCGTTGGTATGCCAGATATGCAAGGACGAAAGTTTTCTTAAATTTGGAAGCAAATTTAGAAGTAATGTTACCGGTAAAACGTACGACATTCATTATAATTTGGATTGTAACAGCAGTAATGTCGTATATCTCATTTCATGTAAAAGTTGCGGTAAATAATATGTAGGCTCGACAACAACTAAATTTAGGCTTAGGTTTAATAACCACAAGAGTAGGATGAAAAGACACTCGCGTCTTGCATCAGGAAACAGAGGCGTAGATGACTTAATCTACAGGCATTTCTGGTCACAGGGACATTGCGGGCTGGATGATATGTCTATTCAGTTGATAAATATAGTGTCTAATGCTAGTGATCTTTTAGGAAAGGAAGGCCAGTGTGCTTATCGACTTCAAACCATCCGACCATTGGGTCTTAACGAGAATGACTTTTTCTATAGCCAGAATCGTCGCAAGGGTCGGATTCGTTAGCCATTTTTTGCAGCTTATTATATCATGTACGAACACATATGTTCTCATTATTTTGCGCGCGCGTGATTTGTTACCTCACTTTTGTATTATTATCACGTAAGAACGCTTGAGGGTGTAACGGTCATTCACCCTGATGAAGGTAGCTGTTTGCCACCGAAATGTACATGTAGGTGTTGTTAAAGCTTGTCTTTTCTATTGTGTTCAAGTATATATATATATATATATATATATATATATATATATATATAATTATATAAAATTATATAACCAAAAAATGGGTAGAAGTGCTCATCAACATATGACATTAAATGGCGGAAAGTGAAACAAGCTACGTGGTTAGGTTTTATTGGAATGTAACTAAGAGATGCAACTTGTGTCTGTGGGAGAAAATTTTCATATTACACAGGCCAGAAATGTCAACTCTCAACAGGAGAAATGAGCTTGTATCGCATTGTAGACATGCTAGGAAATTTCTCTTGAAAAATGTATGGAGCATGAAACTCAGAGTAGCGATTAAATGACCAAATAACCTCACTCCTGCATTACCAATTATATATATATATATATATAACTAACTGCAGACAGTACTGTTTCGGCCTTCTGGGCCTCATCAGTGCAGTGCTGATGACTGGGATGGAGGTTACGCTTATAAAGCCACCCCAAATGGCCCATCTAAGCCATGCCAGAGTGCTCAAACTAGCGAGCTAGTGAGCATGCGCATATATATATATATATATATATATATATATATATATATATATATATATATATATATATATATATATATATATATATATATATATATATATATATATATATATATATATAATGTATATACTGTATGGTCTGTCCTTTCTTAGAATCTTTTTCACCTGTACAACTTTTCCTGTAAATTATTTACCTTTTTACAGTGCAACGCACCTAACCGTGGCTACCCAACAAACTTTCACATTTGACAAGCTACGTGTAAATACGTCAACTCAACAACCCATGCAACAGTGTTCAACTTACAACCGTATGTACTTTGCGAGGAGCAGTGACTGTCAATGAAATTCGCACACCCTGATTGGGGGATAATTTGTAAAAAACTTTGTTAGGTGGCCACGGTAAGGCGCGCCGCACTGTAATATATACCTACATTAATTTATTTGATTGTAAATAATACGCAATTCAGCCTCTTGGCTGGGATCAATCCATCCATCCATCCATCCATCCATCCATCCATCTATCAAGTATGTCCTGCTAAAGAAAAGACCTGTTCGACCTGTGGTGGCAGTGACCATTTTGCCAGCGTTTGTCTGGAAGACTGTAAGTTTACAGTACCAGATTCCAGGTCCCAAGGCTCCGACACTAGATACAGTAGGAAGGCATACACAAAGGAGCACAAATAGCCAGCGACATGACTCAAGACTAAGTGGCCAATGGCATACATAACTCATGTGCAAATACATCTACCCAATCACAAGATCTTCACTACACCGACATGTACGTCACAGAGGAGCAGCCATATGATATCCTATGATCATACATGTAGATCATTAGCCTCTCGAAGCCATACTGAAGAAACCATTGAACAAAGCCCCAACTTGTCTGAAAAGGATGCTGATGAAACAACGATATCGGTTTAACTTAATATACAAGAGAGGACCCACACTCTCTCTTGGGCAGCCCCTCCACAGCCAATATCAGCAAGAGGAACACACTTCAACGTCTTCTGCATGGAGGTGGAGACCGAGCAGAAACCCAGGGCTGGAGGAGAGCACCGAGAACCACTAACATGAACAGAGATGTCACACTGACAACACTATGCAAAGTCATTGTCCATGGATGGTCCAAAGACAAAGCAGTCATCTCTGAATCCCTGTGTTCCTACTGGAACTATAAAGACGAACTGTCAGTGCGGAATGGCATAATATACAAAGGTATGCAAGTCATGGTTCCTCAGTCTCTGCACAAAGAAATGGTTAAGAAAATCTATGTCAACCATTTTGGTTCCGAATCAAATATACGTATGGCCCTTGAAGTACTGTTTTGGCCAGAGATGAGAAAGTCCATACAGGACATGTGTGATGCTTTTGGCACCTGTGCCCACTACGGTACCACCGCACCAGAAGAGCCAATGAGATCGGATTATTTACGCCACACTTCAGTAGCTGCATCATCGTTATTTTAGCTTCAAGTATTTTTACCCACTAGACCGCAGTTTTATCTTTTTGATTTGTGACCCTTCACGCAAAAAGGGGGCTTATGGATTTCACTGAAAACCGTGAATTTTTTTTCACGGTCATGGTGTGTAAATTCCAATTTTCACTCTTGGCATGAAACTAATCACGCCATGAAATTGGGAGTGAAAATAATATTCACTGCGTGAAATTGATCAGATTGTTCAGAAATCATTCACACCATGATAATAATCTACTGGCACTCGGGACAAAAAGAATGTCTGATCGCAGGGTATGAGAAATCTGTGAAAGCTGATCAACGCCAAGAAGAAGAAGAATTTTCATTCCTGAATATTCACGCCTGGAAAATGTCACATTGTAAAGAAATTTTTGATGACCACGTAATTGTTACAAAGCTCAGGAAAAAG
>OX421450.1:24483766-24486266 GCA_949126865.1 Montipora capitata | reverse complement strand
ATGTGAGTACTTATTTTCATGCAAGGACTGTTCAGATTGCAAAATCTCAGCGGAAAAATCACTTCCTCATTTTAACCGCGCGGCCATGGGCCGAGCGCGGTTCTTGCTCTGCACGTTGTTTATTTTGTTTTGTTTTGTCGGAGAGCTGAACCAAACTTCCACTCGGCCATATAGTCAGTGGGCCTTCCAATCACGCAACTTATGATGTTTATTCGCCAAAAGCCATTAAAACGTTAATGTGCTTAAAATTTTATGAATATTCCACTCTTTATTTAGAACAAAATATATTTCCTTTTTGTGTTAATGAAGCGCTTGATTTGAAGCGAGTATTGAATACATAAAAAGGCTTTGCGTCATCCATGGAAAGTGTTGACGTTGCAATTTTCATTGGTAGGGAAATAACCACCGTACTAAAGATGGCATTGGATAAATGTAATTCTTGAATTATGTCACTCATGTGACTACTTTGCTAACCCTTTACTCGTGTAAAAGACCAATTAAATTTAATTGTTACTTTTAAGAAAGAAAGCTTTAAGTTGTTAAAAGTGTTATTATCGTGTCGTTCATACCATACATACATGTATTCCGAAGAAAGTTCCAGATTAATTAAGACCATTACGTCATCGGATATTTTACAACGGCTGCGACTGATGGTGCAATCGGAGATTTCACCTCAGCTGTAAGTAATGGTGCAATAACTTGTGTGCAGTCGTTGTTGTCAGTTGTTGTGCTACAGATTGATCAAGTGATTTTGTGTCTATAGTCATCAGTGAATCAACAAGGACTGCTTTGGAATGTGCACTATGTTGCGAGTATAGTGGTAAGAAAAGAGACAAATTTTCAAAGCGCGGTTATAAGATCTAAAAGATCTTCTTGTTTAATTTTGATGATGTCACGTGAAAAACAAGAATTAGTTACACTCGAAAGCACAAGGGAAATCAATATTTTCGGATAGGTGACAAGTTCCAGAGGTGGTGCAGATGTAACTTACTGTGACAAAATCGCAAATCAAGTTGATGAACTGTTTTGTTCGGTAGCGTAACTCACGTCAGTCGTCATTTTCATCCAAATCATAGATCATCGTGCCATCAAGAAAGCAAAATAATCATACCAACTTCTATTTACTTCTATCAAATTCAGTCCTCGACTGCAAGTAAGGGTGATTAGCACTAGCAATATTATATTAGCAATATTATTATTTCACCGAAAATAACAAAACGGCGCCCGATAAAAAGGTACCTAAGCCTTTTCACACAAGAGAAGATATAAATACCATTATTCGATTTCTGCAAAACATTGTTTATCCTTGTTTACCACATTTTAATTGCAAAACCAGACCACAAAATTTTCCTGTTGTTCTGGATGGCATAGCAACATAATTTCACATAAGTGAGTTCATGATGTGACTTCATTATTTCACGTTCTTCTGTAAACTTTTTCACTGAGCATAGTGAAAAGGATTGGAGCAAGATTGAACATCCCGTGTAATATTAAATTCACGAGCTGTGACCGTAAAATTTATTTCACGGTTCACCATGAAATCCATAATCCCCCTTTTCGTGTGAAAGGTCACTAATGGTCTTAATGACCTCCCACTTGAAAAAATTAAATGACACGCTGCAGTTTGATACCAGCCAACTCAGTTCCTTCTGTTTTTGTGTAACACGTACCACAGGTAACCCAGGTTACACTTGTGGAGCGTCTAGTTGAGTTAGAAAAATCAAGTTGCAAAGTAAAAATATTTACTGATGTACACCAATACTAAAATTCAAATGCCGTTAATTTTTACCCCAATACAAAATAAATTAGAGTACTACTGATCTATTATTAAGGAAAATTCTGGCAATAAAAACGTTTTGTTTAAGATGGTTCAAAAGCTGCTTCACAAGTCAACTATCAACCAGCATCCACTGTAATGAGTTGCACTTAATGTTAATGAGAGCACTGTGTGTGTGTGTGTATATGTGACGATCTAGCGAGCACATGTAAGTTTCACAACTTGAGAAAATATTAATAAAGACAAATAACACGGAGTATCAGTTCTGGAAATCCACAGCCATTACATGGTGTCAGAATTGGACAAGCAAATAAGAAGGACGTAATGGCTTTAAGTGGGAAGGCAAAAACCTTTGCAAAGAATGGAGATGGTTCAAACAACATTTCAACTTGACGTTAAGTGGCCTCTCAAGTCCAGGTCAGAAGCAGAAAAGTGCAGTTATTTACTCATTTGGGTAGGTCAGAAAGGTCGCTCCATCCACAATACATGGTCCAACATACCCGCAGAGGTATGCTGAACACTTACTTTGAGGGATTCAAACAACATGTGAACCCACGATAAAATGTAGTATTTGGAAGATATAAGTTCCATAAGAGAATTCTAGGTGCCGGCGAGTCCGTTAAGCAATTCGTGACTGAGTTGCAAACTCTTGCAAAGGACTTCGAATTCAAAGAAGTCAAGGAAACGATCCATGCAGAATTGTGATCAGTGTTTATGCTGAGA
>OX421450.1:24473766-24478766 GCA_949126865.1 Montipora capitata | reverse complement strand
GCCAACGTTTATCCACAACGAGGGAAGTAAGTACATGTAATTGCTATGTTTTTCCTTTAATTATCCATGCATATTTGTAAAAATTATGAAAAATGCTGAATTTGTTTTCTACTAGGAAAGAAGTAATGTGGATTTCTCAAAAAACAGCATGCCTTGACTGCCTTTTGGCTGGTAAGGAACAAGTCTGTATTGCAAGTCATTTTTGCTGCCAATAATTAAACGGTCATTTAGCAGTCGGGATGAAAATTATCTGCTTGAAGGTCACGAACAGTTACGATAATGATGGTGAGTCAAAGATTGCTTTATGTTGATTAAGATATTAAAGAATATTAAATAATGTGTGACTGTAAGAAAATGGCACAAACGTGGTTGCTTTTCATTGGCTCGGGCAGAGCTGCTTCAGTTGTGGTTCAGTTGTTGATTTCATCCAGACAACTTGTCATCACAAGAGTTATGATTGGTGGAGACGGAATGAAACAGTCGACCGATTCAGTACTGATAAGCCACCACTTGATACTTGATTCCCATTGGTTAGAACTGTGCTGAACCAAACATTCCAGGTTGTAATTTTGCGTTCCAGTTTTGTTTTAGCCGGACCATGTGTTACATGTAGATGGAACTACAAGTTGCATCATCAAGACTGTCACCGGAAGACAAACACTCCATTCTGGACATGAATGTAGAAATTCATCAAGTATGCCCCCAGTTTAGCACCAACATTTTTAGAAAGAATCAGAACAAACGCTGGTGTCGATCCGGAGCAAGTCGTCTATAAAAAACAAGCCTACCAAGGCTGGCCTTGAGTCATCAAAGACGTTTTCTAAATTGTGAAACCATACTGTGTCGACACTGCAATTTCGTTTTATATCATGCCTGATTACAGGTACTTTTTACTGGGTTGCCTATGGCAATCCCAGTTGGAAAGTGGGTGGGATTTGTTTGTTTTCTTTTTTTTCTTTTTTTTAATTTAATTTAATTTTTTTTTCCGTGTCGGTAAAAGTCTTGCCTGTCACTCCCCTGGTAAGTGGTGTCTTTGTGCATACAGCCTTCTGCGCGTATTTTCTTAGGATCGAGAGGGTAGTGGAAATCGGTAGATTTCTCTGGTGGACACAGGAGAATCATTAACCTAGCCTGCAATGGCGTTGAAAGTCGTGTAACGTGAATGGCGTTTTAGTGGATCCTTAAACAAAATATACCCTTATGGAGCTCAATAATGGAAAGTCAGTTGGATAAACTAGGTGAAAAACCAACACCAGGAATCTCAAATGCGACGAGTAATGGACTTTGACAACAATCTATCGGTCGTCGAGCCGAAATCAAAGGGAGCTGTTTTTCTAAAATAATATGTTACCAAGTGTGCTGTTATGTAGAACACTGAAACCAAATGGAAAATTCTCTGGTAACTTATGGGTTAATTCAACAAAGACAGAGAACGAATCGAACACGTTACGTGGATCTGTGATCAACTCTGCACAGTCTGCAGGTAAAGAAAATAATTGGAAATGTGACAGCGAAGAATTATTTGAAAGAAAGCTTGTCGTGTATTTTGTGCTTCATTATTCAAGGAAAAGGTTCTTCTTGGAAACAGTTTGACCCTGAAATTTAGTTTGTTGCAATATTGGGCATATTTGACACAATTGAGTTTCTTCTCTTCACGCACGTAATGAAATAGAAGGGGTTTTTGCCTCTAATAGCAAATATGTTGTTTGTTTCAAAAAATTGTTCGCTGGAAAAGGTGGCCTTTATGAATTCATCATGTTTTATGATATGCGAGCTTAACTGGATAGTTTTTATGGCAATAGTAAAGCATTTTCTTGTCGAAATGAGGTTAGTGTCTTTCTGGTGTGTTAACTTAATTAAATCGTGAGTTTGTATTTGCCGTCTGCCGCGTAACCTTGATTTCCACTCACAAAACTACCTCCACAACCCACTTTTTGCGTAGAATAAGCTTTTAGAATGATGTTCTTGTCTTCTGTGGTGATACTAACGGTTCGGGATCCTGTTGTGAAAAAATATTTATAACGGATCACAGGCACAACTTGATCGCCCGATTATGCATAACATCCACTTGGCCTTTTGACATCCCATTGAAAAAAACTCGTAAAATATTCGCGGACCGGTCGATTTCTCTGAATTGAGAAAGATTTTAAACAATAACTAAAAATTCCTGTGTTGAGAATTTTGTCATTGTAGTGTAAAGCCAAGAAATGAAGTTCATTTGGGAAGCCAACAATATTCCTTTAACTACCTTGGTTGTTAATCCAATTTATTGCTACGACTTGCTAGTGCGAAGATTGTTTACATGAAAGTCGTTTTTGCGAAATTTGAGTGCAACAAATATCCCCTTTACTCTAACGCAAAAACATTAAGATAGTAACAAACTTCATAATTATTTGACCATTTCTTCTACTTTTGTGCTTGTCAGCATTGTGATTTGCGATAATTCGCAAGTCTGTTTTTTGTATCTCATAGATGTTTAGATTTTCAATTAAATGGCTCGCGATTGTGTAAATAGTTCACCCTGAAGTCAAAATAGATACGTTTCTCAGGAACCCGACGAGTAATGGACTTCGACAACAATCTTTCGCCCGTCGAGCCGTAATCAAAGTGAGCCTTAGTTCTAATATTGTACCAAGTGTGGTGTTTTGTACAACACTGAAATCAAATTTCACTAATTATTGTTAGTGAAAAATTATTTGAAAGAAAGCTTGTTGCTATATTTCACTTGATAATTCAAGTAAAGGGTTTTTCAGCAAAGGGTTTGATGCTGAACACTTGTGGGAAATTTATTTAGTCGCGTTTTTGACACGGAGTGTGTTGGCAGCTTGTTTGCACGCACGCAATGAAATGGGAAGAGGTTTTCGCCTCTAAGAGCAAATATGTTGTTTGTTTCAATAAATTTTTCGCTGGAAAAGGATTCTGTGGTATTTTCTGCCTTTGTGAATTATAATATCATGTTGTGTATTGAATTTTCGAGCTTAAGGCTGAAATGTGATATGGGAGAAGTGTTTTAGTATTGCTCTGTAAGCAGGAAGGGTTCACAGGCCTGTTGGAAGCGTGCTTGAGTTTCAACAAAATGAGCCCCAAAATCAGTGAAGAATTGTGACGCCAGTTGAATAATAAAGTAGCTGCTATTTCCAAAATGATGGAATTACCTGCGAGTGGTTAGAATAAATAATGTCGTACGCGTCTTGGAGAGTAAATTTTGACTTTGCATAAACAAGACTCATTTCATTGTCAAACTTTATAACACTTGACAGAAAAAGAAAGTTACAAAAACCCGGTATCTTGCCATCATTTGACACAGATACTTTACTTTGGCGAGTAAACATGCCGCGGTAACTTCATCACGGCGCCTGCTGAATTCCGGCGATGTCACTTTCGATTTTGCGATTTATTTGTGCAGCCAAAACGTACAATAACAAAATTGAATGTTGCAAAAATCCCCCAAAATGTTTGTCGCTGATCGTAACTGTTTATATTCTATATTCACGGTTCAAAATAAATGTTGTTTTCATGTCGTAAATATGTTATTCTCGAGCGATCGTCCTGGAAACTTCCTTCTGCTCTTTCTAAAAACTGTGTATCAATATTTATTTACTTTTGCATCAATATTTGTTTTTGCATAAAGCAAGCGAACAAAATCTGTACCTTGCTGATTTCGCATTTGTTAGCGTTAATAGTATTTTCGGTCCGATGCTTCTGTTGTATGAGGGGTATATTATTTTGGTCTCCCATCCAAACACTAACCCCGCCAAATAGGGCTTAACTTCAGTGAACTTCGGTATTACAAAGCTGTCAGATGCTCAGAGGGCACGCTTAAACTTGTGGTGAAAAGAAGTTTATCAACATGTCAGCTCAGAAGCCAATATTTCTCACTTTCCATTTATTTTCTTCAATCTTTCTGGGTTCAGTACTTTGCTAGTAACCACATGTCCTCTCAGACTATTTACCCAAGACTTCTACCATGGCACTACAATGATAGACAATACCAAAACAATATCGTGCCCTGTTAGAGCTACATATTACGCAGGGACAGATCTGTTTCGTCGTACGAACGTGTGAGGACCTCTGAGCCAAAGGGCCTCGTCTGGTATGACTTCTTAATGACCCCCCAACTTGAAAAAAATTTTCTGGAATGGTGCACGTACCACAGGCAACCCAGTGTACCCTCACGGAGGGTCTAGTTTTTAAACCAGTTCCTTTCTTTTCAAGCCAGATTAAATTTTTGAAACTTTTTTATTTGTTTAAAATCAATTGTCTAAAAAAAGGGATTTTTCTTTTTTGGGGGGTGTAGTTAAAAAAACAGGGACTTGGTTTTTTTTAAAAGAACTACCCATCTTTTCCTCCCTTCTTATCCTCCCTGATTGTCTCCAGTACCTCTCTTACCCCATCCCTCCTTCACACATCTATCCCTCCTTGAATACCACTTATATGTATGTCCATCCACTCCCTCTATGAAACACTGCTCACAGACATTCCATATTAATTTTCGCAAACACCTTTCTGTATATTCACCAGAACTTGATCTTGAACTCCATACCTCTTGTTCTGCTGTTGAATATTTCATTATTCACCCCAGGCAACTCCCGGTCAAAACTTTGCTTTATTCACAAAATTTAATGTGCAATAACAGAGCCACATATGGCAGAGTCACGCCAATCCAATTGCATAAGTGAAATTGCTTTCTATAGAGGAATTGAAAGACCACCTAAAGAAGATGATTTTTACCACAAGGCGAAACTTTTCATTCTATAACTCAAAGGAAATGGGTTTACAGCAACGGCAAACTCTTCACAGGAAACAACAAGAAAGTAGTTCCAAAACAGGAACTGTTTCAAATCTTGTCCCAAACACACAGTTGAATTTCTCACAGAGGACAGCAAATTACAGAAAAATGGCTTCAAAAAATTATGCAGAAATCAGCCAGTTCACAAATTGGCAACCAGTTTGAAATTTTGTGGGTACTGTACTTCAATGATGTTTTTTCTGGTAAAGAT
>OX421450.1:24451266-24471266 GCA_949126865.1 Montipora capitata | reverse complement strand
TAGAATGCTTTCATGATCTCCGCAATAGTATCGCAAGGCTCTCTCTCCCAAGAAATACCAGTAGTGCAGGGCCCGACAGCAGTGGAGTACTACAGTATGTGGAGCTTACCAATTTGAAAGTAAGCCTAGCTACATGTAAGTATGTGACAGAAAGCATCAAAAGGATGTTGTCAGCCACTACTCATGGACATGAGATCAAGAGGTAGAAAGCAAGGGAGAGAACGGAGGAGGTGAGGAGTAAAAAGCTACATGGGCAGTTTCTGAGGAAGACGGATGAAATACACTGTAGCCAGCGAGAACAGCTGGTCATGACTAAGGACAGGATCTATTTGAAGAAAGAGGCCGAAGGGTTGTTGGTGGCAGCCCAGAGCCAGGCACTGAGAACCAATTCCATAAAGGCCCAAGATTGATAAGTTGCAAGACAACTCACTGTGTCGAATGAGCCACCAGAAAAGTGAAATGACCAATCATATCTGAAGTGAGTGCCCTAAGATTGCTCAAACCCAGTACTAATGGAGACATGACACTATTGTGAAGGCTCTGCATTAGGACCTCTATAGTCAGTGTGGGTTCAACAGGGAAGGAAAGGGAAGGGAAGTGGTTTGAGCACGCCCCAGAGTGTCTAGAGAATGACGAGACTGGAAATTGTTGCATAACAGGCCTGACATCGTCATGATTGACAGGAAAACAAATGAATGCCACCTCGTTGATGTGCCTTGCCATGTTGATAGCCACAGATTTGCCTGATGGAGCTTGAGACATAGGAGAAATATATTGACCAGGCCTTTGAAATAAAGAGACTAGGGGAACTATATAAGGTTAGAATCACCCCTACTGTGATTGGTGCTCTAGCTACTTTGTCTAACAACCTGCAGAAGTACATGGAAAGCCTGCACATTGGTCTAAGGAGCCAGATATTACAGAAATCTGTACTGTTGGGGTCTGCATGATTCCTCCAAAGGTGTGTCACAATCTGCTGATAGGGGATACTCACTGTGATACAGTCAATAGTAATCATTATCATCATCATTACTTTATTCAAGTCTCAAGGTTACATGTATTTACATTTAGCTGAGCAGGAGTGCTCTGCTAATTGGGGAGACTACAAATCAACTGAAATCAGAACAAATAAAATCAAATGTTGGATTTTGTCGAGAGGGGAGAACCAGAGCACCCAGGTAAAAACCTATCGGAGCAGAGTAGAGAACCAACAAACTCAACCCACATAATGGTGTTGAATCTGGGAATCAATCCCACATTGATGGAAGGCGAGTGCTCTCACCACTGCACCAGCCCTGTTCCCCCTATGTAACCATAGCAAAAGCTTGCATGGCATTTCATTGGTGTTTATACACTCGGTGAATTAAGTACTACAGTAACACTTAAAGATTATGCAAACTTGAATAATGATACACAAAAAATAGTGTGCTTATAATAAGCAAAACTTGAAAACAGGTTTAAGATAATTTTCCACTTATTGATGTAGTTTCATTGTAACTTGTAAATACTTTGAATAGAATTGTGACAGGTTGTTAAAGATTATCTGCAGTAAAGAGTTTTTTAGATTTCTGTTCAATATCCTTTGTGTACCAAGAGGCTACAGGAAGCCTTTACTCTGGCCAGCATGTTTAGTAACCGTAAAAACTCTTCAATAAGCCAAATTTCAAGCATGATTTTGAGAAAATAGTAAAAATTTGAATATATGAACATTTTAAGTTTTTTATAGCTCTCTCTAGCATGCGCGAAGCTTCAAACTCAAAACCATACGTGTTCACTTTGCTGAATTACCCGCTTTCACATTATCACGCAAAACCAAACAAACTGTACTATTACAATCAGCACTTTCTAGGCTACCAAAGTGTATCGGGCTTTTGGGATCTTCCTATTGGTTTTCGGGAAAATAAACTTTGAAGTTCACCAATAGAAAATTTTCCGTTTGGTGACACACAGAGACGCGTCAAAGTAGGTATATTTCAAATTTCTTAAATGCCTACACACTTTCATGCACCAATATCCGATGATCATTTTTGCCAAATTTCGTAAAAATCCAACAAATCTACATACCCTATAAATTCATTTGAGGAGGAGCTATTCCTTGAAAAAAACAAACCCCAAGTTTTTGGGCAGAAAAGATTTTACACATTTTCACACCTTGTCAATGCTGGTGTGAATGCGGTCATGCCGCTATGATGCTGCAGACCAATGAAAATCAACATAAGACCCCCTGAAGAGGGTTTGTGACAAAATAGTTCCAGTACATGTGTCATTGTCCATAGACTATTTATACCTCATAGTAGACTGACCTGATTGATAATGGGACGAGGGGGCAACAGTAAAAAGGAAAAGAAAAGGAAAAGGACAGAACAAGTAGCGTGGAAATGCATTCCAGGTGTATTCCCGTGTCAAACTGCACAGGAGGTCTAAGATGTTAACAAGTGTTGACACTTTGGGAGATTAACATTTTAGTCACGCAAAACACAAAATTTGCAATAACTCTGCAAGAAAAAAGCATTTTCAAATATTTTCTTATTTAGAAGAAAACAAAGATAATGAGCTATCTTATGGTAGCTTTTTACAGTTTTGCAAAATTCGACACCGAAAGGCAGTAACCTTAATTAGAGCAGGAAAAAAGTGAAGAGAAGATTAATAAATACTGGTTCAGAGTGCATAATAAAAAAGGTTATTTATTTATTAACCTTGCCAGTCAAGCTGGCAGTGCCACAACAGCCTGCGCCAATTACTGTGGCCCCGTTTTTATCCTCTCAACCATGCTACACAACAGAAGCTAGACAGACCACAACACTGGGAACTATGTGCCCTACTCTTAGCGACAAGTATGTGGGTTCTTTTACGTCCCACAGGATTATAAACATTGAAGGGTTGTGAGACAGGACCTTATCGTCCTTATCCGAGAAGACTTGAAAGGCTAACCATTTGCAGACCGTGAGTGTTGGTCCGGCCGGAGTTGAACTCACTACCTCCCACGTGACAGTCCAGTGCTCAACCAACTGAGCCACCGGTGCTCATCGACAAGGGTTTGAGTGGTTCAAAGAGCAGAGTGAAATATTTTCAACCTTTGTAGTGCAGACATGATGCAGTGCTCTCAGAGCTTTTATTTTAGCTCATTACAAATCATTAGCTTGTTTTAGGTTATAATGTACCTCATTGTGGGTCATTGAAGGCCATTGTAGGTGGTTGTAGGTCAGTTCTTGTTTTGTGTAATTCCTTTAATATTATTCCTTTAACTATTATATATAATTATACCGGTATAGGATTGCTTTTATATAATATACAGAGATTGAAAAAGTTGAGTCTAAATGAAGTTCTCACAGGTCTTGTTTAATACTGTTAAAACGTTTTGACCTTCGGGCTTCTTCAGTACACGTTAAGAAATTACCTGGTAAAAGCTAAGATTGATGCTGTGTTATTTATACAAAATTATAAGACAAAAGGTGCAAGAGATCTTATTACGTAATATGTACAAATGAAATTTGATAAAAATCTAAGTTACAAAAAAATCATTAAGTAAAACAATATGTGAAATAAAAAATGAAAAAGAAAGAGCTAACTCAGTCTATTCTGAAGTAAGCTTAATTTGCCCGACAGCGAGATTAAGGATTAACAAAATGACCTTTATAAATCATGCAATCAGATAATCTTACAGAGAGTGCAAACGAAATCCCAAGAGAAAGCCTATGGGATAATGCTATGTGCAAAAAATGGATAATTGTTATAAAATCCGTAAAAGGGGCCTCTGAGAATCCTGACTTTTACAAAATTAAGCGCCGCTGAAGAGAAGGCCAACTGGTTACACAATTACTCCGATAAATGTGTCAAAGTGCAAACTGTTAATTAAACCTCATTCTATTTTAGAATTAAATTCTGATCAAGCCATAAGGTTGAAGGGTGCATAACTGCGACCACCAAAAAGCCTCTCTTATGAGTAAAACCTTATTCATGTTATTAATGGTATCACTAACAATTTTCTCAATGACAATTAATTCAAAGTCAGACATGTGGTGTTCTTTTTTGTTGAAATGGACGGCTAAGTCACACGTGGCTTTGTTGGTCAACATGATGATGATGGCCGATTTATGATTCCAAAATCTGACCTTGAATCATTCGATGTACAGTTCTGTAGAACCTACGTATTGAACCTTGCATATTTTACAGGTAACAATTAAATAGATAACATTCTTCGACTTACAATCTAATTCTTGTCTAATGACCAGTGCATGTGCTGTGAAAGATCGTATTCTCTACACAGGGCTCGAAATTGCGACCAATACGGTCGCATTTGCGACTAAATTTTTCCCTTTGCGACTAAAATATCTGGAGAAGTCGCAAATTTGCGACTTGTTGTCACCTTTGTTCTTTCGAAACAAAAGGGTTAGCAGTTGCCACTTTGCTGCTACTTTTGCTAAAATAAATATTAAATAAATAAATGACAAAATTATTTTGTTTCTCGATGTGAATTTTCTCTGAAGGTAGCGTAATTGTATAGTAATTTAGCTGCGATGTTACGTGCACAGCTCCATTCCTTCGATCATTCGTCATTTTCAGCAGTTTCTTTACACACAAGTACTGCGGGCTCATATTTTTTTGCTAAACTGCTGACAACACAATGCAGCGCGGCGATTTTGCAACTAAAATTTGCGAAATTGCGACTAAATTTTTGTATCTTATCGCAAAATGCGACTGGATTTTTTCGTTAATTTCGAGCCCTGACTACAACATAATTCTTACAAAGATCACATTTGTTCCTACATTTAAAACATCTCATTATTATTATTATTATTATTATTATTATTATTATTATTATTGCTGTAATTAGATCCTTTAGGCCCTGCTAAGATCTCTTTAATGTTTTTGGGTCTTTTGTAATGGGGAATAATTGACGCCTTTGGGAAAATCTGACTATATGCTTTGATGATTTTGCTGATGTTAGGTAAATGAGGGTTATAAACGACTACAAGAGGAAAGAGGATTTTTTTTTTTGGTTTTGAGGCAAGTAATTCTCCCCTAGATAGAGCTTTGGCTTTTTCAAATTGCTTACTGACTTCTGATGGATTTTAACCTCTCTCAAGGAGATATGTCTGGTATTCATTACTACGTCGGTCATATTTCTCATTACTTGAACAGTTTATACGAACCTGCTTGGCAACTCCAAATGGGATTGCCTTGGTACAATGTCTTGAGTGAGCACTATTACGCAGTAGATACATGTGATGGTCAGTAGGTTTTGAGTATATATCTGTTTGAATATACCCATCCAGCAGTGCAAATGTGATATCTAAAACGTTGAGAGAGGTTTCATATGATACTACAGTGAACTTAATGGTGGGACACAAAGAATTAATGAAATCAGTCAATCAATCAATACGTAGGTTCTACATCCAACAAATTCAAGGTCAGATTTTGGAATCATAAATCGGCCATGTTGACCAACAAAGCCATGTGAGTTAGCCGTCCATTTTAACAAAAAAGAACACCACATGTCTGATTTTGAAGTCATTGTCATTGAGAAAATTGTTAATGATACTGTTAATAATATGGATATTTTGGTGCTTGCAGTTATGCACCCTTCAACCTTATGGCTTGAACAAAAGATCCGAATTTAATTCTAAAAATAGAATGAGGTTTACAGTGCAACACGCATTACCGTGGCCACCCAACAAACTTTCACATTTGACAACTACGTGTTAATACGTCAACTCAACAACCCATGCAACGGTGTTCAACTTACAACCATGCGAACTTTGCGAGGAGGCATGACCACCCTGATTGGTGGATAATTTGTAAAAACTTTGTTAGGTGGCCATGGTAAGGGGCGTCGCACTATAATTAACCATTTGCATTTTGACACATTTATCGGAGTAATTGTGTAACCAGTTAGGCCTTCTTTTCAGCAGCGCTTAATTTTGTAAAAGTCAGGATTCTCAGAGGCCCCTTTTACGGATTTTATAACAATTATCCATTTTTTGCACATAGCATTATCCCATAGGCTTTCTCTTGGGATTTTGTTTGCACTCTCTGTAAGGTTACCTGATTGCATGATTTATAAAGGTCATTTTGTTAATCCTTAATCTCGCTGTTGGGCAAATTATGCTTACTTCAGAATAGAGTTGGCTCTTTCTTTTTGATGTTTTATTTCACGTATTGTTTTACTTAATGAGCTTGATGCTAACTGAAACTTACTCTATGTACATTGTTGTAAACTGTAGGCCCCGTCTCACAACTCTTGAATGTTCACAACCTAGTGGGACGTAAAAGAAGCCACACACTATTCGTAAAGAGTAGGGCATGGAGCTCCTGGTGTTGTGGTCACGCCTCATTTCATCAGTCATGTGCTGGGTGAGATCTCTAATGGACTGATAGCGGCTCCCAGTTGTGCCTGTATATGCTAATGTCTGATCTCACCCATAGATCACTTGCTTGTAAAGTGCATTTGAATATGCATTCCATTCCATACAGTATGTGCAATGAGCATTTTTTGTTGGTACAAACCAAAAGGGGATGCATAGTTTAATACATGGTATATATGGTATTGAAGTTGCTCCATGGATACAGCTGAAGGGCAATCTGTGGTATGTTTTTTGTCTTTTGTCTTTCTGCAGTAGTTACAGCTCCAGGAGTTGGGGATATGACAGATCAATTAGTTCTCTGCCAGGACTTACGGGACTTGCAAATCTTGGAAATACTTGTTTTATGAACTCAGCTTTGCAATGCCTTAGTAACTGTGTCCCACTAACAGACTTCTTTATATCTGGAAACTACAAAGATGAGCTAAATTGTGATAACCCATTGGGGATGAAAGGAGAGATTGCAAATGCATATGCAGGTCTCCTCAATCAGATCTGGGGTGAACATTTTAGCTCAGTAGCTCCAAGACAGTTCAAGATGCAGGTTGGACGGTTTGCCCCACAGTTTTCCGGTTATCAGCAACAAGATTCTCAGGAGCTTCTTGCTTTTCTTTTGGATGGACTTCACGAGGATTTGAACCGTGTTAAGAGGAAACCGTATATTGAACTAAAGGATGCTGATGGAAGGCCTGATGAGGTAAGTCTAAACGTTTATTTTTTCATGGTTTTTCATCACGTGTTGCTGGATTCAGATACTATCCACATAGAATGTACAGTATTATGCTTTATCAGCTATCACTGTTCTTAAAACATAGCATAGAAGGAAAGTTGGCATAATAATATTGCCAACTGTTTCTGAGAGGTGCGAGGCATCATCCCAATTTGGGAGAAAATTTGAAAATGAAACAAAACTTACCTGTAAGTTGAAGTTTGATGTAGATTCTACGGATTCATAGTCAGGAACAGAGGAGTCACATGAGATTGCACAAGCAAGCTAGATCAGTATTTACCGGTGAATGAGGGTACAATTAAAACCATTTCCCTCAATGTATGTGCAAAGAGAATACCAGGATTCCTCGGTTCCAAACTACGAATCGGTAGAATCTACATCAAACTTCAACTTAGAGGTAAGTTTTGTTTAATCACTCACTGTTATTGTCCCATTAACCCATTCACCCCTAGACCAGCCTAAACCGGTCATACTTAGTATTGTACTCTGTCTAACGCCAGACAATTTTACTCGTCAATGGGGGAACCCCAGGAGTCAGTGGGTTAATTATTAAATTCTACCTCGTCATAGTCTGTCACAAAGGAATCACATGAGATTTTGAAGCCCTGTGGTCATGAACAAACAAGAAGACAACCAAATTAAATTTTGTTGTACACACTGTATTTATAACTAGACACGCCATGAGCGTACACTGGGTTGCCTGTGGTACGTGTTACTCAAAACAGAAGGTACTGAGAGCATTCCAGGCAATTTTTTCTAGTCGGGGGTTATTAAGACCATTTAAGGGGTCACCCAGAAGTTGTGCCACCAGAGGCTCTTTGGCTCACAGGTTCATGCGACGAAACAGATCTTTTTCTGAGGTTACAAACCTGGCTACCAGCCTATTAATCATTTGTCAGAAAGAAAAAATTCCTGTCATTTTTAGAAAAAATAGGCACGCATTGGGTACGTGTGGTAGTGCAGTAATGCAGCGCTTTTTTCCATATTGTCAACTGTCTTCCAGGAGATTCAAGTTGTCTTTGCATATTATGTAGCTCTTAGACTAGTAGTACACAATATTGTTTTGGTATTTTATATCACTGTAGTGCCATGGGAGAAGTCTTAGGTAAATAGACCCCCAGGGAAGACGTGGTTACTAGCAAAGTACTAAAGCCAAAAAGATTGAAGGAAATAAAAGGGAATCAAAAACCATTGGCTTCTAGGCTGACATGCTGATCATTTTCAAGTTCCCTCACAACTTCATTACGCCACAAGTTTAAGCCCTGTCGGGCAGGGTTAGTATCTGGATGGGTTGTAACAGAAGCATACATGTAGGGTCGAAAATTCTATTTTGACGCTCAGAAATGCGAACTAATTAAGGTACAGATTTTGCTAGCTTGCTTTATGCAAAACAAATTGATGCAAAAGTAAATAAATTTTGATACACAGTTTTTAGGAAGAGAAGAAGGAAGTTTTCAGGACGGTCAATCGGGAATAAAATATTTTGCCATCAGCAACAAAATTTAGGACATGAAAACAACATTAATTTTGAGCCACGAATATAACAAGTTACCATCAGTGAAAAACATTTTGGGAGATTTTTGCTAAGTTGAATTTTGTGTTTACTCACGAAGCAATGAAGCATCTGTTTCAAATGATGGCAAGATACCGGGTTTTTGTTTTTGTTAGTTTTCTTTTTCTTTCAAGTGTTATATAGTTTGACAAGAAATGTGCGAATTCAACAGAAAGATCACAATCACCCAACTCTTGAGGTTGACCAGTGTTTCTGTAAAGTCAACACTTTACTCTTCAAGACGAGGTTATTTATCACCAGGTAATTCTATCGTTTTGGAAATAGCAGCTACTTTATTATTCATCAGTGTCACAATTTTTTGCTGATTTTGGCCCTCATTTTGTTGAAACTCAAGCATGCTTCCTACAGACCTGTTTATTTTCATGAACCCTTCCTATTTCAATTGCGTGGATGCAAACAAGACACAATCCGTGTCGCAAAGCATATGCAATTAAATAAATTTCTGACAGTTCACATCAAACATCCCTTTTTGAAAGAACCTTTACCATAAATAATGAAGCACAAAAGAGACAACAAGCTTTCATTCAAATAATTCTTCACTGTCACATTTCCAATTTTTTTTTACCTTTGCAGAGTTGAGTACAAAATAAATGCAAATTGCCAGACAACTTAGATGCGACTTAAGTATACACTTTGTTGCATTCAAGGAGTCGATCCCTTCAATGTTTGTTAAATCCATAAATTGCCATTTGATTTTGGTGTTGTATATAATACCAAGTAAGTAAATATTAGAAACAGCTCACTTGAGTAGTTGTATGCACTTATTCAGACCAGATTTGACAGGTGGTCATCAAATGACGTCATCAATAAAAAACAAAAGAAGAGGGCGTGCATAAATTAGGGGCACATTGGAGCATGATGTAACCCTAACACATGTAACAACACATGCATCGTATAAATTAGGCTTAGGTTAATGAGATGCAAGTCACGTATGTACACGAGATGAGAAGGCAAAGGGGGCTTGTATTAATTAGGGAAAGTTTGAGCACGTAACCCTAACCCTAACACATGTAACAACATGTGCATCGCATATATTAGGGTTAGGTTAATGAGATGCCAGTCACGTACGTACACAAAGGTTTCTTTTATTGAGAAAGTAAGTGAGATGTGTTTGCTGTGCTTGTGTTATGTATCCACCCAAACCAGCCGGGTGGTAGCGCAAATATATAGCGAAAAGAACAATGGGAAAGACAGAGAGTCAATGAGGTAAAGATGATGTCATCATGGACCAATGAGACACCATTGACGGAAGTTTACATTAACTTATTTCAAAATGGCGCATGACTGCAATAACCCTCTTGGCTTGGGGTCACGCACCTACAAAGAGGAGTGGGAACCCTATCGTTTTGAAACGAGTCAAACAGAATTTTAACACACACAAAAGGCTTAACATGCCTGGACAAGTCCACAAACACTTTGTTCTGTTTTAAACTAAATTTGCTTAGAGCTGATCGAAGCATGAAAAAGGAAGATTATAGCCCAAAAAGGTTGTTTTGTGTGGAAAAGAGGAGCGTTCTCAACTCTTTCACGCTTTTTAAACAAACTTGAACTCCGTTGTTACAACCTTTTTTAAGGAAAGTTTTTCAACCTCAGGGTTGAATGAAGCAAGGATAAATGCAATGTTTTTTGCAAGAATACACAAAGACATTCTTCAGTGCACAAACACAAAGAAAGCCTACTCAACAGATTTGAATAATGCCTTTTCTGAAAATGCTTGAAAAAATTTTTGGATTTTGAGAAGCGTTTGAGAGCGTTGTATGGTGAAGCGGGAGTTGGTGTCATATCATATTTCAAAATACTGTTCACAATATTTGTTGCAGTGAGCAAACAACAATATACATTTCAAACGCTTTATTAAAAGATACTCTCGTGACAAGTTGATATAAACGATTGTTCTTCAACTATTCGACTATTGTAATTTTAAGCCAAACATGTTGCTTTGCGCTCAAACAAATACTGTGACTCTGATATTGCAGTTCTGTCCAGTCATCACAATATGAAACATTCGAGAATGGACTAACTCGATCGATTTTATTTGCAGAACGCTATCGTTAAGTCAATAAAAACACACCAACAAACATTTCAAACCTTTTACTGAATTAATGGAGAACGCTTATCACAATGTGATATTTGAGGGAGATAGTTCCCTTTAAACTAACCTTAATCCAAAAATAAGTAAATAAAAAGTTCTTTTGAAAATGCACCCTATATGTACAACAAAGATTATATATGTACCCGTCAAGCAATACTATGCATGCACTGTTTCAATGTTTTTAGAGCGAAAATAAATCACAGACGCGCAAATGAGAGAAGAAAAAAATGTTGTACATGTAATTCACGTGCATTCACTAAATCAGTATTGTTCTATTATGCATGCACTGTTTCAACGCTTTTAGAATGAAAATACATCACACACGCATAAATGAGAGAAGAAAAAAATGTTGTAATTCACTTGAGTTCACTGCTTAACAGAGAACCGCTTATCACAATGTTATATTTGCGAGAGATAGTTCTCTTTAAACAAACCTTAATCCAAAAATAAGTAAATAAAAAGTTGAAAACGCACCTTATGTATGACAAAGATATTACATGTACCAGTCAAGCAATATTATGCATGCACTAGAGCGAAAATAAATCACACACGGCTAAGTGTTAATGTTGTTAGCAAGTGACTGAATTCACAAAAAGTGCTATAAAATAATACGTGCAGTGCCCGTTTGTCAGTAGACTCGTTAACATGGATAGAGTGTACTTTGTCTTGGTTTGGGTTTGCGCTCGGAGTTGTTTTGCCAGACACTTCTTTCACAGCACACCTCGCGAGGAATGGTTAGATCTTCTAAAAGAGTTACATCCAATGAACGCCGGTCGCTTGTTGAGTTTTTATTACTACATGGACCAAAGCAACGCTACATTTACCGAACACTATGCATTCCACAGAGTGTTGTGACACATACTCGATACATTATCCTTCTTTTAGGTGGATGGTTTGGCAAATTGTTATAAAAAGTCTAGGAATGAGAAAGATCTAATCATTTGTTTAACACCGTGGGTAGTGCTGCAAGCTGCGTGTGTGGAAGCTCATCGCCCACTGACATATGTCAGAGAATGCGATGTTTAGTTGCGTGTTGTGGTAGCGAAGTTCACATCGAATTGAAAGATGTCACCGACAATCACGAAGAAGAAAATGAGGACCCTAAATCAGACAAACCAACTATTACAGAAACTGTATTATGAAGTGGATCGAACATCCGCTTTAGGGGAGTGGACAAACTGTATCGTGCAGTGCGTCGGTATGGTTTGAAATGCACGCAAGTACTTGATTGGCTCCGCCAACAACCTGGCTATACCCTACTCAAACCTGCAAGAAAGCACTTTCGTGGTAATCGAGTAATTGTGTTTGATATAGATTTGCAATGGCAGGCAGACTTGGTTGGTTTACAACATTTGAGTCAGTGGAATCAAGGATACAAGTATCTACTGACCTGTATCAATGTCCTTTCCAAATACGCATGAAATTGAAAATAGGTGCCTCGTTGGTGGTGGCCTTTGAAAGCATTTTCCAGGGAGGTTGTAGACCTGCAAAGTTGCAAACAGATGCCGGAACCGAATTTAAGAACAAGAATTTTCAAAGCTTCCTCAAAAAGGAGAATGTACATCATTTTGTAACCTACAACAAAACCAAGGCCCAAGTGGTTGAAAGATTCAACCGCACTTTGAAGCAACTGATGTGGCATATGTTCACTACTAGCAGCTTGTACCATTATTTGGACCAAATGGACGATTTAGTCAATGGGAATTACAACCAAAGCGTGCACTGTAGCATCATAAGCATAAACGCATCTTTAAGAAAGGTTACTTGCCATCATGGACAGGGGAAACCTTCACTGTTGCAGGAAGCAGATGGTGACTGGATTCAAGGCACGGCAAAACACCTGTTTCGTATTGAAAACATTTTAAAACACAGGGGACGAGGAGCGAATAAGGTGTTGGTACATTAGAAAGGCTGGCCAAAGAAATACAACAGTTGGATTCCACATAACCAGTTGGTGGCTTTACAACAAACATGATTCAAGATAGCAACTTTTACGTGACACTTCCCAGTAATGCAAGCAGTAATTTATTTCTAAGCAATTCCAAGTCCTCCTTTCATGTAGCGCTACCTCGACAAATCCATCTGAAATATGAAGAAGATTGGGAAGTAGGATTACATCATATCGTGTATCCATTCTCAATGTTTGACATTACAAATGGAATGTGCTCGGAAACTCGCAAACTGAACGACTTATGATAACCCTGTCTACAGCTTGCATGTTGGGATGGATAACTGAAAACAACACTCTTACACCCAGCGTTTGTTTGAATGTTGCACTCACCTCAGAAAGAAAATGTGGTCATGATTGGTTCATCTTAGCAGCGGGCATCTCCATCAGCAAAAACAAAAGAGACACACTTGCCTTGTTTTCAAAGAGTTCAATCAGCAAATTCCATTGTCTTTCTTATCGTGCACGATGTCACGCTTAGTGTGCCAACGACCACACGCTTAGCGTGCAGTTGAACACGCTTGGTATCAATAAAGCTATATAATGCCTATTTCAGTTTGACAACTTGACTTACCAGTGCTTTGATGAATTAAAACAATTATTACGACTATCCGTGTAAAAAAAATTCGCGACCTGTAAGTACGGCTCGTGTATCCGTGTAAAAAATTGCCAGTAGTGCAAAAGATAGTTTTGAGCCGTTCGAATAATTCAAGCTTTAATATATCCTTGCAAAAAATCGGCAGAAGTACAAACGATAATTTTGAACCGTTCGAATAACTAGAGCTTTAGAATATCAATGCAAATCGGAAGTAGAACGGACTATAATTTTCAGCCAATCGAATAACTCAACCTTCTTGGAGCCGGTGAAATTTCAAAACTTCAGAAAATGCAAAAGGGCTAACACGCGTTTTTTTCACAGTCTTTCTGCTTTTGCTGTCATAACATTTTCAATGATCGATATACTTTTTAAAAGAGATTCGAGTTTAACACAAGAACTTTCCCAAACACGGTGGAAAGTTGACAGTATTCGGTTCCAACACTGTCGGCACAACTCAACCAAGTCACGCGTGACCATGCATGACCTGTATCTGCTTTGCACGTTGAATCTTTTTCGCAAAATTCCCGTAATCTTTTAAAAGAAACTAAACACTGTAATCCTTAACCTCAAATCTTTCTTGTCTGAGATTTTTTATTTGGCCTTTCCCTGCCTACAGTACTTTATCCTATTCACATGTGAAAGAGGAAATGAAGGACTTAAATAAGAACTATTTTTCAGTTTATTGTTAGAGACGCATTTCTCATCTTTATCCCCGTACAATTTAAAAGGTTTTTTTTTTGCCGGTGCGAATGACATGCAAAGGCGGCCCGCACACTAGCGGATTTTTTGTCGGCAGACGGCAGAAGTTTTCACTTGTCGGCTAGTGCAGTGTGAGGTGAATTCCGGCAAGTCTTTGGCAAGATCGGACAATAATTCTTGGGTTTGTAAACAATATTTTTTTTTAAGGTTCTCTTGTCATTAAGTGGTGTATTTCCCAGTACGTCCATTCCTGAGGCGCTTTAATAAGCGTGGTAAATCTTGCTACTCTTTTCAAAGGTTAACACGCTTCTTTGTTCCACTGCTCACGCTTTGTTGTTTCTAGCATGTTCTATGAAACAAAAGAATTTGCTAATGAAGTGTGCTCCTGGACACACATTGAGCGTGCTAAAACCAATTTCTATTGTTTTTAAGTGTAGGCGTGTTGTGACTGTGCTATCACCTTTAGCATCAAAGTCATATGGAAGGTCACATATAAGCGCGTAGATACAACAAAGCCGCATCGTGAAGGACAGACCAAGAAAAGGGGAACACCTTGTTCAACGTTCAAAACCATTTTTGATTAAAGATGGCATCAGCACTCCCTCTCTCAGCCCCTGGTGCGAATTCAAGTTTACAGTTGTTTGATGTACCTGTGACAGATGTGTCGATTGTTAGCAGCAAGTGGATCGATTAGGAACTGGTTCAAATGGGAACTAATCCCACTGAGTTTGTCATCAAACCGTTGGCTGACTACATTGACATTAACAAGACAGAGCTGCGATTGGTAGTAAAGATTACCAAACGAGATGGATCGCCCACGGGGGATGGCAAGAAGTACACTCTGGACAACAATGCCCTTCATTCCATCGTCAAACAGTTTACCACCAAGATCAACGAAACGCTGGTAACAGAACAGTCAGACACTCCAGCATACAATGCTTACATCAAGACCTTATTGAACTTTACGGAACAGGCCAAGAAATCGTACTTAACCAAAGCTCTGTATTAGAAAGACACTGCCGGACACATGAATGACGTGGATAATACAGCAGAAAGTAATGAGGGTCTGAATAGAAGAGCCACATTTACTAACAATGGCGCAGAACTGGGGGTTGGTCGGAATCTCCTTTGTGACGTGTTTAATATTGACAAGTTGTTGCTTGATGGTTTGGAGATCAAAGTCAAAGTGGATCTGAACAACGACACTTTTGTTGTCATGCCTGGAGAGACTCCAAACAACTGCAAACTAAAGATTGTGTCTAGCACGCTTCGCATACGCACAATGTGTGTTGCAGACACAAGGAGTCTTAAATCACACGGAGGCAGATCTATTCCATGGTTTCATTCTTCAGTGCATCATTAATTTTTTGGGCTCTTGCGAAACGATGCCTTCAATGGGAACCTTGCAAGAAATCCTGTCAACTTTGACTTGTTTGACGTTCAAGACATTCGGCTGACTGTGAATGGAGAAGAAATGCCTTATTCTGCACTGGATCTGAGGGGTGGAAAAAAAATACGATGGTTACAAAACGCTGTTTTCAGGAAGTGGAGACATGAATTGTGGGCACGGTCTTGACATTGATGGAGTGGATTGGGAAAATGGTTACAGTTTGTTCTGTTTTGATTTGACACCGGGAGCAGGCGCGGATCTAGGGAAAATCCTGACCGTTTTACTGACAACCAAGCGCCGAAGGCGCAAGAATCTAGGGGGCACTTAATTGCCTAAAGTGTCCTCTCCTGGCTTCTGGAGTCAATCGGACAATATATTTGCAAGTTGCATTCTTCGTGGATGGAGCCTTGCAAACCTACAAATTATTTTATCAAAGTCAATGTCCATGTTGTAATGAATGTGCAGCAAGGCAATTCCTGTCAATCTTGTCTGTGACATCATGCTTTGTAAATATGTTTTTAGTCGCCTCAAAGCCGACACATTCCTTTTGCACTCGCATGTGGTGACTGGCAGGGTGGAAAAAATTTTGAAGCACTCTGTAATGTTAGGATACATTCCTGAATCGATCTCCTTTAAAGTTGCTGCCACAGTTGCTGGGACGGTACTAGGATCTCTTCGTTCCCACTTTCTTTGCCATAAAGTCATCTCGGCATCTAGGCTTAAAGGCGACGGCAACGAATCTTCATGAAACGTAGAAAACCGGTCAAAGGACGTCCTCCACGTTTCTTTTGATGCCAGCAGCATTGAGGGAACAGCAAATAGGCACTGTACTGCTGTTTCTTGGTCACCACTGGCAAATCGAGTTTCCAACTCGTTGATCAGATAGTCAACCAAGGGAATCGTAAGATTTCTCCTATATATAGTGGTCTTCTACCGTTTCAGCAGGGTTGTTTGCATGGTTGCGTTGTACCTGACAGGTTCATGCTTTTTGCACTGTGATGTCCAGCTTCTTGGCAATTTGGCATGCTTTTTGAAACCATTTTCCATGATTCTCTTCTACCGTTTGGTGCACAGAAGATAACGTTTTAACCACATCTTTAATGTCGCTAAAAACGCCCAGTATGTCACTGGCGTAATTCCAAGGGATAAGCTACCTGTCATCAACACCTACCCAGCCGGTCTCATCGCGAATACGGACCCTCATGACCAAGCTGAGACACATTGGGTGGCCATGTACTTTGAATCGCCTCATGAAAATGAATTCTTTGACAGCTACGGATTTCCTCGTGAAACTTACAACATGGATACCTATGTCTTGCGGGAAGTTACCTATTATAACGACAAACCATTGCAAGGACTGAACTCGGATGTTTGTGGAGATTATTGTTTGTTTTATCTCCTTCAACGAACACGGAATGTTGACTTGAGCACTGTTCAAGCTAAATTTAAATGTTATGATTCTCAGTAGAACGATGTACAAGTTGCATGGAGTGTACACGCTTATTTTAATTCAGTCATTTATCCTAAAGTTAATATTTGCTTTCAACAAGGTTGTAAGTCATTTCGCTGTGGTTACAAGGAATAAAATCACGTTGAAAGTAAAAAAATGTTGTTTTTTTTTGTGTGTGTTTGCTACTAAAAGGGGTGGGAATTCTATCTCGTGTACACAAATCGTTGAAGCTTCGTCTCGTGAACATGTCTCAATTCAAGTGCCCCAGCAGTATTATCATTGTTGGCCCTAGCCAATGTGGAAAAACAACATTTACGCGCCAGATACTTCAACACGCAGGTTGTTTATTTGAACGCCCCATTCGCAAGATTGTGTATTGCTACGGTCAATGGCAAGATTGTTTTAAGGAATTGGTAAAGGAAGTCACGTTTATGGAGGGTATTCCCAACGACATTCCCACCTTATTTCCACCCCCTTATCGTCCTGGTTTGATCATGTTAGATGACCTCATGAGAAACTGTAGCGAGGACGAGCGCATTCTGGATTTGTTCACCAAAGTGTCCCATCATTGTGAGTCACCTGCATTTATTTGACACAAAACCTTTTTCCTCCAGGAAAGTTTTCCCAGGGCATTTCTCTTAATGCTCATTACATTATTGCTTTTAACAATCCTCGAAATACTTTGGGGTTGAGGACACTGGCACAACAGGCAACAGGTAAAATTAGGGGGAAATTTCATTAGCTTGTGTTTTCAGAAGTTTGTTTATAGCACCTAAACGTTATTTAAGTGTTGGAGCAGATGTTGTTTGAAGTTCGGCCTTTCTTGGTTGCATTGTCGTATTTTGCCTGTTCTTGTTCCAAGCCAACTTGGCGTGTTTCAGTGAGTTACATCAAGCTGTGAATGATCTCATTTTCAAAAAGAACGTGGAATAAAGTACATCAGTAAAACTCTTTTTTGACCTTAAACTGACAAAGTTTTTTTATGGCTTCTAATTTTAGCGTGATTCCTATTCAGTGGCTATTGACAGTTGATTCTGAAATGGCTTTTTTATTTGCTCGCTTAGGGTGTGCTTGTTTTCTTTTAAAAGTCATGTGGTTCAAGAAAAATTTGTTTCCATACTGGTGAATTCCAAAGTAAATTTCACTCCAAAAACGGATATCGTACTCATGGCTTCGTAATTCATGCGGTATCGGTTTTAGCGTAAAATGTACCGCAGAATTCACTAGTTAGGCAATGAATTTTTCTATAGAAGAAAGCAAAGAAAATGATTTAATTATTACAGTAAGGACACTTGAACCGTGAACACTTGACATTTTTGTGTACATCGTTTTTTTCGATGACGAAGAAATACAGGCCCTTCTTATGATGTATAGTGTTACATGTATAGCATTTTTGTAAGTGTAAAAACATTAAATACTCTTGTCAAAAGGACGAGCCCACATTCTATAGTCACTAAAAAAATGTACAAAAAAATACCAAGTGTTCATGGTTCGAGTGTCCTCACAGTAAAGCAGCAACCGGAAACGTCAAAACGCGGACAATTTGAAACGTTTTATTGTCGCTAACCCTAAAGGCAGTAAGAATAAATAACCAGGGAGCTCCACTTTTAGGCTTGGCTAATTTAATCGTTCTGAGATGTATGGAATCTTGAAATATGTCCATTCTACGGTGTTGGCTGGTTGGAGCTCTCTTTGAATCTGAGGGTGCTTTTGCTTAGTTTATACTATTTTCTGGGTGTCCTTTCAGACAGAGGATGTTGTCAAATGCCTTTTGATGTTTCGTCCTCTGGGGGCTCTGAGTCAAGAACAATTCTAACATGCTCAACCATCAACAGCTCTATTAAATGTCTCGAGCGTCCCGCGGTTTCTCATTCACTGTTGGAACAATCAATGTTGCTTTCATCCAAAAAATTCTTACAATTTGGTAATACTAATGCAAGATCTTTTAAGAACAAAACAGAACTTTTCATTGATCATTTAATTGATAAAGAGATGGATGTTTGTGTAGTTGCAGAAACTTGGATGAATGATAACAATAGCGTTACAACTGCTCCATTTTCTCCGCAAGGCTACGCTTTCCGCAATGTTCCCCGTGAATCTGATCGGTCTGGTGGTGGTACTGGGGTTATCTTTCGTGACTGTTTCAACGTCTCGCTTATCGATTCTAAGCAAAGATCTTCATTTGAGATTTCTGAATGGAACATCGCTGCAAATGGACACGGTACAAAATTTGTCATCATCTATCGACCTCCTTACTCTGAAGCTCATCTGGTCTCTGCCAATGTTTTCTTTGATGAATTTGCTGCATATTTGGAATCTATTATCGTCTGTTGTGAAAACCTTGTTATCGCTGGTGATTTCAACTTCCATCGAGGTGATTTACTTGATCATGATGCTATGAAGTTTACAGAACTACTAGAGACTTTCGGACTTGAAAACCATGTCACTTTTCCAACACACATACAAATGGACATTGGCTCGATCTTATTTCCACTCGCTCTACTATCGACATCAAAGTTCTGGCTCCAGTATCATCTCTTTATCTATCTGACCACTGTTTTGTTGAATGTAGTCTAACCATGCCGACTCCGTGCACTGCCATGAAAGAAATATGTTTTTGGAAGTGGAAGAACATTGACTTAGATGTGTTTAAGGAGGATATTCTGGAATGAGACCTATATAGTCTTACTGATGATCAATTTTCTGCAAACTATCATAATTGTATTCTTCAGGGCATACTGGACGATCACTCTCCTCTACAACACAAGACTCTTGTTGTTCGACCCAGGGTCCCCAGGTACTGTGATGCCCTAAACCAACTAAAAAGGAAATGCAGGAAACTTGAGAAAAAGATGAGGAAAACCAACTTACCAACAGATGTTGCCGAATATCATAAAGCTCGCAATCACTATTGTGCTAAATGAAGAGATGCAAAAAAGACCTACTACACTAACCTCATCCAAGAATCTTCGGGCGATTCTAAGAAACTTTTTCAAGTAGTAAACTCGCTATGCAAGGAACGTAATAATAACATGCTTCCTCCTTACTCTGATTCGCTGCAGTTAGCCAATGATTTTGGAGACTACTTCTATCGCAAGATTACACTTATTCAAGAGGAAGTTCAGCGGTGCAACATCCCACCAGTTTCACAGTACCTT
>OX421450.1:24438766-24446266 GCA_949126865.1 Montipora capitata | reverse complement strand
ACTGAAGAAGCCCGAAGGGCGAAACGTTTACACGAGATTATAATATACCAGACCTGTGAGAAGTTCGCCAGCGACTCATTTTTTCATTCTTCCTATATATATATATATATATATATATATATATATATATATATATATATATATATATATATTATATATATATATATATATATATATATATATATATATATATATATATATATATATATATATATATATATATATATATATATATATATATATATATATATATATATATATATATAAGAAGATATAACGAAGAGACAAAATTCTCTGTTACTCCGAGTTTCGTGCTCACACACTCCTCAGACAGTATTTCCAGTGTATTGAGCACTGTTTAAAGGCATTAGCCACTTTATTACAAGTATATATATGCTCACTAGCTTGCTAGTTTGAGCACTCTGGCATGACTTGGATGTACCACATGTGTGGGACATCTGGGGTGGCTTTATAGCTTAACCTCCATCCTAGACATCAGCACTGCACTGATGAGGCCCAGAAGGCCGAAACAGTACTGTCTGCAGTTATATATATAACTGCAGACAGTACTGTTTCGGCCTTCTGGGCCTCATCAGTGCAGTGCTGATGTCTAGGATGGAGGTTAAGCTATAAAGCCATATAACTGCAGACAGTACTGTTTCGGCCTTCTGGGCCTCATCAGTGCAGTGCTGATGTCTAGGATGGAGGTTAAGCTATAAAGCCACCCCAGATGTCCCACACATGTGGTACATCCAAGCCATGCCATAGTGCTCAAACTAGCGAGCTAGTGAGCATGCGCAATTGCTAGCGGCAATGGCTCATCCTAGTAGAGTGCTCAATTTGGACATGAAAGCAAAAGCTTTGTAATGCCAAATGAAAGCAAAAGCTTTGTAATGCCAAATTATATATATATATATATATATATATATATATATATATATATATATATATATATATATATATATATATAATTTGCACTGAAATTCTTTTGCCAGGAGAGGGGGTCTAGATCCTGCCTGCTTCCCAACTCCTTTAACGGAACCTCCCTTGCGGTTTCGCAGTGGAAATTAAGGATGGACACTTATGGTTGGGTGTCGATCCAGCCGTCTCAACCAAAACAAGCCATTATGCGGACCGGTTTCGACTTTAATGTCTTCTTCAGCGGAGTTTTACAGTTTCAGCTTGTCCGGTCGTTACGCGCCATTGGACTTAATGCATTAAACTTGTTATCTACAGTTATTTATATAAACTGTGCAATTAAACAATTATATCTATTACGTCAGTGTGACTTCGATAATTTGACAAACAAGCAGTTTTAGTTTCAAACGAAATGATGTTTCATTAAAATAAATGTCTCCATTCTGTCCCTTGTTGGACCCTGCGATCGCATTTTGTCTCTCTTAAATGTTCTTGCTGCTTGTGCCTCTTCGTCATCTGTTTGCCACTTGAGAATTTCTAGCGGAAACTGTTTCTTCTCTGATGTTAATAGCGGCGGTGGTGAAATCTTGCGTGTGCATCGGTCTTCTCCCTTTTGTGTTGAGAACACGCCCATGTTAATGCAAAAGTCCAAGTGATTTGGTGTTCCCTTTTCCTGAAGTCTTACAGCTCCATCTAGACAAGGCGATTATATAATTTGCCCTGAAATTCTCTTGCCAGGAGAGGGGGTCTAGATCCTGCCTGCTTCCCAACTCCTTTAACGGAACCTCCCTTGCGGTTTCGCAGTGGAAATTAAGGATGGACACTTATGGTTGGGTGTCGATCCAGCCGTCTCAACCAAAACAAGCCATTATCCGGACCGGTTTCGACTTTAATGTCTTCTTCAGCGGAGTTTTACAGTTTCAGCTTGTCCGGTCGCTTACGTTCCATTCGACTTAATGCATTAACTCGTTATCTACAGTTATTTATATAAACTGTGCAATTAAACAATTATATCAATTACGTCAGTGTGACGTCGATAATTTGACAAACAAGCAGTTTTAGTTTCAAACGAAATGATGTTTCATTAAAATAAATGTCTCCATTCTGTTCCTTGTTGGACCCTGCGATCGCATTTTGTCTCTCTTAAATGTTCTTGCTGCTTGTGCCTCTTCGTCATCTGTTTGCCACTTGAGAATTTCTAGCTGAAACTGTTTCTTCTCTGATGTTAATAGCGGCGGTGGTGGACAACTTTTGGAAGCTAAAAAGTAAAATATATTAAAAAACGTTTCGGTGTTAGACCTTCATCAGTTTACAGCATGTGGATAATAATTAGGTTTAAGAGCTTATATATGGTTTACAAGGAATTTTCGGTAAGTTACAAAACTTAACAACAATACAAGTAAAAAATCGTTGCAAACAAAACAAAAGAAGTAATTCTATTCCGAAAGGTACAATGTAATAACAGCGAGAACTAAAACAATATGTTCGGAACTGAAAGTTTCTATTTTTGTCGGACATGAGGACCCTGGGTCCCAGTGATGCAGGGGCTTGGGACACCCCGCATAAATTTTTCCATGTGCTCGTGTGTTTATGTTGAATTTGTTGTGTCGCGTAGAAATTGGAATCCTTGTTGCGTTTAAAGAATAAATCGTTGAATTCACAATCATTAAAGTAAAGAATTCATGTGCTACATTGAGTTGTGAAGTTATGTGGTTCGTTAAGCTTGCAGACTATTTCAACTCAAGTGGTCGGTTGGTTGTAGGTGATTCTGTTCCTGTAGTGGAATTCTTGCCTTTTGTTAAGGCCAAAAGGTGCTAATGAGAAAAGTTGCGCACTCCAGTACGCTTCCTTCGTGATCAAAAGTTTATCCAAAATCTCAGTGCAGTTGGTAGCAGACACCTGATCGATACACTGGAAAGAAAAGTCGTTAAGGGCATGCGGACTATTGTTATAATGTACCGCGACCTCACAGGTTTTCTTGTTTGTTACCATTGATGATTTATGATTACGGAATCTGACTTTGAATTGTGTTGCCGTTGAACCAACATATTGCAAGCGACATTTGTTGCAGGATGCAAGATAAATTACATTTTTAGAATCACACGACAGTCTTGGTTTAATAAAGTATTTTCTATTGGTTTGGAAACTCTGAAAAAAATTGGATTCTATCAAAAAGTTTTTGCAAAGATCACATCTACTACTTTTGCATTTAATGCAACCACCTGTTCTACTCTTGTTCTGTATTTCGATGGCGCCAAAATTTCTTTCAAGTTTTTTGTTCTACGAAACGAGGGAATAATTGAATTAGATGGAAAAAATTCTCTTAATTTGGGATTAGATTGTAACAGGTGCAAATGCTTCCTAATGACGTACCCTATGTTAGTTAGGTGAGGATTGAAGGTCATCACTAACGGAAACAGTTTTCTGTTCTCCCTGGTTCGGGGCAAAAGCAGATCATCTCTAGGAATGGCTGAGGCTTTAAGGAATTGCCTCTTAACAAGTGTTTTCGGGTAGCCTTGATTAACAAGGTACCTTTCATATTCCAGCATTCGCGTCTCTAAAAAATTATGATTTGAGCAATTCCTACGTAATCTCAAGGCCACTCCGTATGGAATCGCTTTGAATACATGTTTGGGGTGAGCACTAGTGGGTGGCAAGTACAGATGACTGTCCGTAGGTTTAGAGTAAATGTCTGTTCTAATGAAGCCGTCAATTAGATACAATGTGACGTCTAGCATATTAAGGTAGCTATCAGAAGAAACTAATTCAAATTTGATGGTATGGTAAAGAGAGTTGATGAATCCTGTGAAGTTTTCTAGAGCCGAGGGACCTTGCTGCCAGAGATGAAAAATGTCATCCCGATATCTCCACCATAAAGCGGGTTTTAGGGGGCCGCAAAATTTTGCTTTTCCCTGTACACCATATATAAGCTCTTAAACCTAATTATTATCCACATCCTGTAAACTGATGAAGGTCTAAGACCGAAACGTTTTTTAATATATTTTACTTTTTAGCTTCCAAAAGTTGTCCGTCCTCTGACTCTTTTAACTGTATATAAATTCATATGTCGAGGCTTGGACTGGGAATCTCTAAAGGATCCTTTTGGAACGCCACTATCTCTGTTGGCTCAGACAGCCCAAAGAACTTTCTATATAATATATATATATATATATATATATACATACAGTCAACTCTCTCATAAGCGACCACCCTTGGAGCACGACAAAGTGGTCACTTACGGGAGGTGGTCGCTTACGGGAAAGATCAACAAAATAAGTGTAACACTGGATTGATCAATTAATTACATAAACATATTACCTAATCAGCTAAAATTAGGCAAATAGAAACTAATTTATTTGATTTTTTTCACATGCAACAAGTTTCGGGAAGAGTAGAGTGGATTGTACACTGTACAGTACTTGTCAATTTCTCACGTTAATGAAAATCACCTGAAATTTAAACTGAACAAAACCTAGGAAAACAACGTCAAACATGGGGTGCATATACTTGAAATCTTGATAATGTATTTACATTACTCGGTCGCATTCGGCCGCTTATCCACAAAATCTAGAATGCTCGATTGCTTCTGTGACTTAAGCCTCATGTCAACAAGAATATCAGACACTTTCGTGACTGCAGTGGACAACTCCTCGCAACTCCAATAATCTGCAAACTCAGCGATCTGACGCACGAGATCAAGTGCTCCTTTAACTGTTTGCACCGCTGGGATTGGTAAGGGAGCATCATCACTGCTATCATCACTGTCAGAATCAGTTGCTATTTCCGTCTTGTTGCTGTTTGAGTGAGTAGTGATAACCTCATCTCGTAGGGTCTCCCTCCAGTCAGGGTCGGCAGGATCTAAGGAGTAATAGGCGTCCACATCATCGTCGAAGGCAGCATAGGGTGCAGCGTCAATACCTTTCTTAGACATCTTCTGCACCAGGGCTTCAAGGTCTAGTAACTCCTCGCCGGCAAACGGGTCATCGTCATCTTCATCCAAATCCATGGCTGAGGGGTACATTCCAACATGTCTGAAACACTTACTGATTACCTCGCACTTGACCTCGTCCCACGCATTTACCATTAGGAGGTTCACAGACTTTACTATCTCGCTGGCAGAGTGTTCTCCGTCAACTTGACTAACGATATGCCGCAGCAACTTCCGTTTGTAGTGGATCTTCCACACCTTGATTATACCTGCATCCAGGGGCTGCGTGCACGATGTGGTGTTCTTCGGTAGAAAGGCCACTTTAATGTTGGAGAACATGTCTGTCAGCGAGGGAGGATGACATGGTGCATTGTCTAAGAAAAGGATAATATGCCTTTCCTCTCTTTTCAGACGGTTGTTCAACCTGGTAAGGATAGTAACCATTATCTCGGTTCTCGTCCACGCCTTCTCGTTGCTGAAGTACTGGGTACCGCAGGGGTATGATGGATTTGCCAAACGTGCGAAGCAGCACGGTCGTCTGCTACTTCCTATCACAATAAGGGCCTCTTTGTCGCCCGCTGCATTCACAAAGAATGCAGCAGTTATTCGTTGCTCCGCATTCTTGCCACCCCTGCAGCGTTTCCCCTTTTGAGAGAGCGATTTCTGAGGCATCGCCTTCCAGAAACAGCCAGTTTCGTCCTCATTCCATATATCCCTCGGTGAGTAGCCCCTAGTTAGCTCTTTCAATCTTTCATTCCAGCTGTCTATCGTCTCTTGGCTTACATCTCCCTCTTCCCCAGCAATGTTCATTTCTCGTTTTCCACTTGTCTATCCAACCACTTGTTCCTTTAAATGTGTCATCTCCAATTCTCTCAGCTATGATTCGCGCTTCTTCGACCAGCATGGGGCCATCAACAGGGATATTTGACTCTCTTGCTCTGCTATACCATTTCCACAACAAACCATTGATTTCGCCACACTTTTCAACATTCAATCTCTTTTGAGATTGAGCTCCTTCATTAGAGTTCCACGATTCGAGAATCTTAGCTTTCTGCTTCAGGATTTTGACAATCTGTGTTTTCCCGCAATCAAATATTTTCGCTAACTTTCTCGTGCTGTTACCCTCGTTAGATTTCCGGATGACTTCTATTTTTTCTTTCAGGGAAAGACATTTCCTTTGACCATCATTAGCTTGTGGGGGCATTGGTGGCTTCTTCGCTGTGAATTTCTTTGTAACTGGTTTGATGTCCTTAACTGGGATTCTTGCTTGCTTGGCCACCTTCGGGGTCGGCACATCAGAACAAGAAACGCAATAAGCCACCGATACACCAGCTTTCCAGCCTTAGGGTGTCTTCATCAGCAGGGGATGAACATGCTTTAGACTTGTTACAGACAGGTTTTGCACACTTCAGACAAATATAATTCGTAAGACTTGAGCATTTAACACAGTTCCTCATCTTTAACCCTGTTGAGCATACGTGCATGTACAAATGTGGGAAATTCCCACGAGTATTTTATCTTTATCTCACGCGTTAAGGATACAAATTGCAGATGTCAATCAAACTTGAACACCCACCACGCAACCAACGTGTAACACATGCAGTAACAGAACTGAAAATCTTCGTCATTTGCTTATCATTCAGCATCGGTTCGCTCCGTTTGAAGTCGACATGCAGAAAAAGAATTTTTCAAGCATCACGGTTCATTCATTCATACGAGGTTATCATGTCTACAAGGATGAAACATCATGGGTTCCCGATATTGGTGAGCAACGTAGACTGAAACTTGAGGCACTGAATGAAAAAGATGGAAATGCAGTTGCAGTAGTGAGGCCGCTGTCAAGAAATTTTACTGAAGCCGAACATCCCAACACCGTGTCAAAAGAAGACGAAATTGTCGGCCACATACCATTACAAATGTCTCAGTATGTTAGCAAATTCTTGAAACGAAGGACCAACAATGGAAAGGCCATTATATAACAGGAAATCGTGTAAATCGAGGAGCAGGTTATGGACTGGAAATTCCCTGCAGTTACATTTTCTAGGGAGACAATGACATTTCTATTCCATGGCTTAAAGAAAAGGTTGAAAGCACTGGCATATTTCACATTGAATAGCGCCTGGGCAATCTATGCATTCTTCTGATGAAACTTTGTACTGACAGTATATCATTTTGGAACAGATCACTGTAACAATTAATGTAAACTGTTATTATCTGTCAGCAGTCCGGGGTCGCGTCATTAAAAATTGAACTTTTGTAACTTCTGAGTAGTGATTCACTAACGATCATACATGATTACTGTATGTTGGGTGGTCGCTTACCAGAAACAGAAAACAAAAGAATATGTCAAATTTCTGGCCTAAAAAGTGGTCGCGGTCGCTTTAGAAATTTGAGTGGTGGTCGCTTACGAGAGAGCTCTGGGAACAGTATTTTTTTTTTTTTTAGGACAAACACTTACACTACTTACAATACTAATATTTTACTTACATACATATATATTGCACTGCTCATACTTACAGTATTTATACAAGCAAGCAAAACAAACACTTACACTGCTTACAATACTAGTATTATAATTTTTTGTATTAATAATTTTTGTTTTTTTACTTACAAATCGCTTCCTCTACTTACACGACTGTACTTACATCATTTAC
>OX421450.1:24416266-24431266 GCA_949126865.1 Montipora capitata | reverse complement strand
ATTGGTGTGTGTTTTGTAGCGGCTGCCTTTCTTATCTTTATTTAGATCTAGGGCAAGGTTGAAGTCGCCGCGTAATATTAGATGATCGCATTGAAAATCATCTACGTGGACAAAGAAATCTTGAAAGAATCTAGTTTCATCATTGTTGGGGGCATATAAGTTTGCCAAGGTGATACATTTATCTTCAGTTTTGATATCGCAAATAATGAATCTGCGGTTTGTGTCCAAGTAGATCTGCAAAATTTCAAGTGAGAAGTTGTTGTTAAACAGGATAGCAACACCACCCCTAGCGCTGGAGAGGCAGCTAAAAATTGATTTCAAACCCCATTCTGATGACCACAAAGATGTTGTATTGGTACTGCAGTGCACCTCTTGAAGAAGATAAATATGAATTTTTTTTGCTCTTAGCCAGTTAAATGTTTCTCTTCGTTTCAGTTTGTCTCCCATACCGCGAACATTAAATGAACTTATTTTTATATTCATTTTCGGAATAGCACGGGGTTTTTTTCTTGGGAGCAATGTAACAAAATACTAGCTGAATGGCTTGTCTGTCAACAACAACAAGATTAAACATATGCCTAACAAAAGGAGTCACTAAAGAAGAAAAAACAATTACAATACAACACATTAAAATAAGCTATTCCAGGTAAGTTAAGTCCCAGAAGGATTGTGTTTGAAAGGGTTCGTTAGCCTTTTAGTAAAAATTTGCATATCATGCAATTCTTAATTCTTTGATGTCTTAACAAAAGGGAAAAAAAGAGAAATGTTGACTTAATATAATTATCTATATTATTTTAAATATTCGGGAATATGGTTGTGGTCCTATCTTTCGTTATTGATGATGAGAAAACGCCCAACAACTTTTGCATCTGGAAGTCCCGGGCTCTCTCTTGCCTTCATCATAGCTTTAATTAAAGTTTTTCTCTCTAGCTGTATTGCTCTCGCGAAGTCCTCAGTTATATCAGCATCGGGATAGTTATCCGAATTTTTAATCTTACCCATGTTTTGCCATATTAAATCTCTATCCTGACGACTAATGAAACGTGCAATGATAGGTCTACATCTACCCTCTTGCTTTACACCCACTCCGTGTACAGCGTGGAACTTTATGTCCGAGGTATCGATATCCATTTCGTTCTGAATAACTCTGTGTATTAAAGTCTTGCAATCTTCTTTCTCAATCTCCGTTATGTTGTTGAACCTCAGATTCTCCCGCCTCGTATACAGTTCCAGCTTAATGTTGTTCTCTGTTTCAGCCTTCAGTCTATTTTCTAAGACTTCAATTTTCTTGTTCAAAACGTCCATCCCAGTCTTTATTTCCTTTGAATTGTTTTCGGTCTTCTCCTTTAAAGTGTCCACGTTGTTTTGAGTTTCATGTCGTTTTGAAGTTGGGCCTTAATCGCTTCGGTTTCGTTTTTAAAGTCCTCGTGTAGTCTGGTCACTTCCTCACGTAAACTAGCGAAGCCATCCTCCATAGCCTTTTTTAAGGAGTCGATGGAGCCTTTAAGTAATCCAATACTGACAGCATTGTCAGAAACTTGTAAATTTATTATGTAGAATGACGATGAGATATTGCTGATTATCATTATTTTGGCTATCTTTCATTAGGTATACATGTACGTAAATAACATTGCAGTTATTTTATATTTCAGACTGTTGCCAATGAATCCTGGGAAAATCACCTGCAAAGAAACAACTCTGTTATTGTGGACACATTTCATGGTCTTTTTAAATCCACTCTGGTTTGTCCAGACTGCAAGAAGGTTAGTTAAACACAGATTAATTTTGGTGGGTTAGCTCATTTAATAATCCTAGAAACATTGTAAATAGTATCTTGTAATAGTATCTTGTAAATAGTATCTTTTTATCTTTTTCAGTATTTTATCATTTTCATTACTTTTTCCTTTCATTATCATTATTACTATTTTATTTTGTGACTATTCCTGTAAAGTAGCTGGTTAGCTAAGTGTTTGGTCACGTTAATAAACTTACTTACTTACTTACTTACTTAGGTTTGACACTTGACTGGAACAATTCCTTAAAGTCTTTTACAGTTTTGATTACAGGCAGTGCTTTAATTAACCATTCTTTTCTTATAACCCATTGACTCCTAGGAGTGGGGGGCTGGTCCAGGGGTCAGTGGGTTAAAAAGCATCAGTTGCAGCCCCAAACGAACATGGGAGGCCCTGACACCTGTTAACTACATGTCATTACATGACTTCTCTATTGGAACGGTACATGTACACTGCAGTCATCAGGTGGTAATCAGTAAAATGTGGGAAACTTAAAGGATTGAGATTATGCACTGTATCTCACCTTTAAAGGTGAGGAGTCAGTACGTTTGACATAATTTTCTATTGTTTCATCCTATTGATGTGGATAGGACAACTCAACACACCCAAAAAATATATATTATACAGGAATTTTGATATACAATATGTTTTCTTCACTGATCAAGGTTTCTGTGACATTTGATCCATTCTGCTACCTTTCTCTGCCACTGCCAGTCAAAAAGGAGAGAAGCCTTGATGTGTTTCTTGTACGAAAAGACCCTTTTCAGAAACCAATCCTGGTAAGCTTGTTAACAGTGTGAGAATCCGTAGCATGTCAAGGCATTTGTGTTTTCGCTCCTTCTCTGCTTTAGAACTTAGTTTGTAAGCATCAAGTATAAAGATAATATTTCTCATTACAAGTAACATTCTTCATAACATACTGTCCACCAACCGACCCCTCAAAGTGGCATTAGGACAATGAAATACTTCAATTTCACCAGTGCTTGAAATTAGCAGTCGTCCAGTTATCTGAGATGACCAGAGAGTTTACATGACGACCAGTTTTTGGTAAAATAAAAAGTGTGCTTGCCCATTAGAAAATCAAGGCTCGTGTGAGCCAGCCTGTGGATGAATTTGAGTAGGTCTCCTTAGCAAGGGCTCCTTAGGTTTATCTCGTGGTAAATAATATGCATGCATGAGTTTTAATTATTTTTCCAAATTATCTTAATTATTGATAATTGTTATAGATCTGTAGTTGAGTGTTCTTGATTTTCTCCCTGTATTTTTTTATTTATGTATTTATTTTGTTTATTTGTTAATTATTATTAAATTTTTGCTTATTAATACCATCAGAAACCCATAAGGGTTGAAACGTGTAACGCGTGTTCACAACTTCCGAATATTCAGTGCGAACTGACTGGTTGAATGTTTCAGTGCTAAGTACCATATTTGGAAACCCCTCGCTCTGGTTGTTCCAAATATGGTACTTAGGAAATCGAATATTCAGAAGCTTGTTTCCAAGCACTCAAGGGGCCGTTATACGTTTCAACCCTTATGGGTTTCTGATACCATACATAATGTATTTATTTTACTCTCTGCTGCCTCAATTAGCCATTTATGCTATTTGCCGTGTGATAGTTTATTATTATAACCATCTGAAATTATATTTTATTTAATAATCTTAACTATAACAAAAATTCTAACTAGCTGTTAAGGTGATTCCCCAGTATTTCACTGCGCATCCTGTTCTGCACATAACACAGCGTAGGCCACATTCGTATTCAGGCATGGCTAAGAGGCTTCATGGTAATGGTAATGAATTTATATAGCGCATTTTCTATTAACATATTCAAACACGCTTTACAAGCAAGGGATCTATGGGTGAGATGGGACATAGCATACAATGTATATAGGCGCCGCCGGGAACCGCTATCAGTCCATTAGCGATCTCACCCAGCACATGAATGAGTGAAATGAGGGCTGACCACAACTCCGGGAGCTGCATACCCTACTCTTTACGAATAGTGTGTGGGTTCTTTTACGTCCCACTGGGTTGTGAACATTGAAGGCTTGTGAGACGGGGCCTACGGTTTATAGTCCTTATCCAAGAAGACTTGAAAGTCTTAGCCATTTGCAGATTTAATTGCAAAGGCAGCACTTTCTCCTCAGTTATTTTAAGACCCCAGTGTTGGTCCGGCCGGAGTCAAATTCACGACCTCCCACATGGCAGCCCAATGCTCAACCAACTGAGCCACTGGTGCTTGGTGGCTCAGTATGTATGTATGTATGGTGTCAAATTTCATGGCTCAGTTCTGTCTCACAAGTCTCAACGGATGTTACTTAACAAAACAATGTTTGAATTTAATCATAAAGATTAAGAAAGAAAGCTATGTGTGAATATTGATATATTGAACGTGGCCAAAAACAGTTCAAAATGGCGACCTTTCTTGCGGAAAAGCTCGCTAGAAAGAAGAATGGCCGTTTTCAGAGCACAGCAGTAAAGAACAAAACAAGACACTTTTTAGACTCTCGCAAAACAAAAAGTTGAGTGATAGCCTTGATGATACCAAAGTGTCATTTCACTCTGAGAGTGAAAGTGAAACTGCGCTATCAGGGAGGCGTGTTGTTTAGGGGTCAAGCTTGGTTTGCTTTCTGTTTTCTCCTAAACGAGGTTGGTGACCTAACTTTTTTTTGGCATAATTTTAATCTCTTACTCCTCTTTGTGCTGTGAAAAAAATTTTTAAAAATTACGTCAGAAAAAAAAGTTACAGGGAAAATAGTATTTGTAGCCATCACCCGTGGTCACAAAATTGTCTCCTCGAGATCATGCACCCGAGGAATATTTGTGGTCAGTGCCTTTTCAAGACGTGTGCCTGTGCCATAAAACAAACATTAAATTATTCCTTTTGAACAATGCAATACACCTGTTTTGTTATTTCAAGAATTAAGTCAAAGCTGTGCTTCCTGTTCCTGCAAAACGTAGCGTGAACCGATGGAACAAACTTGTCTTTGATAGATGAAGTAGGGCTGATTAAATGAGTAACTTGAGCAAGCTATATCTCCCAAACGAGCTTGGTGACCTATTTTTGTAATTGCACATTTCGAGTCACCAGAATGTAGGGAACAATCAAGTTTAAAGAAAATCTTACGACAACTTCTATTACTAAGGAATCACCTTAACTTGAACTTGAACTTGAACTTCAACTTGAATAAACTTGAAACTTGAACTTGGTGTGCGTGCAGCCATTACCTGAGTTGACTGGAGTTACCGGTATGCACATAGGGAGTACAGTGGGTTTTTTTTTTCATGATAGAGGTGAGATCATCAGACAAATACATGGAGATGGCACTGGAATGCATTGCCATTGATAAATGAACTTGCCTTTCAATACTTACAATGTACAACCGCAGTTATTTACAAGTTATAATGTCTTTTGTTATTGAATTCTTATCTCTTGAGCAATATGGTACTACGGAAGTTTACTTTGTGTTAAAATAACATTTTTTTCATCACAGTGAAGAGCCAACAATAATTGTGTTGAAATGCTATAGTCCAACCTTTACAGGGATTCAATTTTGTAAGATTGTAACAGGTTTTGTTGTGAGGCTTTTGAAATAGGAACAGCCTCGAATTTTTTTTATATTTTGAGCAATGTTTCATTGAGCTATACATGTAAATGACTAACCTTTAGATGTTCCTCGTAGTTTCTAATCAAAAGACTCAGAGGAACCCTTTGTTTTTTTCTTTTCACAGTATAAATTAACTGTGCCTAAGATGGGGAATATTGCTGACTTACTTGATGTGTTGTCAAAAGAGAGCAGAATTCCTAAAGAAAAGGTACATTTTTTATCATTTAAACACAAGAAGCAATGAACATACACATGTACTTTTAAAGGGTTATAATAGTTTAATATTTTGCAAATACCATACTCAGTGCAAAACTTGATAGTTAAAGCTCACTCTTTATGACCAAATTTGGTCTGTTTTTCATTTTGGTGGGAAGGCATTTTTCAGAAGCACTGTGTTTTGTACAGTCATGTAGTTGGCTGATCTTGACAAGAGGATTGCAACAAAAACAGTGAACTGTCATTAGTCTTGTGAAACAAGAGCAGTCATTGAATTTGTCCAGTTTTGATCATTTCAGAAGTAGCCAGGAGGCAGCTTGCCAAAAAATGATTTCCGGTAAACATTTTAAGTAGAAGCAGGCAACGTAGCTTAAAATCTTCGTCTTGCCATCCTGATTAAGAATTGTGCTGTTGCCCACTCATAATGTTATGATATCTGTCATTAAGCGGGTTTTTGTGGTAGTGCACCGGGTTGTATGAGTGTAAGAGTGTAAGTCTTTGGTGACAATAGGCCCGCAGTGCGTACATAACTCATGAACATAAAAAATAGAATTTTCCGTCCTATGTTTCTGACGAGTCATATATTTTGAGGTCACCCATCCAAATACTAACCCCGCTTGATAGGGATGAACTTTAGTGACCTTTTGTCTTAGAAGCTGTCAGAAGCTCAGAGTGCACGGTTAACCTTGTGGTGAAAAACAAGTTGTAAGGGAACTTGGACATGATCAGCATGTCAGCCTCAAAGCCAATGTTTCTCCATTCCCTTTTATTGTCTTTAATCTTTCTGGGTTTAGTATTTTACTAGTAACCACATGTCTTGTCAGGGGGCTATTTAGCTAACACATCTACCATGGCACTATAATGATATACAGCACAAAAACAACATCGTGAACTATTTGAGCTACATTTTACCCAAAGATAACGTGAATCTCCTTGAAGACAAAACGCAGCTCAGTTGACAATAATACAGCTCTGTGTTACTGTACCACCACACGTTCGCAATGAAAATTCTCCTGCAGCATGAAAATGAGGCTGAACTGTAACATTTATATAAAGCCAATAAAAAGTGTACAATACGATGGGGAAATAGCTACTTCTACTTCACACTGTTTTCCCAACTGAAATGTGCCTTCTCCCTCCCCAATGTTGAACCACGCATGTTTTGAAGCACTGAGACCACTGTGATACCCAAATCAACATTGGGGAAGGGGAAACAGCCACAAGTGTTTCAAGATTTTTGACGAGTATTGTAGAAATACAAGGTTATAAACCATAAGCAAAGTATCTTATATTACACAAGACCACCATGTGACTTCCACCTTATCAAAGTTATAGGTCATGCTTCGTTCGCCTCTGCTGCAGTGTTCCTGTCGTTTCTGCACCTGTCACCACATTCACATGCCTTGGAACAGCAAAGAGATAGTCGAAGACAAGTGCAGCGTCGGTTTATATAGCATCCATCTTCTCGCACCATTAACTATGGCTTCAGAAGGCCTTCACTGTAGTACCATCTGCTGTCTTAAGGCTTTGGGAGAGAAGGACATCGTTCCAGCGCTTTATTCCATACCATGGTCTGAAAGTTTGCCGGCTGTATGTAACGCCTTTGTCTTGATGTACCCGCAAACATCCACATCTCTTGACAAAGCTGCTCTCGGTGTACCAAAAGGAGCACAAGAACGTCCGTATCACGACACAAAATCTTGACTTGCTTGTACCCTCTTGCTGCTGCGTTTCGGGCATGCAGTTCTATTGTAGTGTCTGCCTCCTCATGATCTGATGCAAGATCTCTTATATCTTGTCATGATGTGTCAGATGACCACATATTCAGTGTATCCTTGAAGCCTCCATTGATCACCAGCTCTCGCCCAGGAGACACGCTGTAACTCTCCCTGATTTCAGTCGAGAGGAAATGAGCTACAATCTTGCTCATAAATAGTTGTAACACTTCGCTTGAACAGCAAGTGAAGTGCATCAAAGTAAAGTAAAGTAAAGTAAAGTGGTGCATTTATATAGCGCCCTTATCACTAACGTCTCAAAGGCGCTTTACAATGATCAATTTACCCCCAGCGGACTGGAAGCATATACAGGCGCAAATAGCACATGCTGGTACTCATTTTACCGACCTCGGAAGGATGGAAAGCTGAGTGAACTTTAACGGGAAAGAAGGTCGCCAAATATTCCAGTCTCGGCAGAACCGGGAATGGAACCCGGGACCTTAGGGTTGGAAGGCAGAGATCTTACCACTGCGCCAACCCCTCCGTATGTTAAGCTGTTAATAACGTACCCCTCCTCCTCCCCCCAATCAATGTTGCATTTACCTGTTGGTTTTTGCACTCCGACCCATTAGTCCAAATCTAATTGAAAAAAAAGTAGAGGAAAGTACCGCATCTTGCATTTGAAAGGGTCACCGAATTGAGGCAAAACGTTTCTTTTAAGTCCTCTTACATATATTTATAACTCATTTTGCAACCCGACCAGTGCAACCTTCGCAGGTTAGGTACAAAAGCGGTGGAAGTCGGATTTCTAAATTATCATCTTGTGGCATGGTTTGATGTTACTATTGAAAGGTCATGAGGTTCACCTGCGAGCACCCAAGACCATTACATATGCGGGTATACGCCTATGATATGCCTATCTTCTGTACCGCTGAGGGGGAACTTTCCTTTGTCTGTGCAGGTGTAATGGATAAAAGAGACTGGAATGATGTGCGTTCGTTTGCGAGTGTTTGTTTTCCTGAGCTAGTCTATCCCCAGTCGTAAACTCTGCTCCTGTTTGGGTTACACGGGATTGTTTATTTATTTATTTACTGATCAAGTATGAATACATACATGGTGGAATCAAGAATAGGTTAACCACCATTTTACCCTCCCATTCATGATACACCACAGAAGACAGACCACAACACCGGGAACTACATGCCCTACTCTTTGCGAGAAGTGTGCGGGTTCTTTTACGTCCCACAGGATTAGGAACATTGAAGGGTTGTGAGACGGGACCTCCGGCTTATCGTCCTTGTTCAAGAAGACTAGAGAGTCTAACTATTTGCAGATGTAATTACAAAGGCAGCACTTTCTCCTCAGTTATTTAAAGACCCTAAGTGTTGGTCCGGCCGGAGTTGAACTCACAACCTCTCGCATGACATCCCGGTGCTCAACCAACTGAGCCACCGGTGTCCCATTGACGGATCGCCATCCTTTTTATCTTAATTTTGGCATTGTGTTTTGAAAAAACTAGGAAGTTTAATCGTTCTAAACTAGTAGTAATTACTACTTGTAAGCACAGTTAGTAGAAATCACAACAGCGCCTTTCTTATGCCTATTTGCAACGGTACACCATAGTGATCCGTTCATTGCTAAATAGTTTCAGTAGACTGTAATTAATTTACTGACAAGGGATCACCATGGTGTACCGTTGAGATTTTGAAGGAAAAAAAAGGCTGCCAATGGCTTGAAAATTTCCCTATTGTTAAGTTGTGTTCTAGTGCTTATTTTCTAGTAAACAATGGGGCAAAGAAGACTGATTTAAAGGGAGCGTGAATACTTTTGGGAAAAAACGGTGATGATGTACCGTGATCACAATGGTGCTGTTGTCTACAAGTCAATGGGTGGAGTCCTTTATGTAAGGGAATATACCAGTAAATATAACTTTCTCTTTGCAGAGCTATAATTTCAATACATATTGAAAGGCAAGACAACAAGACAATTGATTGTTAAGTAAAATAAAGTACAAAGACAAATTGTTTAAAATAGTACTTGCAATGCAACCTTATGATGAAACCAACAACCTTTTTTCTACATACTCCACCGGTGTAAGAGTGTACTTACACACCAAAAAGAGAAAATTTACTGTTGTACACTATAGAGCTGAAAACGAGTTAAGGTAATAACTAATACTTGATACCACCACCCCTCTTTTCGGATGATTATGTCACAGTGTCTATTGTTTTATATATTACAGGCAAAAGTCCCATTTCTTTTTTTGCAGGAATCTGACACAGCGAATGAGGTGCCTTCTCAGTCTATTACTTGGCTTGAACTTACGCCCTCTTTTTGAGGAAGTTTTCGAACACGTGGGAGTGGTCCTATTTTCTTTGGAAATTCTTTCAACCGTTGCTGCTGAAATATCACAAAAATCAGCAACTTTACGATCGGAAAGTCCTTCAATTTAACGTGGCTTCAGTAAAAAGCTCTTGGCAGTGTGACGTTTAATATCGCAACAGGGTTCAATTAAAGGCCATTACGCTTGTGCAGCTTTTCGTCCGTAAATTTACAAGATATCTCAGTTTCCTTTTAGCAACAAGTCAACTCTTTCTATGAATTTTGAAAGTAACTAAACATACTTCGACATATTTTAATTGCGAAACTGCCATGAAAGCAACCGTTACAGAACACATTAGTAATGACGCTTTTTGTTATCTGAATTGCGTCATTCAACACCCAGACAATCTCAGTCATAAATGGTTGTAACACTTCGCTTGAACAGCAAGTGAAGCGCATCAAAGCTGTTAATAACGTACCCCTCCTCCTCCCTCCAATCAGTGTTGCATTTACTGGTTGGTTTTTGCACTCCAACCCATAAACATCAACATTGAAGGGGGAGAGGGGGCAAATTGCCGTCTGTGTAACAACATTTGTGACCGAGACTGTAGGCTAGCCTTGTTATCTTCTAGAATGATGAACCTTTCCCAGTTTCCAATTCTCTGATCTCTGTTATCCACATTATGCCTAATCCCTGTGCTCTTCTTCTCCTTGCACTTGTCTCTGGTTCCTCCTTTTATCGAGTTCTTGACATACCGTATCTGTCAAATAGCACATCAACCCTTGTACAACTGTCTGAAAAATGGTGACATGACAAAGAAATCGGTCACTCCACTCCCCAAAGGTTTTTGCCCCTGAAGAGTTGGCGAGGGACTGAATAGCTGCCATTCCATCATTAATAGTGCATGTTTCACTCTGGCTGATGGGCATGTGGCTCTTACAGACATTTCCTTTTAACATGGTACCAAGATCCAACTTCCCTGCTTCTCCTAGACTTCCGTCTAGGGTATCAAGTGACTTTCAGACTTGAGCAAGCTCGCTTTGAAGCAACATTCACATTTACATCACAACCGGATTCCAAGGCTAATATAACCCTTCTCAAGAGAGCTTTGTCTGTTTTCATAGCGATGGTCTTGCTCTTATCAACTGACATTGGTACAGTGTAGTGTCTCAAAGCTTTTCATCTTCTGTTGCTTTAGGGTGTCATGGAACTTTATGTCTTTCTTGATTAGCCTGGTTTCAACGAACTCTTTGATGACTTTCTTCAGGCCCGTAGCCAGGATTTTTTACGGGTAGGTGCGATCAGTTGATTATACGGACCAACGAGCGCCGGAGGCGCTCTTTACTAGGGGGGTCCGGGGGCATGCCCCCCCGGGAAATTTTGAAAATTAAGTTGTCTGAGACTGCATTTCGTGCATTTTGAAGGTCAGTATGATAGCAATATAGGTCGCTAAAAGCGAACCTAAAAACGTGGATATTTGTCAAATTTTGAACTTCAAAATTGATTTTTTTTGGCAAAGAGAATGCTTTACGTATGTATTTTACAATGTAGAGAATAACAATGCCAATGTCACTATTTAAAAATAACAAAAATAGAAATAAAGTTGTAAATCCGTATTGTTCACTCGGCTGGCTGCTGATCATCACGATCTTTCAGAAGTGTGCCAAGCTCAAGCCTCCTTGGGTGCATCTTGGCAAACAGATCAACTACTATGTCCAGATCAATGTCTGTCAGATAGTGGATGTGCATAAGGGCCAGAGAAGAGAGCCTCTCTTGTGTCATACTGGCTCTGTTAAAAGTGTGTAGCCGTCTGAGAGCACTTGCGCTTCGTTCGCATTCACAGCTAGTGGCTGGGATGGTACAGCAAATCTTTAGCAGGACGTAAAGATTGGGATACATGTCTTCATCGCACTCCTTCATGGCTTTCGCAGCGGTGCTGGGTCTCTCCTCGTTTGGTTTTGAGCTGTATCTAAATTAAGAAACAAATATGATTACGAATTGTACACCAGTACAAATTAAGTATTGCACGTACTAAGAATACATTTCTACCTGATCTTCCAGCGAAGCAGTTCTTGGTCTAATAACTCAGCGGACGGAAGATCATCTTTGTATGCCTCGATGAGGTCATCCACGTTCGGAAGATCTCTCTCACACAGGACTGAAGGCACCAGACCAAGAAGACTAGATGCCAGTATAGACAAATCTGTTTATAGGAAAAGAATAACAATTGACACCCTTTAAATCCGACATGAATTAAAGACTTAAAAAAAGAAACGTTAATGTTATTGCTCCTTTTACCACAAAAACCTGAACAGCAATGTGTAAAATTTTACTCAAAGAGACAACAGTTTTACTTTTCAACTCATTACCAGAAAACTGCCCATCCAGTTGGACGTTGATGTGGTTAATTAGTGGCATAGCCACGTTCCTTCGATAATACTCCTCAGGATTGGTAGCTGGGGCGTTCTCACGATTGGTCTGGCGCCCCACAGCTCTTGGCATAGAAGGCTGAACATTTAGAGCAGAAGCCACTCTGACGGCGTGCTGATAAATATGCGCAAACTTTTCCTCCATCTTCGAGGCAATGACTTCATAAGTCTTTTTAACATCTGCGATCTACAAAACATAATTTTTTTTATATATTTCATTTTTATATTTTCCATAATGATGTCTCTGTCTTAAAATGTGACGGTCTTGGCGTGTTTTTATATTACTGGTCTTGCCACATATGTACTTTTGTATTTGAATCCATTAGTTGTGATACATCTCTAGAACGGTACTTAAAAAATAAATGTTATTGTATAAAACTATTTCCAGTACCTCCTGATATGCCTTGATTATGTCAACTGATTGGCCCTGTAGTTTCACTGTTATGCCTGACATGTGGGACAAGAACTCGTACAACACAAGGAATGATACTATAAAGTCGAAAGACGTTAGACTCCCCAACATCGCTATGGCGTCACCCTTGCTCTTCGGATCCCACACAGCATCTTGATAATCCTCGCCACATAACTCCCGATTTGCACCATACGCAATGTTTTCCAGGGCGGTGATGATGTAGAGGTGAGCCTGGTAGAAGTGTGTGTACGCAGTATGTCGTGCTGCCCATCTTGTTCTGCACATGTCTATCAGGCCCTTGCGTCTTGTAGACTCTGGCAACTCCTTTGTTATGATGGACTGTAGAAGACCTGTCAATGAAACGTTTTTAGTGGATTGTTTTTACAATACTTATAGCAAGTTTATACAAATAGTTTTAAAAATATATAACATAACCATAAAAGTAACTTGGCTTACCTTCACGCTTTGGACTGCCAAGAAAATACAAGCTGCACTGCTTCAGTTTGTCGATGGCATTCCTGATGTTCGGCAGTGCACAGCTATGTGAAATCACTAGATTCAAGCAGTGACCACTACAGTGAACATACACAGCATTTGGCGATTGTTCCCTTATCCGGCGCTGCACCCCCACATTGTCACTGGACATATTGGCAGCTCCGTCATATCCCTGTCCCCTGATGTTTGCAATCTCCAGGCCCATATCATGAAGGGTGGTGGTAATTTTATCTGCTATGACTTTACCAGTTATCCTTGGAAGATGGAGAAACGCGAGGAACTCTTCCCTGACCTCGTTACTGTCGTCAACAAAGCGGGCACATAGAGCAAGTTCCTCTTTATTGTGGCTGGTTACCTCGTCAGCCATAATACTGTAAAACTTGGCAGCTTTGATTTCTTTCACCAATTTGCTTAAAATGATATCTTGTCCAATTATCTCGATCACCTGATTTTGAATAGAAGGCGACGTATATTTGACATTTCTTGTACTCAGGCCAGTACTGTAAAGATGTTGCTTCAGGATTTCATCATGGTTGGCAATCATCTGTAGAGCTGCCAAAAAGTTGCCAACGTTCCCAGATTTATTTCCGTCGGTGCTCAGGTCTTCCTTGTCGCCACGCAGTGCTATGCATTGACGACCACAGTACAGGACTGCTTCGGCAACACATTTAATTATGTGCCTGTTCCTTTGAATATTTGTCTTTCTCTCGTCATCCAATCGGTTGTCAATGTTCTGTTCTGGTTTGTCAACAGAGTTCAGAAAGCATTCTGTAGCAATCATGGATTCGTTGTGGTAGTTAGTACCCTGGTGATCTTTTGCTTTTTCATAAAGCTTGTGAAAGGTTGTGAAAGGTTTGTTCACAAATGCGCCTTTGTTCTTTCTGCCCTCAAAAGGCATCATCAATGCACAGTGTTTGCAGAATGCCGCGTCCAGTGAAGGGCTGTAGACCATCCAGGGAAAGTCCCTGAGGTATCGTGACTGGAAGCATCTTTGGCACTGATGAAGGAACCGTGATGGAAACTCGTAGTGCGTTGGTGGCACGAAATGATCCTTAAGAAGATGATATTTTTCACCGACCGACAGAGCTTTCACGGCTGCAGCTACTGCTTCAAAAGACATCTTGTCATCTATAATCTTTCCGATATCATTCAGATTGGGATGAACATTTGGCTCTGTGTTATGTTGCCTTGTACTGCTGCCAGCATCTGAACTAGTTGCGCTCTGCAGGTGAGGTGCCATTTCGTGGCTCGCTAAAATAAAATATTTTGCAATTGGTGTTCACACAGTATTTCACTAAACAGTAATCTCGAAATCTTAGATTTACCTTCAAGGTTTTCCCGATAAACTTCTGCAGCCGGGGTATCTTCTCTGACAGCACTTTCCTGTCGAGGCAGTTTTCTAACAAAGGTGTCCATAGATTGGCAAGATTTGGCTGCGGCCTTTCTCTTTCTGTCTTCTTGCTCTTTTCGGCCCATTTTTCGTGAACTACGTGGAAAAAACTGTCGCAAAACTGAGAAAGATTGTGGCCGCAGTGTCGCTGAGTAGTTTTCCGTACAACGACTAAACAATTCTTTTGTGCTGCATGTAACATGCAACCGGGAAACAATTTTTTCCTAGACATGTCTAGACATGGCCGAAATAAAAATTGAAATAGTCATCTATTGACTAAATATTGTTAAAATCTCCGTCCTGGGCTACTGATCAAACATGGAATCTTTTTTGGTATATTTATTTAATTTTTACTACGCAATCAGTGAATTAGAACAGAACAAACAGAACAACACTATTATTTTTTTTTAGTATTTATTTTTTAAACAAAAAAGTGGACCTCAGCAGTCTGCGGGGGGGGGTGCGGGCGCACCCATCGCACCCCCCCTCCCTACGGGCCTGTTCTTACCAATTTCCTCAACGCCAAGTAGATCTTGTTTAATGGCGTTACTTGCCACATCTCCAGTGGTAACTACAACTAAGGCAGACGTACATCGGAAGACCTCCTATTTCGTAAAC
>OX421450.1:24388766-24411266 GCA_949126865.1 Montipora capitata | reverse complement strand
TCTTGTCATCTGGTGTAGAGCCGCTTTAGTAGGGGGCAGCTGTTCATCTACGTGTTGTTTCTTGATAAAGAACAACCATCGGACCTCTCCTATGGTTCTTAGCTGTGTCGATGGGATGTACAACTGGCAGACAAAGCGCTCTAGCGTCATGTATGTATCATCTGGGATGGTGTCGGTGGTTCCCAGGCTGGAAAAGGCATCGAGTACTGATCGTTCGGCTTTCTTTAGTGTATTCCAAAAAGACACTTTGCTTTTTCCACTGATAGTGCCTGTCTGATCACATCCTGAAAAAGCGTGAAAGCCAGGTAAAGCCTTCACAAGTTCTTCTCCTACCGCCTTGTAGAGTGGGCCTAGTGGAATACTTCTTCGTTTTCCTCCTGTTCCAACAATGACTGTAGTGTCTGGACAAAGTCTCTTGTAAATCCAGAGCATCAGAACGAGTACGTCTGTATCTGGACTCTGAATGGTTATGGACGTTGCTCCTCTCTGTGTGGCGTCTAGAGCATGTAGGAGCATACGAGTGTCTGCTTCCTCCTGTTCACTCCTTAAATGCTGAATCGGTAGGCTATTAGAAGCCATACAGTCACCTTTAGAGGTTACTACATACGTCGTCTGCGAGTCTTTCTTGCACTCGATAAGTTGTGCTGCAAGGAAGATAGCCAATGTCTCCTTATTCTGGCTGCAGCTCAAAAGATCCTTCATCGTGATCTTGTCTATAACAGCATCCACAGTAATCTTGTATACCACTGCTCTGCTTGTGCCCGTTCGTTTCTGGCGCGTTCCTTCTTTTAAGGAGTTTGGGATATCGTAGCGGTCAAATACAACATGCACCTCGGTGGCACCTTCAGACTTAGAATCAATGACTTCTGTGAAATGGCTTGCTAGGTCACGCCCATTTCGTATCCACGGTGGCTTTCCAATTGCCTGAACGACGGCCATGGCATCAATAATGACCACTTGCCTACTGGAGGGATCTGCAGGGTGAGGTTGTACTGTAGACGTTTGTGGTTGCTGTTGGGCCGGTAAAAGGCTTTCTAGGATGTTCATCGGCTTGCTCTTGGCAGCGCAGTGACGCAAACTGCCATCAGAGAAGAAGAGTGCCCTTGGATACTCGGCTAACTCAAAGGTACTGATGGTTTCCTTTATGTCAAGATCAGGCCTTGAGAGAATGACGACTAAGAAGCGTGCGAAGAGAGCTCTATCATCCTTTAAGGGTGCGACGCCACAAGTTGTCTTGTTTTTGTTTTTTTGCCAAGCAGACTTCCATGACTTTAGATTTGCCTTTTTCATGGGGCTCCAAACACTTAACTTGGCCTCGACGATTCTCTCTTGAGCAAATGTCTCAAACAACGCTTGGCCGATCTTATCTCGTGTTAGGACTCCCTCCTTGATGTCATCTGGCATTACTGCTTTTGTGATGATGTTCACCAGATGACGTTCCTCTGTCGCGAAAGGGTCACTCACTTTGAGGACATCCTTCAGCTTCTGTACATTCTCATTATAGCGTTTTGTTATCGCATCGCTTAAATCCTGATGATGCGGTGATGAAGCTCTTTGTACCCCCACCAGGTGCTCAGCTTGCGTCGCAAGTCGACTTAGTTCTGGCGCCACAAGAAACCATCTTGCCATGGCTGCTGGTTGCTGTGTTAGACCTTTCAGCCCTCCCCGAATCTTCATCAACTTGTTGACGTGTTCTATAGGGTGGTCCAGTCCAATTGCACAGAAAGGGATCTCATTTTTGTTTACACAAAAGTTTCCTTGCGTGAATTCATGGTGAATATCGGGATCATCGATCTTTAACCTGTGCATCTGCGCTAGATATAGTGGCACCATTCGCGCATAGTTCAGCCTGTCGTGAGCAAAGAAATACTTTGCCAAAGCCTTGAGAGATTCAAGGTGAAGGTTCCAGTCTCCCTGTCTTGATGCACGTATGAACATGAGGATACACATCACAAACTTCATGTAGTCCCGGGCAAACTTGAATAATGGACACTGAAACTCCATGACCTCATCAAATCTCAATAGCCTCTCTTGAAGGTCGTCGGTTTCCATCGCCGTTACAAGGTCTTTGTGTTTCGTCCCTAGCTCACTGTATTGACCTTCCTTGCAGATGGTGTTCATTGCAACGGATGCTTGTATTACACTATCGTATACAGTATTGTGCTCGGCATTACTTTTAGCACTTTCGCTCTTCAAAAACGCCTCCATATGCAAATCGCTCAAGGCAGAGTACATTATGCTGTGAGCTGTGAGAGCGCGCTTCATATGATTTCCTTCAAGAATCTGTCGCGTTGTGGTTGAACCATACAGCCCCGCCTCTATCCATCCCTCGTCAAAGCTACTGCCATCGATTGATGCCCCAAGAGCGCGCAAAGAAGCCATTGTCGTGTGCATCTCGCCAATTCGGAAAACCAGGTGGTCTAGGTCTGGGGCCTTGTGCATCTGGAGTTTCACAGCCTTCTCATATAGTTGGAGGTCAAACGTAATGACAGTCTTGTGGTTTTCTCCCATAACCACAGCCGTGATCTTCTGTGCCTGCATTAGTACTGTGAGCATCGTGCTCCACTCATGCGCCGGAGCCGCTAGAAGAGGCATCATGGAAACGGTGGTCAGCTGATGGGTCAAAGACAACACTTGAGAATTGTATGGAGCCCACGTGGGGATCTTGACTTGCTCCGACCGAGACCTGATGATTGAGTTGCCTACCGACCACGCCAAGTCATTTTGTTCCGCTTTCTTGGTGACATCACTAGATGGTGTAGTATCTAATGTGTAGCCGGAGCACTTTGGTTGCGCATTCTTAGGGATATAACACTGTAATATTTCTGTGTCAGGTATTGACTCTTGTGGAAGGGACTTGGTCCTCATAGTCGCATCAATTTCCATTATAGTTTCAGGATCCTTAGTACGTTTTCGCTGAAACACAACCATCACGGTTGCATGAAGTGTGTTCTTTCCGTCGGGGGTGTCTTCTGAGAAATCGGAATTGTAACACTAAAAAAGATAAACTGGCCCTTACAGAGTTTTGGAGGGATAAAGATGCTTTGCTCACTGGAGTTGCTCAGAACAGCCTGCGCAAGCTGAGTTTCTATGCGTATAATCCTCGCATAATTAACTGAAACGCCCAACTCATGTAGAACATCAATTACTGATTTACTTCTCATTTGCTGGTGAGCAAGGAGGCCAACCCCAACTTGCAATGGATACTCGCGCTGGTGACGAAATGTCTTCCCTTCTTCATCTAACTGAGGCACGTATCTGACTTGCCTATCAGTCTTGGTTTGGTACATAATCTGCTGCGCAAGGAGAACTGACTTTCTGTTGACATCTTCCGCTCGCTGCTCCGTTTTCAGTTCAGAAACCACGCCGGAAAGTATCCACTTTAGTAATGTAAAGAGCTTGGTAGGGACAATATCTTGCGCATCTATGTCGAGCGTACCTTTGAAGTGCCAAGTATTTGCCTCCAGGATTTCTCTGCGAATTATCCTTGAGCAGTCATAAAGGACTTCAAGCTCGCTATTAATGTGCGATGACTGTTTAACGGCTTTCTCTATGGCGGCGATCTTAGCTGCAGATAGGCAAAAGCGATCGGACTCGTTTCGTCGATATGCACTTACGAACTCGATACCATAAACATTCTCTGCTAACAGCTGCCTCACAGATTTTCTACTGGGAAACCAGTAGCACAGATGATCTTGTAAGATATTTGTGTACACCTTTTGAGCGTCTTCCAGACTCAGTATCTTTCCTTTTTTTAGAAGCTCTTGGATGAGATGCAGGAATTCTATATCAGCAGCAACTTTGTTTTCTTGCTCAGAATCTTGGGCATCAGCTCTAGCCTTATCCTCAGGCGTCATGGCGCGTACGTATCACGTGTTTCATCCAGCAGGCACGATGATAATGCACATCTTTCGGCAAAGCATCTTCTGGTTCTATTGTGCTGGTTAAATAAACTTTGTACAAGTCATTGTGGCAGTTTTTAACGAACTCTAAAAGTTGCTTTCTCCTGTTCTCAGTTTGTATTACATGAATGTCCTGCTTATCGTCGTGTGACTGGCAAAAGAAACATAACTTCCTATTGAAGGTAGCTGTGGATGAACGTAGGATCCGCTTTGAAGTTTGTTCTGTTAAACCATGGAAAACGACGGGTGTAGAAGAGCCTGTCTGCGAAGCAAAAGACGGCCTTCCAGGAGGACGTGAAAGGATTGAAGTATTTTGTGATGACGCTGCTTTCTCGAATCTCGCTTCAGCACGTTTCAGCATAGCGGAATTTACAAGTCGTTTCCTGCATCTTGCGTGGAAAGAAGCATTATTCTGTCTTAATTCTTCTGCCGATACCCCCTCCAGTAATCTACTGATGGTAGCAAACTCATTTTCACCGTACGCAGTTCTAGAATACGCGAAGTGCAAAACAATTGCATAAGCTTCTTCGCTCACACTCTGAACAAGTGACTCCCTAGTTTCTTCCTGGCAAATAATGCATTTACCAAAGTCAGGCTTCTCCTCAACTCGCCTTCTTTTCGAAGGAATTTCCATGCTCGAAAAACATTAGTCTTCTCCTTGCGAAAATATAACACACTTTTTAAAAAAGTGACGACACATTTGAAATTAAATTTGCAAGACATGTTTCGGTCGTGCAACGACCATCTTCAGTTGAAAGTAGAATTAATTTGAAGTTACATTTGAATTTATAATATGCTAAACAAAGATAAATAACAACGTGAAATAAATAGGGAATCTAACAAAATAGCCAAAGGTAACAAAAAAAAGAGTGTACAATGGAACATGTTGATTAGAACGAGAGAGTTAAATTAACGTGATATAATTGCTTATTTAAAGAAGGTTGCTCCCAGGAAATATGCAACGCTTCTTTTATCTTGACCTGGAATTTTGTGGTCGCACGGTCTATAACTTCAAAACATTCCGCAGAGCAGGAGTTACGGCATGCCTCGGATTGTTGAAGGTGTTTAAAGATATGTGAGGTCCTGTCCCTGTTTAAGTATTCGCGAATGCGTGTCGAGAGGTGTCGGCTAGTTTCGCCGACATAGCAAGAATTACAGCTTGCACAGGTAAACTTGTAGACAACATTCGAACAGAGTTCAACAGGCACAGGGTCCTTCACACTAAACATGTTACGGATCTTGAAGGAAGAAAAGGCTAGCTTAACATCAAGATTGTTACAATAACGTTTAAGTAATTTACGTAATCTGTTTTGTGCTACAATAGAGAAGGGCCCAACATAAGGTAATTTGAAAAAATGTGTAGGATTAGAGGGAGGACTAGCAGGTGTGTTCGAAAGGGTCTGAGTTTTTGTAATATACTGCTTAATGACTCTCTCAACGATATGACTGGGGAAAAGGTTTTTACGTAAGATTAATAACAATTTCTTGATATCCTCATGGAAGCCAACCCACGTGTTGTTGATCTTGTACGTTCTGTCAACTAGAGTCCTGATTAAGCCAAGTTTGTAAGAGAATGGGGTAAAACTAAAATAATTAGTTAATAGACCGGTGAAAGTTTTCTTACGATAGACCCTGGTAATAGGAGAAAGAGGTTGACTGTTGTCAATCAGAACATCCAAAAAGGGGATTTTTTTATCCATCTCTTTTTCCATGGTGAAATGTATGTTGGGATGTCTATCGTTGATGTAGTCAAAAACAAAGTAGCGTCCTGTTCAGTGTCAAATAGACAAAAAGTATCGTCAACATACCGTCGATAAAGTAAAATACTGGAGGCCTTGTAGTTTTCCAACCAGATCCTTTCATGGTGACCCATAAAAAGATTAGCCAACACCGGGGCAAGGGGAGAGCCCATTGCCACCCCATCAATTTGATCAAAAAACGAACCCTTAAACAGAAAATGTGTTTGAGCAGTGGCAAAATTAAAAAGATTTCTGAGTTCAGTTTTAGTTAGCTGGAGATCAGGGTTGCCCTTGGAGATGTAGTCAACTGCCAGGTTGACACACTCCTCCAAGGGTATGTTTGTAAACAAACTTTCGACATCAAAGGAAACCATGAACTTTCCCGATAAAGGCAATTCATTGATTTCACGAACAAAAGTAAGCTAAGTATTTATGCTTTCTTTTGGAACCTCATATCCCATCTGAATATTGTGCTTTAGACACTTTTACTTTTGTTCGTGAAATCAATGAATTGCCTTTATCGGGAAAGTTCATGGTTTCCTTTGATGTCGAAAGTTTGTTTACAAACATACCCTTGGAGGAGTGTGTCAACCTGGCAGTTGACTACATCTCCAAGGGCAACCCTGATCTCCAGCTAACTAAAACTGAACTCAGAAATCTTTTTAATTTTGCCACTGCTCAAACACATTTTCTGTTTAAGGGTTCGTTTTTTGATCAAATTGATGGGGTGGCAATGGGCTCTCCCCTTGCCCCGGTGTTGGCTAATCTTTTTATGGGTCACCATGAAAGGACCTGGTTGGAAAACTACAAGGCCTCCAGTATTTTACTTTATCGACGGTATGTTGACGATACTTTTTGTCTATTTGACACTGAACATGACGCTACTTTGTTTTTTGACTACATCAACGATAGACATCCCAACATACGTTTCACCATGGAAAAAGAGATGGATAAAAAAATCCCCTTTTTGGATGTTCTGATTGACAACAGTCAACCTCTTTCTCCTATTACCAGGGTCTATCGTAAGAAAACTTTCACCGGTCTATTAACTAATTATTTTAGTTTTGATGTCTACACAACATGAAGCATGACGTGAAGATTCAGTCGCTAAGTAACCACCACACATGTATTCGACCCACCGCAGAGGTCTCTTTTCCCGTACTCGTCAACCCAGTGAACACAAAGAAAAGAGAGCTCTGCTAGCAGGGAACCATTGACTAAGGATGAAGCAGTTGAATGCAGGGGGAAAGATTGATTCTTTGAATCCCACTGTAGCTTCTCGAATTAGTTTAACCCTGCTCTTTGAAATTTGTATATTTCTCTTTTTCTTTTTTTTCTTGCTCGTCCTCTTTATTTTATTGCGGACTGATATAGTGATGCAGTATCATTCGAGGCAAATGTACTCGCTTTTGTAGAATGAAGGCTGGCTTTTTATAAGAAAATTACTGACTACAAGACAATACAAGCGCAATGACTCAACTGGGTTACAATTCACTTTTTAAACAATTTTCTTACCTTGAAGAGAAAGGATCATATTGTTGACCCCCTCTTAACCTTCCACTATCACAAACCTTTAACACGCGCAATAAGCATGTGTTTTGTGCATAGTCTTAAATTGCATGTGTCAGCGGAGTTTTAACAAATAGAGGAATATGGGATGGAATGAAACATCAACAGGAAAAATGGACCTTCACCAGTATTGGGGGAATTTGTTGAGAAAACTGACGACAAATAAACACACCGATGAAAGGAAAATAATGTAACTTTATTATTTACGGCCGGATTTTGTTATGTATATCTTTATATCTGTTGATTTATGTTTTTGTTTCGTGACTTACCACTCAAGTATAGTCAGATGAGAAAGCAGAGAGACAATTCAGTCGCACTGCAATTGAGCGTTTAAGGTGCGCAAGTGCGACCACACATGATTTTTTAGGCGCACAACCAAAAATTTAGTCGCATATGCGACCATTTGGTCGCTAACTTTGAGCCCTGAAATACATTGCTCTAAATAAAACTTTTTGAAGCACATATTTACCCTATGAAACATACTTTTTTTAATTTCTTATGGAAAATAATTCCTGAAAAGCTTACTGAAACAATTGATCAATCACACTATTCATACAGCTAAGGCTACTTCAGTATCTATTCAACATTTGTTATCTAGTCACGTGACCCATCATAGCTGATCACCTGTTGTATTTTTGTGTTTTTATTGTTGGATGTGTAAATCGAAATGAGAAATGTCAGTAAGTTGAAAACTATATTTAAGGAAAGTGTGAAGAGAGCATCTTTTATGCTTTAAAATCGATTTTATTAGAAAGTCACATGACTCTTCATAACTGATCATGTGATGCATTTCATCTCTCACACTACTGTCTATCGAGCTCTAAACATCAAGTAGCAAAGATTCAGTTATTTTCCCATCGTATTGTACACTTTTTATTGGGTTTATTTAATGTTATGGTTCAGCCTCGTTTTCATGCTGCAGGAGCGAGGGCCTAGACAAAAAACCCGCTTAATGACTGATATCATAACATTTGGAGTGGGCGACTGCACAATTATTAATCACGATGGCAAGACAAAGATTTTAAGCCATGTTGCCTGCTTAAATTCAAAGTGTTTAGTGAAAATGAAAAATGAGCGCCCTGCATGACAGTAATTCCTGACTAAAACTAAGTCATCCAGCTAAAGATAATAAATAGATTGATGGTGATCAAGTCTGCCAGTATTCATACAGTACTGTAGCATAACAATTGGCAGTCGTTTTGCTATACCTCTTTTTAATGCCATCACATCCTTTATACACGTAGATGAGCCAAATAATGGGACAGTCTTGCACTGGAAGCATTAGGAAAGCCCTTGATTTTTTCTTATGTACTTGATATTCGTTCTTATGTTACCCATTTTATTTTTCAATGATTTGACAGATGGTGGTCACAGATGTCTACAATCATAGGTTTCACAAAGTGTTTACTTTGAGTGAGTCACTGACTCAAATTCTTGACAGAGATGACATATTTGTGTGAGTGATACGTGTACCCTTTATTTGGAAATTATTGTCGTTAACAAAGCTAAGGTGGTAACCATAAACTCTTAATTCAGGTATGAAGTGTTGCATAGCAAGTCAGATGATGAAGATGGTAATTCAGTGGTAATTCCAGTGTACCAGAGAGAGAAAAGGTACTGTTACTGTTTAATATTAAAACCCTATCCCTTTTACAAATTGCTTCATCCCACAGCAGCTTATTTGAAATAATTTTGACTGAGAGGGATGTGAAAGGAGAGATTTAGCAAAATTAGCATTTCCTCAAATTGCTTTTGCAGCATAACTAATAATTTATGGATGAAATTGGGTAATAAGGAGATGCATAAATTTAGTTTCATATAATTATACACGCCTTGGAAACAGGTGCTGGTAATGTAATTGCCCAGTCAGCTTGCAAAAGGCCCTATTTTTAGTGAATGAGAGTGTTCAAGATCATATTGGTGGCCCTTTTCTGAGCTCTTCAACAAGCTGATTAGGCTTCATTGATTGAGAGGCCCATACATACATTGTGTACAGTACCTATGTTACTTGTAGGTTAAGGCAAGTGCAAACTCACAAAGGCCAAGTATCGTGTTGACATCATGTTAAATAATTACAATGTATGTCTTAATTGTAAATTTGAAGGAGTGATACTTTGTTGCTTGCTTTCTGACAGGGTTCGTCTGACTTCCTACAACAGTTATTATTCAAGTTCTAATAAAGCATTGTTTGGCCTACCACTGATGATTTCTATTCCAAAGAAAAACTTGACTTACAGGGCATTGTACAACATTTTGTTGGAGAGAATGAAGTAAGTTTCAAGCCACAATATCATGACAAGCAATAACCATGTGCAAACTTTGTGTGTTTGGATTTTAAAGGGACTTTACAAACTGTAATATGCAAAAAGAGTGAGATTCATACATGTACAATGTAGTCCCCAGTATGTTGGCTTTGCCTTGTTTCCGGTTTGGGCATCTACATGTATGGTCTCCTTCACTGCTTCAAAACTGTCAGGCAAACAGTACAACCCCATATTAACTACACTGTAAGTGTAATGTAACTCACTAATATACTCCACTTGACTTCAAATCTGAATAATCTGATTTGATGACTCAAATTTGCTAACAGTGACATAAATAGAAAATACCTGAACGCAATGAGCCAGAAAAATGTAAAGAGGTTCGCAAAGACACTTTGATAAATAATTGGAGTGACAAGGCAAAAGTTCTGATAGTAAAGGACACTCCCTGTACACTGCAGACAACTCCCTTGATACACAGTAATAATTTGGGAACGTGTAATTGTATTGCAAACAACACACATCCATATTTTGATGATTTTTTTTTGTTTTAGACACTTTGTTAGGTTGCCAGATGAGGAGAAGGAAGTAGAAATGGGTTATGGAAAAGAAGAACCAGGTTTACTATTTCTTATTAAATTTTCAACCTCGGGTATTGCGTTTCTACCTTTCTCATTGGATCGCTCGATCTTGATTATCAGCTCATATACTGTAACAGGGATGTATCCTGGTTTTCAACTTTGGGTCTTCCTCTGGACCTCTTTTTGAAAAATTTGGTGGTGCATTGCAAAATTTTGGCAGTCCAGGTAATTAATATTCAAGAATTAATATTCGATCTATTGCCTCTTGTAATTTCTGCTGCAGTACCCTTTCAGATTTCTAAATTGCACAAAAATAAAGTCTTATCCCTCCCTATGAATATTTTCTTTAAATGATCAATTTTTTTGAAACTGTTATGCCCGTTGATTCATCCATCAAAATGTACATGTATGGGCTGTCAAAGCTCCATCGATCACATCTGAAAACGTCTCGAGGAATCGGTATGCTGTAGGAACTGTTGGCTCCGTTTGATAAATGATCTGCAATCCTCGCCAAAAATCCTTGAAACACCCCTTTCCCCTTGACAGTGTTGAGACGACATTTTACTCTTTGACTGGCTACACCAACATTGAAAAAGGGAGGGGGACGAAAACGGTGCAAGAATGTTCAAAGTGTTTCAAGGTTTTTGTCTAAGATTGTCTGAAGTGGCGGGAATTTCTTTGAGCATGCGCAGAAGATGAAAGTGAGACTTAGAAAGTTATTGCTAGGGCAACGCGTGGTTATTATGTGTTGTTGCTGTTGTTGTGTAAATGTGCGAAGAGGATTACAACGTTAGTAAATTTTTGGTTTGATAATGGCAACTTCTGAAGGAGATTATAACTGTTATGAGGAGAGTATTGAAGACACGTCAGAGGAGGAAAGTGACCAGGGAAGTGAACACTTGCAGGATAATGGATGTTCAGAAGAGCTCGATGTGGGATCTCGAGAGAGGCTTTGCATCGCGAAGTGCGTAGCGTGTATTTAATTACTTACAGTCAAGCCAATCTTGAAAAATTTCAAACGAGAGATTGTTTTGCTACATGTAGTTTGTTTCACATTAATAATGTGTTTGTTATGAAGCTGACATGATCAAGTACGGTTTCCTTTCTGCCACTTTCATAATTCTGCGGAATTCATCTTCAATCGCCAACGACCAAACAGCGTTTTGGTTTCCCTATCAATTAAACTTCGGACATCAACCACAGATGCCGAAATCAGTTGATGCGTGACATAACCCACCAATCAGGATCTTTGGTTCCCACAGCACATTCAGGCATAATCCATTTGGACAAAAATTCTGGTTCGAATTTCCGAAATTTCCAGCCGGCAAATGAAACAGCACTCTGCGAGCAGAGCCCCTCTAAAACTCACCAGAGGGTGAGTAAGAGAGGCTCTGTGGAAATAGTGTCAAGTCTTTTAAGTCACCACAGCCCAAGTTTCTGGGCTGGTCACTCCGCTCAAACTGGTTTAGGCAGCGTGCGCATGACAAGGCAAAAGTCAAATCTGGAGAGGTTGACCTACATTTTCGAAAGGAAGGTTCCGGAAAAGACTGTTCCATCGGAACAGATTTTTGTCCAAATGGATCACTCCCTCAAACTCGACGCCGATGGAAAGCAATGGAATCTGTATGAATCTTTTTACTGAAGAATGTCTAGAAACATATCATAATGGTGTTCGAATTTTGAACTAAACAAAAATTCCCATTCACTTTCACATGTTCGGAAATTTCAGTGAGGGAAGCCAAAACACAGTTTGGCGCTTAGAGCTAGAAGGCAAGATTCCTGAGAATTATGAAAATCGCAGTAAGATATGTGATATCGGGTTGGCACTTAAGTGTTCTTCTTTTTTATTTGTATAGCTCTTCACTATTATCTTGTGATCAAAATCCTTATTATTCCTCATTGATTGAAGATTCTTCAAACGAGCCAAACATTAGACTGGTTACTATAGATTGGTGTAATTATTGTTTCCTGCTTTAATGCGAATATGGGCAGGGCCTTCCTTGTCATCTGCTTTTTCTACGCGGTGTATGTGTAAACCGATCTACTGGTATTGAACTTTTGGTATATTTTTATCAAAGGAATGCTGCAGTTTGTTTTATCAATTAAATAAGTTGGTGGTAGTTAGTTATGAAAGAACAACTGTCTTTGCCCTCAGTCCTAAGAGTGAAAGTGGAATTATCTCTTGTGTTGCATAATATAAATATAAGCTGTAAGTATTCCTTCTTTATTGGCTGCAAGAGTTTCATAATGGAAATATGAGGCAGGGGCATTGCTCTTATCTTAAGGTTACTCCAAACCTTTTCGGGTGCTCTCTAGAAAAAAAATTCGTACAGGCGCTGTTTTAAAGAAAACTAAGACAAACTATATATCAATACAAAGGTTAATAAATACAGAATTCGGGAAAAAATGTAAGCGTTTTATTTATCTGTGAAGGCGAAGGAAGCCGGTAAACAGTAAAATAACCGAGCGCCATACCGTCGAATAAATCAAACGTGATCGCTGATGAAATGTAACTATACAGTGTCAATCCCAAAGCATCAATCTTTCAAAGTGTGTGAGCATTTTCCCGTATTCCCATTGATTCTCTTTTTATAGGTCTGTCAAGTTTAACTATTAAAAAAATTCGAAACGTGTTGCATTTGGTTTGAGCAACAATGCCGACACTCTTTCGTTCCAAATTGTTCATTGAACATTTCAGCCAAATTTCACGGAAATCCGTTAGTTCTAGATACCCTATTAATTCATTTGAAGAGAATGCATCTCATCAAAATCGTAGTGCAAGTTTTCGCCTTCAAAAGAAATACAAGCATGTCATGCCTTTTCTGAGAGTTGTGTCAACAATGGGCTCACACTGTGAGCCGCCAGCCAATGATATGATAGGATCCCGGAAGTTCACAGCAGGCAAAATGGCACTCCCCGGGAAAGCAATAGTGTTTTTAGTCACATTTCATCCTAGTTAGCTCCCTTGTGCCTATTTTCCAGCGGTAACAACTATGGGGAAAACCAAAGGTAAGAAAATTGCAAGGGCGACACAGAGGAGCGAGATTACAGGGAGGCACTAATGGCAGACATGAAAGTAATCGGTTAGAACTTTCGTTGCGCAATTTTTTTTGCTACTGGCTCCAGGTAAAAATGCAGGGGAAGAACTGACTGCTGTACATCTTCTTGGGAAATCTTTGAAGGTTGATCAAACCTTTATCGCCTTAAAAGATTATAACGCCTTTATGATTTATTAACTTTTTTTAAAAAATATAGTTTTCTCATTCAATTTTTTGGAAAATTTAAGTTTAAATTATTAACTTTACTTTGGTCAAAAAAAAAATTTCGGCAAAAGTAGCCCTCGAAGGTTTGGAGTAACCTTAACTCGGAAAAAAAGCCATTCAAATGGCGGTTGGTGTAGTTTGGGTGAAAAAAATTGAAGAGTTAGATGCGTTTTTCCCTTACGTAAATTACCCACATTTCATCAATTTTTGTTGAACTACTGTAAACTTGTGCTAAGGAATTTTAGATGAGCCTGTAAATTAGATGGTAGTAGTTTATTAGCGGAATTTTCAAAGCAGGTTCAAAATAAAATTCAGTAGTGTTGTTGACCCAAATATCTTTTTATGCTTATTCTGTGATAGTACTAGGTTCGTTTTTACAATGACAATTGTAAGATTTAGTTTCCAGCTTTTTAGATGATTCCACTTTTTTGCTATTTCTTATTTAACATGTTATGTAATGAACAAGGAAAACTTTGTTCCAAAACCACAGTAAGTTGAAAGAACATCTAGAGGAGTGGGGGCTTAAGAATTGGTTATATTTTTGTTTATTTTTACCTTCAGAACTAATGCACACTGCAGTTAAACCATCTTTAATTTTTTTGAAGATGTTGACATGAATGAGGAAGTGAAAGGTGGCAGTGAAAATGAAGATTCTGAGGAATCAGAATTGGAGAAAGCCTGTCAAAATGTTCATGTCAATGTGAGTATCATTGAGCCTGAAGAAGGTTTTTTCTTGCCTTATCATTGCTTGGACCAGTATTTGCATAGTGTTTGAGCACATTTTGTTTCTTTATTCCAGTACTAGTCTTGTTTCCTTATTCTAGTTCATTTTTATGTGTCTGTGGTAGATTGGTTTTAGAACTATATTATTATGTTATTTTATATTATGAATTTTAGAGTTGATAGATTCCGTCTGCGCAACTCAAAGTAGTTTGTTGGAATGCCTGTAATCTAAAGAACGAAAATTCAGACACATTATGTTATATACAAAGCGGCTAATAAAAGGCTGACACATCTGCAAATGCATCAACTGTCCATCAAAGAGAAAGAAAAAATAGCAAGGTACAGTACCACTCGAAACTATTAGTGCATTTGCATGCGCTAATACCTCGTCTTTGCCGATAGTGTTTACCACGAAATCACCTTGGTTGGACGAAAACTGCAACCAAGGGAAAGACGAAAACAACCGAATGCCACAGCCGACTTAATTGGGGTAATGTGCCGCAAGAAAACAATGGTACTTTGCAAAGCATTGTTTACTGTTATCACTCCTAGCTCCCCAAGAAAAAGATTGAATATGCAAACTGTTTTTCACAGCACCGAAGCAACACAACGCACTGTCATGGAAAGCCTGTTATGTTCGTCTCATTTCGCCGTGACAGCTATATATATATATGTAGTAATTTATATGTATAAGTTTTCCGCTATCATGATGAACAGTTCTCCCAAAGGGGTAAAAAGGACATTTCTTTAAAAAATACTGTGTGGATTACGCGTAACTTAAGTCGTCGCTAGTGCAGTCTGACAGGAGATATATTTAGAATCAAAAGCGCTTAAAATTTTGCGTCCAGTCCAAATAGAAATGTTTATGGGATAGTTGTTGAAAAGCTCCAACTTTGGACTAAGCCTTAATTGACGACTCAAAGATTATACCAGCGCAGAACTGTAACTGTATTCCCGAAGTTTGTTAAGCAACTCCTTGTCGTGATCATTTCTGATTCAAAATATTAAGTGGCAGGTCATTCAGCAGTTGAGATTGAAATTCAGAAATATTCATTCCTGTGAGTTATTAAGATTAACTTAAATTAATGCTTCAACGACCACACGATAGACAAGTTCAAGCTTCTGCCAATTTGACGTTAAATATTCTAAGCTGCATGCTTCCGTCACGCAAGCCAAAGGGATAGCTCATGAAATACGTTGTTCGATGCGAACTGCTTAAGGAGTTTGTAACAAATGGAGAGCCACGTTGCCCGAACGGCTAACAATTACTTGTAAAGTTAATCGTTTTCTTCCATCTTTGGGTTGATGAGATCAAAATGCCTTAAATATTAAGTACCTTTCAAAGCCGGCCGCTCACTGGAATTTCTGCCGATCTTTATAACATGTGTATTGAAGAGATCTCGAACAATATTTAGAAATCTTGTTGTTTGCTGGAAAAAGAAAAACGATAAATGCTTTTATTAAAGGACCTTAATTATAATTGCATGTGCCAAACATCGCAGATTGTAAATACAGCAAATGCGCATAGTAATTATCACTGCTATCGATCCACAAGAATATGCAGATTTCTTTGATAGCATCTGCTCCAAATAAAAGCATACCGCGTCCACTCTTAACCACGACGTAAATCAACCGGAAAAAATCTAGGTGAAACCTCGGTTTTTGGTTACCGTAGACGAGGTTTTACCTCGGTCAAACTGGATATTGAATCTGCGGTTTCACCTAGTCAGAACCGTGGCAAATGTACAAATAGTTTCAAGTGGTACTGTAAGTCATGAAATGTTTAATCAGGGGCGGATCCAGGGGGGGATGAATGAGTTTAAGCTACTTCCAAGCCCTCACGACAACCACCATTTCGCATATGCGTAAATGACCTAAAGTGAGACTTAACTCATCCACAGTTATATGGGTGGCTAAATTTATGGCTAAATTTATCTGAATAAGAGTCAAAATGCTCTGAGTCTCCAGTGCAACAAAAGCAAAAATTATTTGCAACAAGTGGGCTCTTAATTCTGAAGGACCGATCGTCAAAATATTGTTTGAAGTACATGTATGCAAATACACCAGGAAAAAGGCATCATTTCTAGTCATGGTTACAAACAGATTTTATTTCTTATGTGCAAACAGGTCTAGCTGATTTTCGTAAAATGATCTGTAATTGTTCTAAGGAGCATACAGCTAATACTCATGAAAAAGTTAAGCTACAACATGTTCATCCACTCATTTCCAGAACCCATTTACTAGCAAATATACAAATACTTTCTAATAACTGTTACATGTAGCTTTTCATTTATCTCTACTTCTTGCAATTCTTAACAAGATTGACAACATTTTAAGCTACAGTCTGACAAAATTCGTTGGAACAGTACACAACTATACAGATCTGAAGCTTTCGCAGGTCACTCTCCCCTCACAATGTTGTTTTAACCAAGTTTCTGAGCCCATTTGCCAAAACAACATTGTGGGAAGGCAAGGTATTGTAAAGTGTTTCAACAATTTTGTCCGAGACTGTAGGTTGATTTAAGGTAATATTATACCTAGTTTATATTTAAATTAACTTGATTTAAAAATTAGCTATAAGATATACTTCGATTCTTTTAATTCAACCCCCCCCCCCCCCCCCCAAAAAAAAAAAAAAAAAAATTAGGGGTCGGCAAAAGAAGTGGGTTAACTGTTGATTAAGTGTAATGTGTCCATAAAAGCCCAGTAGTATGTATGGGCAACATTTTCGTGCAACTTGTCGTGCAACAATGTTGAGTTGCAAGTTGAGATTATTTGTTGCGTGTATTACCACCTTCTTGCGCGACAAATTTTCACGTTGCAAAAAGTAAAAGCAATGTCTACTTTTTGCAGCATAAAAATTTGTTGCACAATAAGGTGGTAATTCGTGCAACAAACCATCTCAACTTTACGCTACAAGTTGCACAAAAAATGTTGCCCATATTACTGGCCCTCAAGGGACCTTTTCCAGAAGGGATAAGAATCAATTTTGTGATAGGACGGAAATATTCTACCGTTTATTTTTTCCTCCCAGTCCCTGATCACCATTCGTCTGTGGTCGTTTTGTTACTTCTTACTTTGTATGTCACTGTTTAATTATTGTGATATGTTACGGCATTTACTCAATGTAATAAGTGTTAAAACTGTGGTGAGGTGGAGTCTTCTCTGAGAAAGGAGTCCAGAAAACCTATGCTTTTCTGGTGATTGTGTATAATTTTTTGTCTTTATCTCCAGAGTGATGAAAATGAAGATGACCCAGTGAATCCACTTAATAATGAACTAAATTTGTCTCAGCATGGAAAGAAAACGAAATATTTGTTTGACTTGACACTGGTCAATTCGTATGGCAGTAATGATGTCCAAGCATTGAAAGACAGTGAAGAACCTCTAGAATTGACAGGTTAGTACATTGCATCTTTTAACTCTGTGCACTTTTATCTCTCTTTTGGGTATTGTCATGTGACATAGACTTGTTTTCATTTATTCCTTTATCCCTATGCCAAGAACAGTTGTGTTGTGATAGTTTACGTTCTACCCGTACTCATTATTTCCTGAGAAGTGTCTGTTCTCTCTTTAGCTTAACTAACTCAAATTGTCAAAGAGCTCAGCTTGATAATATCAGGGTTCGTACGTGTCTTGAAAACCCTTGAATTTGAGAGTGCATTTTCAAGACCTTGAAAGTCCTTGAAAATCTCTGCTCTTCATTCCTGGTCCTCGAAAGTCCTTGAAATTTTTCTAACCAGCATTTTTAATCTGAAAACTTCAGTAAAAATAATCAGCCACTCAAGTCATGTCATACAAACTCTACAAGCTGTGGGGTCGAGAATGGCTACCAGTAGTGCCTTTGCATTATTTTCATGCATGTACGTTATAGAAAATGGGCAAGGATTGTACTGTCAGACTATTGTATTTCCATGGGTAAATTCTTCGACGTAAATGAAAAAGAGGTCCTTAAAATTTCAGAATTTGGCCTTTGAAAGTCCTTGAAAAGTCCTTGAAGGTTTGGTCTGAAAAAGTGTACGAACCCTGTAACATCATGATGCAAAACATGTTGAGTTACCTGCTGTCTTTTAAGGAAGTGAATTCGAAAAATTATATTTAAATACAAGACTTAACACTATCCTCAGTGATGATACGGGAATGGTGAATGATGTTACATAGTGTAAAGTACTGCATACTCAGCTGGTAGCGAAGTCAGCTGGATGAGAACCAGCAAAAGGTGGAGGCTCATTCCAGCTTCCATTGGTGTTGAGCATTGAGTTTTTCCTCTTACTTTCCTTTTTAAATACGTTATCTTTTTTTTGCATTCAAGGACGTTGTTTTCTTGCACTCGACTGGGATTCAAAGGTTAAGGAAAAGTACTACGATGATCAATTGGCTGAGGTACAGTGACTGTCGTGCAACAAAAAATAAATTCCAAACTGTTCAATGAGAAAGGCCAAGACTAATGCATAAACATCTTCTCAATGTCTTCTCTGTCTGATACACCATATTTTAGTTATTGCCGGAAACGTCTCATGAAGCCTTTAAGAGTTTTGTAAGGAAGCGCCATTTTGGTATACCAATATGGTACACCAAAATGGTCGAGGGAAATCAACAAAACATGTGGAATTTGACTCATGAACTGGTAAACATAGGCATCAACACAATCTCTTAAGCCTTGAAATGTTGCAACTGTTGAAAGTTAAAGGGAATGGCCTTTTTTCCAACCAAATGCAAGGCGAAATTCGGAAGGCTATGATTTCAAAAGGAAAGACGCTACAGCCCTAAAAACTTAGAGGATTTAAATCTAGATTATATCAATGTAGTGCAGGTGAAACGTTCGCGATCTTCAGTTTAGAATTTAATGAAGTCACATGAAAACTATCTATACAAGGCACTGTGAGCTTTGTGGACCATTCTCTCCCTACTTGGAAACAAAGAATGTCGTGAATGTACATGGACCATGTAGTTATTGTGCACTGAGGGCAAACATATTTGTCACAAATTTCATCCAGGAGTCTGAAGAGCATGAAAGCGTGCACAAAAAACCAGCTCAGAGGAAGAATTGCGTTGGATTAAGTGACTGCATCGATCTCTTTTTATCAAAGGAGAAACTTGGAGCAAATGACCCATGGTGAGTAAAGCCTATTGGCTGGAACAAACAAACGAGGAATGTAATATAGCATCCAAAGGAATTATGTGAACTCTTGCTCTTTTTACTTCCTTGGTTCCTTTTCTCTTTTGTAGTTATTTACTAAATACTTGTTGACGTTGTCTCTACCAGGTATTGTCCATCTTGCAAGAAACACCAACAAGCGACAAAAAAGTTTGACCTTTGGTCTCTTCCCAAAATCCTTGTTGTTCACCTCAAACGATTTTCATACAACAGGTTAGCAGCAGACAGATTTTTCCTTCCGTCAGGAATATCCTAAGAAGTGGATCATTTGGAACTTTCAGAAAACCGAACTTGCATAAAGTTCTTAGATCTTTGACAAAGCAAAGGTCAAAATCGAGCCCTCAGGAAAAAAATCAATATGGCATCTAGTTGTGTGATTGAGACTTGGCCTGGGTTTGACATTGTCTCCAAGCAACAGCTTGCGCATACTCAATGAATACTTTACACGATATCTGCAGAGTCCTTTCTTTTTCACCGAGTTAAGAAAGGCTCTACTGGCAGGGTGAGACCCTTCTTTAGTCCTTTAAGTTAAACCGGAAAAAGCCAGGAGTCCGATGCTTGAGTAGGATCATCTCTGGATAATTGAATCAATTTCAGTTCTACCAGTGTAGCAGGACAATTGTCATATAAACATAGTTTGATAGCGTCTCATGATTCTCTCATAGCTTAGTGGTAGAGCATTCGAACTAGTAATCTGGAAGTCATAGGTTCGACTCCTCCAAAGGAGCGCTCGGATGTTTTTCCGAGTATCCCCGAGTCCTAGCTACCATGAGTCTCTTATAGCTCAGTGGTAGAGTATCCAAACTAGTAATCGGGAGGTTGTAAGTTCGACTCCCGCAAAGGAGCACTCGGATGTTTTTCTGAGTATCTCTGAGTCCTAGCTACCATGAGTCTCTTATAGCTCAGTGGTAGAGTATCCGAACTAGTAATCAGGAAGTCGTAGGTTCGACTCCTGCAAGGAGCACTGGGATTTTTCCCGAGCATCCCGGAGTCACCACCATGCACCAAATAACAATACATATACTTACAGTCTTTTAGGCAAATGCAACCGTGTCCTCACTGTTAAACCAAAATAGCAACTTGGAGACATAATTCCTTATGCTAGCTTTTCTTTTTTCAGTTTTTGGCGGGATAAATTGGATACGTTTGTCAGTGTTCCTTTGTGGTGTGTATTTTTATACTTGCTAAGCTATCTTAGTGGTTAGTTTATCTCCCAACTTGAAACTCCTAAACTACTTGAAGGGAAACCTCGAGCTTGGTTGATGGTGCCTCAAAGGATTAGTTTGGCTGTTATTTGCAACAATTTTTTGATGACGTCCACTTTTCTTCCATGTTTTTTCAGCATTTCCACATAGAGTATTTTATCTTCTCTCTTTCCCTACACAATAATATTGACTCTCTGCCGCAAACAAAAAACAACATATTTTTAAAGAGCCTCTCGTAAAAAATAAACCTTCACTTTCTAGAATTCATTTCACACCGTGTGTATGAACCAAAAACGTTGTTATTTGTACACGAGAAACCAAAAACCACCTTATTCCAAAATGGCCGCCATTTTAATTTTCTTTTCTTTGATTGCAAATTGCCCCTTTTGGCCTCGTTCAAGATTAAACATTCTTTTGAATTTTACGTTTGAAAGCGTCGCCAAAAGGGCCAATTTGCAATCAAACAAAATAATACTACAATGGCGGCCATTTCAGAATAAGGTGTGTAATCGTAATGAAGCCACCAGAACACCAGAGATTTTTACGATTATATAAATGACCGTTTACCCAATGAGCACTCACTGTCCACTAGATATGGATACCCATTCAATGTATTGCTTGGGGAGCAGAAGATCTCTCAGTAACTAAGTAAAAGTTCTCAGCTTACTCTGTCTGGTTGTTTTGCCATTTTTTACTATCACGAAAAAGGCTTGGAATATAATCAGTTGAATTGCTTACTTGATGGAAAAATAATCATGATTGTGAAAAGTGTTACCATTGGCTGTGCAAAATTTACGCGTAACTTCCAATGGAGTCCTTCATTTTTCTCTATCTCTGATGCCAAAACAAATCAAACGGTGATTTTCGACGAATTTCCTTTACTTTCTGATGGCTGTAGATGTTTTGACCACTCCCTTGGTTTTGCTGTTTTCTTTTTGGTATATAGTTGCGGTCATTCTAGTATGTGCCGTGGTACTAATTTTATCACAGATATCGATATCGAAATAAATCTGCCAGTCATAAACCGCACCGAAAATTAGGAAACTTCAAGTGAAGCTATGATCCTTGCAGTTACGAACGCAATTTTAGCAACTGCGCAGAGAAGCCTGAAAATTTCAGGACTTCAACACTCCTTCAATGGGGTGACCTCGTGATGCCAGGAACATATGAACCCACAAATGACCGGCAACCATCAGTGACTTCATAGCTCACTTGGTTGGAGCGCCCCACTGGCATTGCGAGGTCACAGGTTCAAACCCTGTTGAAGTTCTGAATTTTTCAGGCTTCTCTACGCAATTGCTAAAAATTGCATTCGTAACTGCAAGGATCATAGCTTCACTTGATTTCCTATCTGCAGTTCAATATATGATTGATTTCATATATCATTCCATTAATTAGGGAACTTGTCTTTCACTGGTTTCAGGAACCTTGACATGTCAGGCTATGTCATAAACGGAGATCAGCCGCGACCAATTTACAATTTGATTGCTGTTTCGGTAAGTAATTTGCAACATGACCTCACAGTGATTATTATCAGCCAACATACCAGCCACCAGAAGGGGTTTATTTACTAAATATTTGCAGTGTGGGTTATAGGCGAAATGCAGGCTGAAGTGATCCTTGCACTTATGTGGACAATTGTAGCAATTGTCTCTTTATAGACACACAAAAGATTCAGGTGGCTTCAACGGTATTTCAACCCAATAACCTCTGGGATGCCTGTGCCATGCTCTACCAACTGAGCTATGAAGCCAGCCACTGCGAGGATCACTTCAGTCTACATTTAGACTTAGCTGTGTTGTTTAAAGAAACACACTTTGATGGTCCAGTTCTTTGGTATTTGGAAACTGTTTTCCAAGTGGTTATGAGACAAAGTGACCGCTTTCTTTTCCTTTAAATTTGCTTGTATTTAGTTTGTAATAATAGTACTTATGTAAATTTTTAGTTGCGAAAAGACAGTTAAGTAATAATTTATTGATTTGAATACCTCCATTCAAAACACTGCAACGCTTTAGCCAGGTAATTTCATCAAAATCCATTTTGAAAATCCTCATTCACTGTTTGGACACCGATCAGATTATTGAATTCTCTACATTGTA
>OX421450.1:24381266-24383766 GCA_949126865.1 Montipora capitata | reverse complement strand
TCTGGGAGCTTCTTCAAAATTATTCTCTTCTCACCCCCAAGGAGGGATGTCCATTCGTACTTTTTTGTTTCTGCTGCCTTCCATACATTAAAGGAGACACCCAGTGACCTTATTGTTGTCAAGAGGGTGTCTAAATGAGTTTTCCTCTGCTGAGATGTAGGCTTGCCTTTATTTTCAACCTATTAAGAAATGAATACAAGTCAAGAGTTGCTCTGGCTACTATAGTACATGTAGATGTTAAATTGATTTCCTGGATAAGATTGCTAAGTTAGTGGGGTAATGATGTTCACAGCATTAAGAAAGTCCAGATGAAATTGTGTACCCTGCAAAACCTATTAAAATATTATTACACACCTCATCCCAGTCAATGACCTCTAGAATGAGGCCCTGCTCCAGTCGATCTGTGACTCTTAGCATTAAGTGGAGTTCATCCAAGACAACGTTCTCTGGGGGGATGTTAAAAAGAGGCTGATTCTGGCACCCAGGATCTTTAATCCAATGTGGCCCAAACTTTTCATTTCATCAGAGTTGTAGGGATCATGGTGAACGGACATGTTACACCTACAGACAAAATATATTTTATGCAATCAGCAAATTCTTTATAGAATATTCAGACAAGGAAAAAGCAAATTTAACTGGAGTACCTGTCCTTCTTGTGGATTAAACACCAGATGCAGGAATTATTAGATGTTGCTCCTTTCATGCCCATGGCCACAAGAAGGAACTATTTTAATGAAAGAAAGGAAGAAGCATAATTATTTAAATGAAGCAAAACTACCATGAATTTAATAACAATAATAATAATAATAATAATAATAATAATAATAGTAATAATAACAATAATAATTAACTTTCTTTCTTGAGCTGGGTAGCACTCAATGTCTTGAAATAAATCTACATATGTCCCTTTAAAAGAGAAAAAAACAACATGCAAACAAACGAATTTGACTCAACTAAGAGTCTATGTACTCACTTTGTAATCACCTCCCAAGTGAAAGTGAAGGTTTACTTTCTTTCCAGGTATCCTTGTCTCACCAACTGTTCACAGCCTCACGAACATTTTTAAGGCCTTCCTTTAGAGTCTTGTAGTCCTCTGGGCCTTTGACGACTGCAATGGTGTGGTTACCTTTAAATAAGATAGAAAATAATGTTACAAAAGAGAAAATAACAGTGGAGTCACTATTCGGTACTACCGTATGAGCCGAACTGCTTAACAATACAAACAAATAAATTGTGAAATTATGTTGTGCAACATACATCTGTAACACGCTGTGGTAAAAGAGATTGATAATAGTTACCTTTGGAGGAGTTATTGATGTTGATTGTATGAAGCTGACCGTTCTCTTCACTCAACACAAGGGACTTGGGCAGCAGGCCATTGTTGTTGTGGCATCCTTCAGTCTATAAGACTATGGAGTAGCACCCTGTGATTTGGATGAGGAGCATCGTCTTCAATGGCTAAAGAGACCAATTCTGGAAGAGCAGCTTCTGCTGCAAAACTGACAAACAAGGGCCGAGGGCTTCTGTGAGGTAGTACAAGCTTGCTGTCTGGCTGCTCTTTTTGCTCTGGCTCCATCATTTGCAGTACAAACTGCCTTCTCCCCACTTTCCAGACCTTGTAAAACAATTTGTTTCCACATAGTTCTGTTGTCCGCAAAAGCTTCCCATGACTTCGTGTTGATGTTGCAGGCCTTCATATCATGCTTGCAGACATCCTTAAAGCGAAGGTGAGGTCGACCTCTTCTTCTTGACGCTGTTGCGAGCTCGCAGTAAAGCAGGTCTTTTGGAATGCGGCCATCAGCCATCCTGTGGGTATGACCCAGCCAGCATAGATGGCGTTGACGTAGAAGTGTATACATTGATGGAATCCCTGCTCTGGAGAGGACCTCGTTGTTTGGCACTTTGTCTTGCCAAGTAATTCCAAGAATTCTACGAAGACATTTTAGGTGAAAAGCTTGGAGCTTCCGTTCTTGAGTGGAATATGTTGTCCAAGATTCACTGCCATATGATAAAGTGCTGATGACACAGGCCTTGTAGACATTGACTTTAGTGGGTATTTTCAGGTGTTTGTTTTCCCAAACTCTCTTGGCGAGTTTGGACAGAGTTGTGAAAGCCAAGCCTATGCGCTTACTGATTTCCACATCCAGAGATAAGGTGTCAGTCATTGTAGAGCCTAGATACTGGAACTGATGGACAACTTCTAAGTTTTCCCCATTAATTTTCAGAAGAGGCTGGGCTGGAGTAGCCTGTCCCATAACCTGGGTCTTCTTCAGGCTGATTGTAAGGCCAAACTGATCACAGGAGTTGGAGAACCTGTCAAGTAGCCTTTGAAGTCCGTCTTCTGAGTGGGAGACCAGAGCTGCATCGTCATCATACAATAGGTCTGTGATGTTGACTGTTCTCGTCTTTGACTTGGCACGTAATCTCGAGATGTTAAAGAGATGACCGTCAGATCTGGAGTGGAGGTAGACACCATCAGTTGAGGACTTGAAGGCATGTT
>OX421450.1:24376266-24378766 GCA_949126865.1 Montipora capitata | reverse complement strand
GAGGAAAGGTAGAAACCAGTACGTCTGGAACCAGGTCGACTGCAGCAGCTGCCAGAAAAGAAGTTGAACAACAGTGCTTAACTGCCTATGGGGCTGCACTCCAGTTTTCTATTCAGGGTTGCCTCCCTTGGCCTTTACCAAACCAATGGCTAACCACAAGGCAGTGGTTTGCAATTTAGGTAGCATTTCCTCTACCAGCGAAGCAAGTTCCCACTCAGCTATCTGAGTTGGCCGGGTTAGTTGACCGCTGCCCGGGACTCGGCGTTGGTGCTCGCTGGCTGTACTGTCTCACTTAAGACCTAAAGTCTAGTGTTGCACCACAGTAGCAGCAAGGCCTCTATTCAGCATTCTGAGCAGAGACCTCCCTGGCCAGACACAGGTCTCCGCAAACCACAAAGCTTTTTTGGCTTTTTTTCTATGCAATGTAGAAATAATCATTATTATAATTGTCATTCTGAAAAACAATAATTTAAGTCGAATGATAGCAATGGTATTTCTTTAATCTATGTTTGTAACCATAGTTACAAGATTGTGTATAATGCAGGCATCATTAGTCCAATGATAGCTACATGTATGATTGTTATTTCTTAAGTTATGTTAACTTTGTATCCAAAGTTTTGGGTTTGTGTATGTTAAACAAACGTAGAAAAGCTATTTGCTTGTGAAGACCATTAGGAAAAATATAAATAAATCTTATCTTAAACGGGAAATAACCTTAATAGAAATCAAGACATGTTTAACTCACTGGATTTGCGACATGTGCCTCTGTTGTTGTTTTCCAGAGACTTCTGAGAATTTTTTGCCTCCGTGCCCTTCTGCATGGACCTCTTTCATTGCTTCGTACATTTTCTCTGCTTGCTCCCCTTGGGCATCTTGTAACTGGTAATTGTTGTGCCACAGTTCGCTCTCCTTTTCACTCATTTCCTTAACAATGTCGTATGGCGTTTTCGAAATCTCCTCGGGATGGAGAGCTATCTTGAGCATGTTTCATCTTTCTTTCTTTTTCTCCTTTTCCCATTTCGTTCTTCGTTCAACTTGTCTACGAACTTTTTGTTTCGGGTATTCAACAAATTCGCGACACGATCGAAGGCTGATTCCTCCAGTGTGTAACCAATTAAACATACGTTTGCTTGTAAGATCGCAAACAGTTTCTCTAAATTTCCATTCAACTTGTCTACGAACTTTTTGTTTCGGGTATTCAACAAATTCGCGACACGATCGAAGGCTGATTCCTCCAGTGTGTAACCAATTAAACATACGTTTGCTTGTAAGATCGCAAACAGTTTCTCTAAATTTCCATTCAACTTCCTCCATTCCCACAATAGTTTCCCATTTATTTGCAGAGAGAAGTTCTTGTCGTCGCCGTTAACAAAAAGTGCCACCATATGCACGAGCAGAGGTTGGACCAGGGGTTCTACGAGCTCTCTCCTGGTCCAAATTATTTGCAATCGGGTGGTCATCTATTACTCATCACTTTCCTTACACAAACAGAAGCCGGCTGTGTTGTTCAGTATTCAAACCTCGTGGGTCGAAAGCCAGTTTGCATAAAATTATACTCCGTTTACAGATGACTGAATTTAGCTTAACAAAGGAGTTAAGCTTTGCATTGTTCTTTCACGGCAACCATTGTAATACGGTAAGACAAAGACTTGACTCTGAACTCACGCAAATTTTGAACCTCGAATTTTTAAGCGTTAAAGTCTAAAACTTTTTGTGCTTGAATTTAACGGAAAAAACGGTCAAAGTGAAGGAGAGATGTGTATCTTCGATAATCCGTTGTTTTATGCAGAGATAGTCGCTTGTTTCTACCAAAAAAATCAGGCTGAATTGTTAATGTGGTCATAACCCATACTAGAAAAAGCAAGGAAGCGCAGTTTTGGAGGCAAAAAGTCTGGAACTTATTGCAGTTGGATTTTTTTAGTTTTTGAATAACGTGAAAGTTTAGTCCCTAAACGACAAGAATCCGCTGTTTTATCAGCAAAAAATGGCCTATAGGTATTTCAATATAGCGATTTTAGTGCGTGAACTTAGCCAAATTCATTCATTCATGCTTGAATGGCCCGCCAGGGGAGCTCATTATTATGCGTAAATGTCCGCTCATTCTGCCCGATGCAATGGGGGGTCACCGTGGTCGTTTTTGAGATAAGGTGCATTTTTTTAAGTTTTCGCTATTTTAAGGCGATCTTAGCTTACAACTATCACAGAAACAATGGTTAACCTCAAGAATTGAGCGATTGTGATGTTTGTGTTGTCAAACTTTATAACACTTGAAAGAAAAGAAAACTAACAAAAACAAAAACGCAGTAGCCATCATTTGACTTAGATGCTTCAATGTTTCGTGAGTAAACACGCCGTGGTAACTTGATCAAGGCGCTGCTGAATTAAATGTCACTTTCAATTTTGCGATTTACTTGTGCAGCCAAAAGTACAATAACAAAATTGAACGTAGCAAAAATCTCCCAAAATGTTTGTCGCTGATCGTAACTTTTTATATTCACGG
>OX421450.1:24361266-24366266 GCA_949126865.1 Montipora capitata | reverse complement strand
AACAATAGAAGCTGCTTACAATACCAAACAATTGCAGGTTACGAGAGCTGCTACACTACTGGAGCGTTAGTCCTACAAATGGAAATGGGTACCACACAAGGACAGAGAAAAACTCTGACCAGGGTGGGAATTGAACCCACGACCTTCGGGTTAGATCAACGCTGCTCTACCGACTGAGCTACAAGGTTAGACGGGAGCAGGCCGTGGGAACTGAAGATGTTAAATCACGGCAATGAACCGCTATTCAATTTTTCCCTTAAGATTTGAAAGTCCGAAAATTCTCATCCTTGTTTATTTATTCTCGCTGTTTCTACCTTTACAGTAACTTTAATGGACTGGGATTGGTGGTCAAACGTGGCGGTCCACTTTTTCTCCTAAGGAATGAATCTTCCTAAATAGAATCCTCAAAAGGGCCCCAAAGAATCTTTTAAAAGCTCAAAATGACATGTAGTAATCGCTGTCGGCAACAAAGTGAACTGAGTAGCGCATCAAGCGAGAACCCTTCTCCTGCTGCGAAACGACCACAAGGAGATAGAGAAGCAGCTTCCCTTCCCCGACCCAACAAAGAAAGGTCGGTAGAGCAATGGACTAAAACTCACAGTGATATGTGGAAAATGCTATTGGATATCAAGGTAGATCTGAGCAAGATACTTACCGAAAATCTGGCCCTGCGTAAAGATGTGGAAGAACTGAAGTCTGCAGTACATTTCAACGATTCGAGACATGGCTGCATTAAAGACAGCAGTCGAGCAAATCACTGCTGCAGTAAAGAAGTACGAGGAGGACTTAAGGCAGCACAAAAGTATTCACGACCTTGAACTGAATCAAGACTTTGGAATAGTACACTATAAAATATACCGTTGAGATTCATGGTTTCCCTGAACAACAGGATGAAAATTTAAAAGATGTCATGAGTGCTATTGCGGGTAAATTAAATGTCAATATACGCAGCCAAGATATCGACATTGTGCATGGTCTTTACAGAAAGCCTCCTACTGTAAAGCCAATCATTGTACGTTTCTCCTCGTACACCAAGAAACAAGAATTTTATCAACCTCGCCTCAAGCTACGTGGCGTTGACCTCAGCATACCTTGTACATTAACTAGAACCTCGCATCAAGAAGGAAGGAACTCCAAGCAGACTCTCAGGTTAAAGAAGGATAAATCCCACCATCGTGTCTGGACCATGGACGGAAAATTTATTAGGCGCCTATGGCCCTGTAGAAACTCCAGTGTTTCTTTACAAAAGTTATGGGTCCGCACCGCTTTTTTGACGGGTCCGGACCCAAATTTTTCTGTCGTGTAAACGGCCTTTAAGTCCATCGAGATTCACGAAGTGGCCGATGTAGATAAGTTTAAATAACTGATGAATAACCTGCTTTTCAGTAGGTTTTTTTCGCCTCATGTTACTAAGGTGAGCTTTTACTTAATTTCCTTATTGTCGTTCTGTTTGTTTGTTTGTTTTAACCTCCTTCTTAGCGGGGCCCTTAGAGCTTCTATGGGATAGACCTATAATTCGTTCCAGCAGTCATCGCTCCTCTCCGCCTGCTGAGATCAGTTTTGCCACTCGTTTTCCAGGTCGATTATGGTCTTTTTCAATCAGCTTATTTTATCCCTTTTGTTGTAAGGTAATTCACTGATTCCTCTAACGCCAATTTCTGGCTTATTTTTTGCTTAGCTTTCTCAACATGGCAACTGAATTCTGCACGTAAGCGAAACAGCTCTCTGAAAGTTGTTTTGGTATCTATGCTAATTTTCTTCAACTGCTATTGACACCTAGAATACAAGCGGAACAGCATATGTTGTTACCTTTTATTCTTTAAATTTCAGTGACAATGAAATTAAAATAATTTCGCTAAATGTGCGGGGCTTAGGGAATAGCACGAAAAGAAGAGAAGTTTTCAACTGGCTTCCTGCCCAAAAAATGTCAATTTACACGTAACAAGAAGTTCATTGTTCTGCTAAAAGGTGATGTTACACGAGCCGATTTTTAACGCCTATTTTTAATCCATGTTACACGAGACAGCTTTTAACGCAACTTTGTTGCGGCAACGGTATGTTACACAAGACGATTTTTAACGCAACATTGCTCGCAACACTTGAACCCAGGCTCCTGCTCGACAAATATGGCGGACAATGAGTTAAGAAGACGGCGGCTGAAAATCATTCAGGTTCTGTTGTTAGTGGACGATTTTGAAGATGAAAAAGGAAGAAATCGGGAACGAATTATTTGGACGAGAAGTTGGATTAGACGGAGGGAGGAAAGAGGGGTATATCATCAGTTAATAAGAGAGTTAGCTCTTGACGATGTTGCGTTCAAAGTCAGCGGCGGGGGTGTTACACGCACCAACACCAACAAAATTCGGGCAACAATGTTGCAGGTTTTTGAATCGCTTTCAAAAACCTGTAACATGTTGCCGCAACAAAATGTTGCGTTAAAAATCGCCTTGTGCACCCTGTTACACGAGGCAACTTTTAACGTTAAAAATCGGCTCGTGTAACATCACCTTAAAACATCAGATTTATGGTCGACAGAGTGGGGATACTATAGCCTTTTCTGTGGTTTTTCGAGTAGATAATCCAGAGTATGCTTTTCAACAATAACTTTGAACTAACAGTTTTGAAGACTTTTATGGATAATGAAGGCCGGTAAATTTTATGCGATATATATTGGCAAACGTGAAAGACATCACTTTTGTGAATTTATACGCGCCAAAGGATGATAATCCCAATTTTTTTAACATTTTGTTTACACATCTTTTGGATTTTCACTGGGAAGAAATAATGATTGGAAGTTTGTCACTGTGAAGTGCTGCTGGCTAAACAAGAATGTTTTGAAGCGCTTAAAGACATGCATTCAGACAAATTGCCAAATTGCCGACGGCCTCCCTGCAGAGTTCTATAACACTTTTTGGAAGGAAATAGCCGGACCTTTGTAAAGGCACTAAATTATGCATACGAGACAGGTAATCTCTCCATTACTCAAAAACGTGGAATCGTTAAGCTAATTACTGGGTTGCCAGTATGGCAATCCCAATCGGGAAATGTGTAGTATTTCTCTGTTGTTTTTTATTTTTTACTATTTCCGTGTCGGTAAAAGTGTTGCCTGTCACTCCACTGCTACGTCGTGTCTATGTGCATAGAGTCTTCTGTGCGTATTTTGTTAGGTTGGATGCGGTTGGGGTAATGCGTAGATTTCTCTGGTGCACACAGGAGAACATTTAATTAACTTGCAATGGCGTCGAAAGTCACTGTAATGGGAATGGCGTTTTAGTGTATCTTTAAACAAAATATACCCTTATGGATCTCAAGAATGGAACGTCAATTGGATAATCAAGACAGGCGGTGAAAAATAAATACCTGGAATCTTAAAAGCGACGAGTAATGGACTTCGGCAGGAGCGCATGAGTAGGAGCTTTCCTCTCCTATGCAAGCCCTATGAGTCAACCTTTGCTCGTATCTTTCTATTTATAGAACGCCACGAGTTCTTCGGCTCTGCAGACACTGTTTAGAATGGCCAATCAGAATATTGTGGAACAAAGACAAAAATAGCAAAAACAATGTATGCAAATTGATGTAAATTGTTGTAAATGTGAGTTTCCTGCTGAAGGATTAGTTCTAAAAATAGAAAGATACGCGCAAAGGTTGACTCAAGGATATAATGCATTGGGAGGCTCCTAGTCATGGGCTCCTGACTTCGACAACAACTTTTGCCTGTCGAACCGAAATCAAAGTGAAATTAAAGTGTGCTGTTATGTATCTAACACTGAAACCAAATGGACAATTCTCTGGTAACTTATGGGTTCAACAAAGACAGAGAAGGAATCGAAGTGGATCTGTGATCTCTGTTGTCTGACTATTTGTAATATATAGATTTAGCCAAGCCGAGTCAACTGTTAATAGCCAGCGAATAGGAATCACGCTAAAATTAGAAGCCATAAAAAAAAACTTTGTCAGTTCAAGGTCAAAAAAGAGTTGTACTGATGTACTTTATTCCACTTTATCTCTGAAAACAAGATCATTCACATTTTGATGTATTTCATTGAAACACGCCAGGCTGGCTTGGAACAAGAATCGGCAAAATACGGCAATTCTTCAGTTATGTCCAAAAGAGTACAGATAATTGTTATTTAATTCCAGTTGACAATAAAAATTCGCTTTTCATTCTGAACAAAGGAAAAACCGATTAATTAAACCACTTTTTGAAAATAACAAACGGTTTAGTATGAGGGCCCGTTCTCGTCAAAATTATCCTCATATATTTTTCCCATTACATAAATAATAAAAATGTGTTTGCAATTATTTTTATGGTATGTCATCAATAATTATATCTACTACTAGAATTATTTATACGTGTACGAATTAATTTTATGTATCCTATAATTATTTATATGTTGTTTGAATTATTTTTTCTGTGTTTGGTTATTTTTTTCTGACCATGAATTAATTTTTCCTCTGCATGAATTTATGAGCAAATCCTGTAGGCCTTTGCGCATTGTTAGCGGATCCCATTATCCATTGCGGGCCCTTACACCACTATGAGGTGTTTTGAACATGGCGGCTAGCTCTTCGGGTTGGAGCGATTCTCAAAAGGAAGAAATTCTCAAAATTGCTGAAAGTGCCATTCAAAGTATCACTCAACTTACAAACATAGTAGGGAGATCAAGCGTTCCGTCTGGTTCGTCAAGCAGTGCCAACAGTTTGCACTCGACAAATGCTGTGCAAGAACTTCATCGCCGATTTCCAACTGTAGATTCCAGAGGTAGAAACACAACCCGTGGTGTGCCTGGGTACAGTCGTTCAACTTCTGCACCTTCTGTTCGAGCTGCACCGTATTATCGGCGTGTTCCTGGGTGGCCAACTGGAGCACCGACTGTGACAAAAGATGTTGTTGTTATTGAGTATGGCCATGATGGAGTTCCATCCAAAGCAGAAAAGGTCGAAGTCGAAAAATCCAAGCGAGTTATCTCAGGATTTGAAGTCGGTAGAGACTGGAGTGC
>OX421450.1:24323766-24341266 GCA_949126865.1 Montipora capitata | reverse complement strand
CCAGACCAAAGTACTGGGAGAAGGTCGGTGGTGCCGGGTTCATAGATGAACTCAGGATGGCCGATGGGATACATTCCGTTCTTATTGACCCAGGGGTAGAGGAACGTGTAGTCCATATACCGGATTTCCTCGCCGATTCGAACCTTGTAGTAAAGGTAGGAGGCCTTTGTGCGTCCTCCAAAGAAGGCGTCGTGAGGATCCATGGGTTTTAATGACAGGAAGTGTTTTGACTAACTCAGCCACGTGAGGATCCGCTTTCTTTTGCTGCTTCCACTCACATTCCCAGAGGGTCACCACATGGTATCCCAGGTCTCGAAGATTCTGAAAACGTTCCATGGTGGTACATTGGACAGCATCCATGCAGCGTTAATAGTGACGGCGGTACGGTTGGTGACGATTGGGGAAACAACGGTGGCACCCATGCCAAAAACAACCCAAGAACTTCCTCCAACGTTGACCAGGGATCTGATTTTCACCTTGGTTGCGAGCGTGATGGATACGTTGCCAATGGTTTGGAAGCGGGTCTTCCTCCTGCAGCCAATGTTCTTGCCACAAGAGCCATTCCATGGTGGCCTTGGAGTGGTTGGTGATGAGTCGCCATACCTTGACAAGTTTGGAGACGATGGTATCCTCCTTGAGGCGATAGTCAAGCAGACAAGTTCCAGCGATCGTCATTTTGTCAAAGGGACAAAAGCCGGTCTGTTCGTGGAACTCATGATGAAAGGTCATCCCTCTCGGAGGAGTTTGACGTCGGAGATACAATAGTCCACGAGATCCCTCTGCATGTCAAACTGTGCCCCGTTCGCCACTTGAGCAGTGTACCATCACTCAAACTCAGCCTTGCCTGCCGTGGACATGGTTTCAGCGGCATAGTCTTTTTTCTCAGGCATGGGACCCACGTAGTGGGCGTTGGCAGGGGTGTTAAAGAGATGTGGAAATACACCATTTTGAAATTGTTGGGATCCAGCCCAAATGTTTTGGTAAACCAGGCCAGAGCCATGGCGAAGACATTGATGGAACGAATTGATGAAGTGAATGTACCCACCCCTGTGGGTGAGCTCCAGACGTTTGCCACCCGTATGTGTGGGCTTAAACTTATGTTTGCGCTCAATCAAACGTTTCACAACAAAGTGAGAGTCGTAGCCCTTGAAATTGTGGGCAAGGGCTGTAACGTAGCTTGTGTTCTGCTCCGTGAGTTCTTCCAGCCATTGCAGAAATTGTTCCATGCAATTTTCAACACAAAAGATTTGAGGGGAGGCATCCTCTGCCGTCATACCCACCACCAAATTAGGCACATGCACGTCCGTACTTGCATGGCCTCCGTATCCCAAAAGACCAGTAGCGGTGGGTGGTGGGTATGATCCTCCTCCTCCTCCTCTTCGCCCTCCGTAGCAGTATTGCGGCCGTTGCATGCCTCACGACAGAGTTGGGTCCGCTTGTTGATTTGAACGATGCTTGCACGGTCTTTGAGCTCTTCAGGGTCGGTGGGGACTTACACGAAGCATTGATGCTGGTTCAAATCCGTCGTTTCATGGCACGACGGGCATTCACTGTACCCACACCGATGTTCGTCTTGTTTATTCATCGAACAAAGCAGTTTTTGGCAGTTTGCACATTTGTGCCACGAGTTGCATACCAATGACTGATCTGGACCACAAGCTTTTCCACTGAGGGTCTTGGTCTGGTGGAGTTGAAAAGCACTTATCCCCATAAAATTGGCGACGACAATGACGACAGGGAATGTGGGCAGGACGTTTACGCAAGTACGCCTCGATGTAATCATTGCACTCATTCTGTTGGCAACCAGGGCAGTGAACGCCTTTCCCTTCGGAACATTGGTGTCTGCCTTGTCAATTATACGGTTTGAGGCACCGTCCACATAAGTAACTACTCCCGAAAAATCCTGGCAATGAAGTCTATGTGTCATAATGTCTGTCCTCGTGGAGAATGGCTAACAAGGTAGCAACCTGCCCAAACGCGAAGGACACGTATTGTCGGTTGGCATCGACGACCACAGTACGGTAATAACGAAGACTGGGTGCTTCAGCCAACCTTGCTAGTTCCTGGAGACCCATGGTACCCGGATGGACTCCGGTTTCTTCCACGAGAGCGGTAGCTGCTTTGTTGGGATGGCGTTGAGCATCCCCAAAATTTATAGTCCCCATGTGAGAAGACCTAGGGGATGGGGGGTATGCCCAAAATTTATAGTCCCTCCGTAGGGATGGGGGGTATCCCCCAAGGAAAGGTGTCTTGTCACAACGTTAGTGGTCTAATGCCTCCTAAAGGCCAGAAAGAGTGGTTTGGAGTTAAGTACGTTGTGGGAGAACATTTTGGTAAATAAAGAGCAGAGACATGAAAGTCAAGAACTTTGTTTTTTAATCTTTGTAACAACAACGTGAGTCAGCCATTAAAAGTCTTTTACAATTTGAGTTTTTGTTTGCCTTGCATGATTCTCTTAACGATGGCTTCGGTCCAGGCTTTCTTGCCAGGGAGATTGCTTTCACCATTTTCGCATCGGCTTTCCATTTCTCTTGTCAATTCTTGGCCTGGGTATAATCGATGTCGTGTTGTTTGGCAATCTTGTCCAGCCGTGCCTGGATTGCCTCGCTTGAGTCTCTTTTTCAAATGCGTCCCCAGTCCCATGTACTGGTACCCTGGCCAATGAAATTCAATGCCCGTTTTCTCCAACATCTTTTCCAGATCAAATTTGCCCCCTTTCTGGCGCCGTCGTCACCGGGTCTTGGGAGGCAAGGCCTGCCTTCAGGTCTTGTGCTTTTTCTGACTGCGCTTAGAAGTCATGCTCATCGAGACACCGTTGGAGTTTCGTGTCAAAATCCAGCCAGCTGGGTGAGCGTTGTAATTTATCTGTATGTCTTTGCGGATCAGGCCGTCCCTTCCATCATCTCAGCCACACTCTCACCAATCATGGGATCTCCACCAAAAGAGAGTTCACCCGAGTCGACGAGTGGGGTCCTCGTCGTCTTGGGGGGAGGCTTTCTTCTTCTTTGCTTTGTTTTTGGGCACCGGCGTCATCTTTTTAGGGGTTACAAAACGAAGACGTTGCTTTTAAATAAATAATAATCTTTATTGAGGAGATCAATTTCACTGATAAGTGATTTACAAAAGAGTCCTCGCTTCGCTTTAGGAGGTGGACCCGCACCGGCTGGCATGGCTAGAGGATCCGCCTCAGCTGCTGCTGCTGGCCGTTTCTTCTTTTTCACCAATTGTGTCAACAATGTCTGTAATGGCCCTTGCGTAAACGCTTCTCCTTCCACGTCCTCGTCCTCGTCATCACCACCAGCACCACTGCCAGGACCTCCTTCAAAACCCACGAGACGTCGAACAGCTTTGGTCCATTTACGCACTTCGCGCGACAAAGGTTTGACCAACACCTCTTTCATGGCAGGCGGGATGTCCTCTGCCATGAGAAGGGCGGCTTCTCTGGCAGCCAGATGAGTGGCTTTGGTCACTTGAGAATTATCTGTCAAACGTTCCTTGTACACTTGCTTCGACTGACGGAGCCGTTCCGGATCTACCAACACACGTTTTTGGAACCCAGGACATCGCGCAGAATTCTATTGTCTTCCGTGACATTTACTTGCAGTGCGAAATATGTGACAAGTCCGGCATAAAGAAACACGCATTCAGCACTGGTGGGATATGATTGGTCAACTGATTTAGCTTTGGGAATACTAGAGTCCCTTCGCCGAATTCTGCAACTGTCAATCAAACGTTAAGATGAGCAGAATAAATTTTTAAGGTGCAAGAAGTGAACAATAACACTAATAACACCATCAGAATAGAAGTGTTTCAGAGAAAAGCGTGGAAAGTTTTAGTCACGCGGACTTAATGCTTGCTTATTCCTCATGCTTTATCCGTTACCCACTACCCAGAAAAATCTCGAAATAAACCAGCGCAATCTGTAAATTTCCGATTGATGTTATTTTTTTTGAAAAACAGACCTGTAGAGCGAGTTCACTAAGCACCTTTCCGTTCATTGCCGGTTGTCTACACAGCCTCATCAAAGAAAAAGCCTCTTTCATTTTATCTTTTGTCCGTGATTTGCTAGTGTCCCAGTGGGAACGTCTTTTGTTTGTTGAAAATAATTATTCAATTTTCGATCCGTTAGAATGGAATAAAATATATAAAAGGATCACTAACACCAAGACCATTCAGTTGCTTAAAACTACCTTCAACACAACAATGTTGAAACGAGCGAGGCATCCGCCAGGCTTTTACACGTGGTTATTTCCTGACACTCGTGATCGTGGCTGCGACTTGAAATACCGACCCAAATCAAAGCCCATTGCTCTGGGTGTTTACGAAGTCGAACGAGTTTTCGCCAAACGAATCCAAGGAAGTAAATCCGAGCTCTTCGTTCAATGGAAAGACTACTCTTTGGCACTTCGGTAGTCGTAGTTTCTTCAGCAGAGAAACTACTTCTTCATAGAGGTGGAGCTTAGAGTCATTAATATGGACGCGCGAGGTTCAAAATGAATCAATTCAACGCCCTTAGAACGCCCTTAGGACGGCGAGGAATCAAAGAGGGAAAATGTATGTTTCAGAAATGCTGGATTTGATACTACTTCTATACATCGGATTCCCTTCATATGTTGCATGATCATCCCTTTACACTTTTTAAGAAAACATATCCATATGCGCGATGAATGACTTCGTTGTCACTGCTCATCGTAGTGTGTCCCAACATTCGTGCGATGCCTCGTTTTTTATAGTAGAGGGTTTGTTTCTCTTGACGTTCTTGTTCCAAATGCCCTTCCAATCGACGTACTTAATTTTTCAGATCGCCCAGCTTTCGTTCGAGTAGCCTTAGGTCAATTGTTCTCATTCGAAGATGTCGGATATGATCTTTCATCGCACAAATCAAACAAGGACCGTACATCCGTGTATGACACCATCCATCGTCCATGTTGGAGGCACAATGATGACAGACCGTATGCAATCCTTGCCAGAACTTGATCACAATGACGCCTCATGACCCACCGATGCTCTTTTATGGACTAGAAACTCGCCCACCTCGCAGGAAGTAGTTGCACGCCGTGTTCAAACCCCGCCAAAGACCACGACCTTGCTGACTCATCATGATCTGACGGCGCTTTTTCAAGGAATGTTTACGATGGGTCATCTCTCTCAAAGATTGTTGATGCAGTTGTAACTTTGTCAGGGTGGACGACTTTCAATGGAGCGTGTTTATGACCAATTTGCTCAAGGCATTGATCTGATCGACATTCGCTGCTTGCAATTGTTCGCGACGTGTCTGATGATCTGCTTCTTTCAAGATACTCCGAAGAAACAGGAGTAGACGTCCGATACGCCAAGACATGATGAGACGATCCTTGGTTTTTGGACAGGTTCCCTTTACACTTAACGTCAACCTCGTCGTCAGGTGGCGGCTTCCAGCCATTTTTTGATGCCGGAACCGGACGGGGCTGCTTTCCCTGCCGCAATCAGACCAGGAATGGCCAAAGCTAACAACGGAAGGATGCCTCCACGTTGTCGTCGTTTTTTAATGCCTGGACGTCGGATCACGCGCTTTCTTCTTCATCATACCATCACACGTTTTTTCCACGGCGGTGAAAAGTCCTGTGGTAAGTGCAGCTCATACACCACCGTCGGACCGTCCCGCTGTGGCACATGACTGAACAACCGGAATCAGTCGTCAGAGGCAGGATGAAGATCGATCATGAGATACCCGTTAGGACGTTGCGTGCACGCGACAAAGAGTTTGAGGACGTCTCGCCATCGATCCGGAAAGGCTTGGAGGACCAACGCACAAAATCCCATCTGATTCCTGGGATGCTTGAACATGATAACGTAATGTGCATTGTACGAAATGGTCTTGGCAAATTTCCCAGGTGGAAACAGATCTTGACACAAGTACAAGACCATAATGTTTCGATGATGTGATTCTCACGTAAAGAGATCCGACACGCATTTGTCGTTCCCTCTTTCATCCATGAGATCGTCCAAGAGCAACACCCCACCTTGAGGAAACCATGTTTGAAGATCGGCGACTTCAGGGATCCCTTCGTGAAACTGGATGCCTTGACGTTTCATCCCATCGAACCGCAGCTGCCATATGGCGTGACAGTAATGACATGCTTGTGTCTTTCTGCCCTCAAACACGCTACCTTCCATCAAGAGAGCTTCGGTCAATTGCGTCTTGCCACTTCCCGACGGACCGACAATCATCGTACTGGGCATACGTATCATGACGAAAGCAAGAAACAACGACTGGTACACTTCTTTTAAATGGCCCGCTTGCCTACCGCACCTCACGGGTAACGCTCCTCCCACTGGAGAGAACTCCCATCCTTGATTTTATACTTGTACGACCAGACTATTTATGTACGTCCAAACGGACATTGTCATCTTCTCTGGGGTTTCGATGTCCTGGAGCATCGGCATCTCCGTTGGGTATATTGTTAAAGGCAAACAACGTACAATTCTTGCCCTGTCCCCATTCACTGGGTTGGATCATGCTGGGACCATGATTCAGCAATGAACCACTGACTTCTAAGAAACGATGGTATCCCAACAGGTCTTTACGACCATTGGCTCCATTTAATTCCAAGGTCGGGTACGGATATTCTTCGCTGCCAATGACTTGATGAATCCGGATCACCCCATCTTTCTGGAAAGCGAACGGGTAATACTCCAAATCGCCATTGAAGCCCCAACAGTCCAACAACCCCACGATCAACTGGTCCGGCACCTGGCCCACAAACACGTTGTCTTCCGTGAACTTGGTGGTCCGTCCATCGAACGAAAATGTACGGATCTCGCTTCGGACCACTGGATAATTGGCCCACTGTTCTTTGACTTTTCTCTTGGCCTGCAGCGCATTGTAGACAGATGGGTTCAGCAACAAACGGCAGAGATGCAGCGTCACTTTGAGGTCGCCTTGACTCAACCTAACTTTGACGTTTGACACCCACACCACTGGTATTCGTTCCAAACAAAAAGAACTCGGGCCAGTTGCAAAACAATTCCAAGACGATATCCACGCCAGGCACCAGCACGCGTCCTGTGCGATAGGCTTCCAGATGCGGATGCATGATCAAGGTGGCTTTATTGTTGTTGTAGAACGGTACAGTGGCCGTCTTCAAGGGAGTGCTATCACCGTGTCCCCATCCATTCGTCGTGCAAATGTCATCGTCCGCTCCACCAGCAGTTAAGTGTTCTGTCACGTTCAAATAATTCACCAAATCTTGAGGCGCCAGCAAGGTCCCCCCCCCCCCCCCTCATCTCTATTATAATTCAGCAGCGTTTCCAAGAAGGCATTGTAAGCATACGTATCGGTCTGTTCTCTCATCAAAGTGCCATTGAACCGTAGATTCATGTGTTTGAAGAGTGTGTGACCCAGATTGTTGGTCACATAGACAAATCGGGTATTGTTGGCATCTGAAGCCGTGTTGGGATCGGCCACGATGCCATTCGTCGATGCCGAATTCAATTTCAATTCCACTTCCAAAAAACTCCGGTTCAAATCGACAAAATCGTCCAAGGCTGGGATCGAAAAGGTAATGGGCGTGATCCCCGTACTGGATGGACTGTACTTCATGTTGCGATACCCTGGCACAGTCACGTTGGCAGTGGGGACTGTAAACACGTCCAAACTCATCGTTGTTTTCTTTTTTTGTCTTGTTTAAAGTTTTTCGGGTCAAGAACGGGACTAAGGCGTACTCAGGAGGTCGTGACAGCGCTCTGTTTAACCATCCACCGATCTGACGTGGATGTTCAGTGCCTTTTATACTGGAACCTGGCGTCCGATACCGGCTCAATGCCTGTTGACGACGTGGACGCGATTGAACCACGTCATGTTCATGTTCCACCAAAGATGTCCCAGACTTTGCGTTTGGCTTTTTTATAGGCGTGCTGGCCTCCCGCTTTCACCCCAGCTTTGATCACCGCGCCCGCTTTCCGTTTGACTCCTCGTTTCAAGGTTTGTCCGATGACTTCTCCAACAACACCTAGGGATTTCCCACTGGAAGCCGTACGAAGTCCCGATTGCAACGATTCCAAGACCGCGTGCAGTGGGAGGATAATACCGCATCAGACTTCGACCTCTCATGTTGATGCTGTGTCTTTGCCTAGGGGCGACCGGGTTTTAAACGTGCACCCCATAACGTTAACGACAAAATTGAAAGGTGACGATGGTCTTGCCTTTTCCAAACGCCACGACTTCGCCGGTAATAGAATTCTCGTACCAAAGGATGCGACGCATTCCCCATGATGTTTTTGTTCACCTCATCCAAATACAAGAGCAAGGTTCTCGACGTCTGGGTGACGGCCTGTTCGAAAGCCGTATTGAGATTCCGAAACTTCCACTCCACCGTCTGACTCAGGAGGAGTTTGTCATCCAATCCGGTGGGGACAGACTACAGACGATTTGTAGGCCACTCAATCGAACTCACACGAACTCACACGGGTCATTTTCTGGGCATCCTTGTCGTAGAGGGAATATTCGAGATTGGGTCACAAGTTGTAGGATCCATCCTTCTTTTTCATCAACCATCCCAAGCGTAAGCCCACATGTTTCTGAATGGTAAATAGGATGTCAGATGAGATAGTATCGCGTAAGGTCTTCTGGTCCATCACGGCATCCTCTTCTTCCCAACAAAATGTCACCCATCTATGGTCAAGCACGCTCCCCTCTCCTATGCCTTGGGGCGTTGTGTTTCTCTGCCATTCCATCTGATGAAGGAAAGCTTTCATGAATCCCACCCCATCGACGATGGCGGATTGGTTTAGAATGAGATCATCACGGTGAACCGTATCTGTTTAGGTGTAGATTCGGTTGGCATAAACTCGGTACTGGTTCGATAACAAACTGTCTTGGTCGGGATCCAACAATTCTTTCAAATCCAAGCCTTGGTCGGGGATGGACACAGAGGTCAGACCCACTTCCCAATGTCCATCAAATTTCACAGGATACGGTAAACGGACTTTGAAACTGCTGCTGGTATTATTCGGAAATTCTGGCGAGCCATCGCTAAGTAAAACGACACAATCCATGACGTCAACGACGAAAACGCAATCGGACGCAAAGCGCTTGATCCACAGGAAATACTACTCGACGTCCATCGACTTCGGTCACACGAACCTGTACGATCTCAACCTTGGAGCCTCGGAGACTGTGATACTCGATATGTCGAGGTTCCCACCACATCCCCTCATTTTTGTAGGGGACCCATTGACCTTTGATCAAATTGACGTACACGTACGAAGACCGTTCAATGACAGGAGGCCATGTCGTCGCATGGAATCGCGCATAGGCCTCGTTCATCCGAATGAAACCCTACACCGTCGTCTAGAGTTTTCCATCCCTGTGACCTCACCGGCATCGTATTCAAGATCGATTGTTCCACCGTGTCTGTGATACTCTTGATAAACTCGACTCCCGTGGACGAGGGGAGTATATCACTGGTTCGAACGGTACCGTCAGCCTTCAGACTCCGGACCCCATCATGGGACACACATGAATACCTGCAAAGGTATCGGTTGGGATTCTTAATGCTAGACGAACGTGTGGCTGGGTGCACCAGGATGTCTTTAGGTTGCGTTGGAGCGGTGGGTGTAGGAGGGAGCGAGACGCCCGACAATCCTACTTCCCAGCGATCGTCCTCCTCCTGCCAGACACGATCTTTTGGCAGCCGTGCCTTGAAGTAAGACCGTCCATTGTCGGGGAACTCAGCCCGCCGCACGTCGCTCGACAGTGTGGCGTAACGAGGCATCTCTCAATTTTTTATTGTTTTTGTTGAGGGACCCTACTAGCGTTATTTTTGAAAATTGCTAGACGGTGTTCTCAATGGCGGACGGACGTGATATCTCCAGCTTTTTGTCATCCAGCCCGTTGCTCGTTGACTGTTCCTTCGACTTTGGGCGATTTTTGTCTTTTAACGCGGCCAAGAAGAGATTCATTTGGAATGGTTCTGTGGAAGAGCTTTCAAGGTTTATTGAGGTCAAGTTTGCGATGGGAAATGATTGTGATGGCGGCGGATTTGTTAAATCGAGTACTGATTCATGTGCCGTTTTTAAGTTGCCTAATGTGACTTTCAACTTTTATGCTAATACTAGGACGCTTCAAATTCAGGGCAGCGCTTGTATCGACGTTCGAAACCATCTAGAGGAGGTTGTTAGTCATCTGAAGTCGAAGGATAAGAAGGAGAGCGAGGAAGCCATTTCTATTGCGGACAACAACGAGAGTAGTGTCCCGGCGGTGAATGGCTTGAAGGAAAGTAGTGGCAGCCTCATTGACATAATGAAACAAATGTTCCAGCAAATTTTTCAAATGATGCTGATCTATTAAGATTTCAAGTGGAACCGAGTTCTAGGGTGTCAAATCAATCGACGAAAAAGAAAAAGAAAGGCAAACAAAAAATGTCGCAGGAACAGCGAGTAGCTCAAAATAAAAGAGGACACGAGTCTGGTTCCGCTCCTGACGTGGATCAAACGACCGCCAAACGACCTGTTGTCGTCATTGCTGGAGACTCCTTGGTAAAAAACGTGCAAGGCTGGCGAGTTTCCAACGGTAAGCGAGTCAAAACCGTAGTGAAGTCTTTTTCTGGAGCTTCTGTCAATGACATGTTTGATTATATTCAACCAACAATTAGACAGCACCCTGAACATATAATCCTTCATGTGGGAACTAATGACCTTAAGAATTCAAACCCAAGGAAAGTAGCAGAAAAAATTGTTGATCTTGGCAACCTTGTGGAAACGGAGTCTCCAAACACAAAGGTAACAATTTCAAGTTTATTGACGAGATCTGATGATCTTTCTCTGGCTTCAAAAATCAAGGAGGTGAACAAAATACTAAAGACTTTTGCTAATCAGAATGAGTGGGATGTCATTTCACATTCAAACTTAACAACCGAACATTTAAATTCTAGCGGTTTACATTTGAATTTTTCCGGTACCAAAGTTTTTGCCTCAAATTTTATGGGCTATGTTAGAAATATTTGAATTTCTGATGAATTGCCATTGTCTTCTACAATTGATAGTTCAATGTTGAAGTGAGATTCTCTTGAGGATTCTTTTTCGTTCCTCCCGCGTGAGCGTGGTTTTAAATTAGCTTCCCTTAACATAACTAGTTTACCTAAACACATTGATGAGTTGAGGATTCTGCTTGCCGACAGATCTATCGATATTTTAGCTATTAATGAAACAAGACTAGATGATAGTATATTGGACCTTGAGGTCCATATCTTGGGGTATGATATTATACGCCGGGATAGAAACAGGAATGGTGGTGGTGTCTGTTTTTACGTCAGATCCACTATCAACTATTCACTGCGTCTTGATCTGTCTGTTAATCAACTGGAAAATTTAGGTATTGAGGTACAAAAACCTTGCTCCAAGCCTTTTGTAGTAGCAACTTGGTATAGGCCACCAGATTCGCCTACGGAGATCTTTGGTAGGCTTGACTCTCAGGTCGGTAGGCTTGACTTGACAGTCGGTAGGCTTGACTCTCAAAATGTTGATTTGTACTTAATGGGTGATCTAAATTGCAATTTGGCCTCGTCTACATTTGATACTAACACGAATTTGCTAACAAGCATTGCTAATGTCTACAGTCTTCATCAGTTCATTAGAGAGCCAACTCGCATAACCAGTTCATCGTCAACTTTGATTGATTTGATCTTTACAAATTGCCCGGATAAGGTAGTTTGTTCGGGAGTCTCTCATGTGGGTATCAGTGATCACAATCTTGTCTACGTATATCGCAAACTTTGTATAGACCGATCGGGAAGTGGCCATAAAACTGTAACGTATAGGAAATTTAACAACTTCAGAAGTGAAAGTTTTTGGAATGACATTGCTTCCCAAAGTGGATGATCTCCTAATGCTTGAGGATCCTAATGATATGTGGCTGGCTTGGAAAACCCTGTTTCTTAGTGTTGTTGACAAGCAAGCATGCAATCATGTTTTCGATCTCTTCACTCAACGGTCACAGCTTTACTTGATGCAACTAATAATTGGGCTTATAATGTTGATAAAGGAAATGTAAATGCTGTTGTTTTCCTTGATCTTAAAAAAGGCGGTTGATACGGTTGACCATGACATTCTGTTATCTAAATTGAGTTCCTATGGTGTTCAAGGGAATTCACTAAATTGGTTTAAGTCATATCTGGATAACCGTTAGCAAAAATGCTTTATTAATGGTTGCTTATCTGATAAGCTACCTCTTAGTTGCGGTGTACCTCAGGGAACAATTTTGGGTCCATTATTGTTCTTGATATATATTAATGACTTATCGAACTGTTTGTTAAGCTCGCAGCCTAGGATGTACGCAGATGATACGCATCTAACATTTTCAAGCAATGATATAACCGCCATAGACGAGACTTTAAATCGAGATCTCGAGTCAGTCAATAATTGGCTTGTCTCTAATAAACTTACATTGAATGCAACTAAAACTGAATTTATGTTAATTGGCTCAAGGCAGCGATTAAGAGCGGATGTCAGTAAATATCGACCAGAGGTCTGCAAAATTGAAAAATCGAAAACACTCAAAAAAATTCACAAAGTAGCACTGGGTAAGCTGATAACATAAATATAATTTTTACTTCGATCCGATAAATATTTTAGACGTACGGGGGGTTATCGGTTTCGCGGCTCTCGGACCGGGTTTTACATGCCCGAGACGGTGTGTCACGAAAAAATCGTTTTAAAAATCAAATCAATTGTGATGCGAACAGCAAATAACTTATTCAGAAAAGTACATAATTATGCACATTTTAAAGGGTGATTTACTCAGTTTCAAGGCAGATGTAATATTTTGGAGATTTTTCATTATTTTCAATATTTTGAACGTTTCCGTTCCATGAAAAAATGGCAAATTTCAAAGCCCAAAATCGTCGACTGGTACCTCGATTTCAGTAAAGAGTCTTATACCACGTTAAAGAGCGTTATCTCTTCTTTCAAAATCTGTTTCCAAAACTACGGGCAACTTAAAAGAAAATTTTTGAGGCCAAAAAATACAAGTAGTACTTTTGTGAAATTTGAGCTTTCCTCGCTCAGCGGGGCGATGCTGAAAACTCGGAAAAATACTATAAGAAATCAGTTTGAGCAAAGGTGGTTTAACGTTATCAGCTTTCAGAAACCAAGACGTGTTTATCCAGCGATCTGATAGAATTTAAAACCGTTTGCTAACATAAAAGGCAGATGTAAGCTGTCAACTCCTGCCAAGTGCACGAGTCACGTAAGGTTGTCAAAAGGCAAAGCACAAAAATAAACCAGATAAACTCTAAAAATCACAACGTTTTTGCGTCCAGGAATTGGATTTTACCGAACAGAACAATGCTTATAAGTGTATGTTTCATACCTTAGCATGGGTGTCCTAGATATTGGAATTGAAAAACATCAAGGGCAGCATCGGCAAGAGAATCTTTGACTTCCATCAATCGACGGAGATTGCGTTACTTCTCACGGATTGACCGCTTACCACCTGTTCTTGGGCTCGTATTTCGAAGCAACACTTACAACTGGCAAGGCGCGCGGCACTGATGGCTTTATGATTAAGTTCTGAACTCTTCTTCACGAAACATTTACCTGAATTTACCGGAAATATGCCAAGACCAACAACAACACGAGCATTTGTCGGGTATTTGACGTTTTTTCGAGGAAAAGTTCGGGTAAGCAGATTCACGCAAAAACCATTTGGCTCAAAAAATGTTTTAAAGCCTACCCTGGATATGAAGCAACAAGTATTTCCTCGAAATAAGCTAAAAAATAAAAATAAAAAATAAAAAAAACAATTCACTCAGTGAATAAATGGGTGAAACAGGATTAACAGTTATCGAATTCTTGCCTAACCTGAGGGATTTCCCGATATGTAGGATGGACCCGAAAAGGGACACCTACCACGTTTCAAAGTGTCACTGGTTTAGACAAGCCTGCAAGTATCTTACGTGGGACGTTGGCCTCCCGTACAAATAACACGTTTCATTTGAAGTGAGACGCGACTTAGCTATGACGTGTCCTTTTTGAAAATTCGGATTGTTGTAGCTAAGCCGGAGCATTCCCTGTATTCTTCGGCCCTTTTTCGACATGTTTTATCGTCAATGAAGTCCTGCTCATAACCAACTATCTGTCAATCTTTTTCTGATTTTCACAATTTAGTTTTTCACTGTGTAGTTCAAAAATAACATTGTGTTTTCTTTTATTGCAGCAAGTAAGAGTTTTCGTAGGTAGAAATAAGACTCTCATCAAACGTTTAACTTAATGTTGCCTCTGTGATAAATATAAGCATGCCGGTGTTATTGTTTACTGACAATTTCACTCAAAAATTAATCCTTTACCAACCGGAACATATGACGCAAACTATGTATGTATACCAGCTTCTAACCATGGGCGTAGCGTGAGGTTTTGAAGGTGTACACATGCACGGACAAAGGTTGGACCTCCGAATTCCGAAGGTACTGCAAACTAGGGAGATCTGTAGCTCAGAAATGCTGTATCCTGTGTTTTTCACAGGATATTTTCAGTTAATAAGTAAATACAAAGGAAAATGCAAATATTAGTTGTTTAATTTTTTTTTTCTCTTAAAATGTGTTATCGGTAAGGTGCAATGTCTACGGGAAAAAAACAAAGAGGGTAAAGGGGACAGAGAAGGCATCCCCCATACACCCCCTATTCCATAAGTAATTCGTCTCGAGTTATTTTGAAGACCACAGATCCCAAGGGGGATTAGACAACAGCCAATCACATAGCGCGAATGTGTTCCGCGTGGATGACCCACGCTCATAGCCACGCGTCCTTCACGAATTGACGCAGAAGAAAATGGCGGAAGACGCGGAGAGCGATATTGCTATTTAGTTTTGTCGACGAAAACGACTACAGAGATATTTCTGCTAAATCTGTGTCAGCGAAACGGAAATTAAAAAACAATCGCCCTTCCTCTCTTGTGAGCTAACAGTGCAGCAGGGAAATCCTTAACACACTTAATATTCTCTCAGGATCATTTATAATTTACAGATTGAAGAGAGCAATTAGTCTTTTATTATTCAACAAAAATAACACTTGGCGTCCTACTTGCTTTATTGTACAAACGACCGGTTTCAATAGACCGGCGAAATTTCTCATTTTATTAAAGCACTGAGGTTACGACAACTTCGAGTTAAACTGATTTCACGGGTTGTCAAAGAATCTAGCGATTCCCTTTTCGCGTCAATATTCAGAAATGCTCTCGATCTCTTTACGCTTTCATTGCCTTTCGCCCGACATGTTTTGCACGGCGTTTAGTCGAGCGAAACCTCCACGAAACATCCACGCAGCGCGCGAAGTAACTTTATCCCGATTCTAAAAATATCTCGAGACGAATTGCCTATGGAGTAGGGTGTTGTGTATGGGGGATGCCTTCTCTGTCCCCTTTATCCTCTCTTGGAAAAAAATTAAAACAGCGACGCCATCAAGGAGGTTTCAAGAAAAAGGCGAGACATGTCTAACCTTCAGACGGATAACGACACTAATGTAATGCGAAAGATTTATCAATCATCCCGATTTTATGATAATAATGCTTTCTGGAAATAAAAAATAGACATTTTCCAGATTTCAGCTGTACGCACGGGCGTATGTGCGTATAAAGGACGCTACACCCTTGCTAACTTAAGACCCGCTCTTATAAATGGGACATTCAAGAAGCGTTATTCAAGAAGCGTTATTCAAGAAGCGTTGTTAATCTGTTTTGTGTATGATCTCAGGTATTTTTTGTTTGTTTGTTTGTTTTTACATCGTTTCATAAAAAGTTTTTACGGTTCATTTCTGGCGACGTTTCTCGAAACTCGTTATCAGCACTGTCAGCACTGGCCATACCGGGGAGTTGGTAGTGTGTCTTTCCTTGCTGAAGAGGCCGAAAACTGAACGTTTCTGTAAATAACAAAATACACCTTCCCTGCATACCTTAAAAGCACCGAGGAGCTTTAAGTTTCGTTATTTTCGCCAGCACTTTTCAATTATTGCACAAACATTATATTGCGTACCGGTTTGCTCGTGGTAGAGGTCCATACCCAGCTCCTGTGGTTGTGAATTTCTTCAAGGCCGAAAATTTCAGTGAGAACCGAAAACAACAGCTAAAAGGAAGCACACAGTTTGAACTAACCAAGGAAAAGATGCTTCTGATTTTCTAAAATGTCATTGATGCACAGTTCAATTAGACTTGATACTACCACTCGGGCAACCACAGGGACAATTCCAGCCCTTCAAGCCCGGGGCTGCGGAGTTGTTTGAAGTGGTCATGTCCCGGACTTTCGGTGGTGGGTGGCGAGGCAAATCGAAAATAACTTCTCTTTAAGTCTGTTTTTGTGAAGTACATCACTTCTTGCGCGGTTGATAAGATGGCGGCGGACTCCGTAGCTATGGAAAGGTCCTTGTATAATATGTCCCGGCAACATACAGGGCATCACGTAATTGACGTCAACACCTTGACTCAACTCCATGGACAGGGAGAGGCGAAAAGTTCCATCATATGATACCGTAAGTGATGCATGATTCCTAGACGTGAATAGTCTGTCCACAGAGTTTATCCTTTTGTTTTTGACAACGCGTGAGTGAATGAGAGTGCAGAAACGAGTCCTAACCCCACCCAATTGCCCAAACGTTTACTAAATCCCCGCGCTTTTAATTTTTGTACAAGAACAGAACAGGTAAGTTCTAATCTTTCATTTAATTTCCATGTGCAGTTTACAAATAAGAACGTGGTTCCCTTTGGTGGAGCTTGAAAACAACGAGACATAGCTATGTAGCAGGCCCTTCGAAGTAGGGCGCGATAAAGAATGGGCGCGCGAGGAGACATGCGTGTCTCTCTAAACAAGACAATCACCAAATCGAAACAAACTCAATATGGCAGAAAATATAGTGGTCGATTTCATAGGGATACACCACCGAACCTCTTATGCCTGGTAATGTTGTTATAATGCTTATCTTTCAATTAAAAGAATTAATTAAGGTCAAAAAAGTTAAACCTTGTCGTTTCTTTTTCCTTTCCTTTTCCCCGGCTTTTTTTTTTGTGATAATGCCAAAAAAGTGGGTCGGTCGGACGACGCTAAACGAAGAAAAAAAGGGGGATGTCCTTTTAATATAGTTATTTGGCTCCCTCAGAGTATAAAAGTATAAGTTCACAAGGCCAGGATCGAGCGTATACTGAGTAATTAAATGACATTGACAAAAAATCAACGAAAGGCTGACTCTATAAGGCGCTACCTGGCAAACGAAATGGTGAACAAGAAGTGCTGCCTCTCATTTAATAGAGACGTGAAATACTAGGTAGACCACATCCTGAACACCCGCGAAAACCGCAAGAGAGGAGTACTCAAGGCTAAGGAGACTAAAGCCGGAAAAAACAACAGGAGTCTTGAGAAACGTCCTTATCCTATTCTGTCCGGGTTCGTACTTTCAAGGAAGCACTGATCAAGAGTCATACCTAAGGAATGAAAACTTCTCGCAGCTTCCTGCGAAAGCATGCAAAGAGTGACAACAG
>OX421450.1:24306266-24321266 GCA_949126865.1 Montipora capitata | reverse complement strand
CCTGTCTTGTTCTTCACAGGCACCACCCAAGCATATTTGGACAACACGTCGATGACCGTCAAGAGATAGCGATGCCCACCATTCCATTGTTTGAGAGGTTGCATCTCCACCAGATCGGCTTGCTCCCAAGACCAGGAGCGTCTCGAACCCTCGTCGAACGGGGCGATGCAGTGTGTAGGCCAATTCCCCTTACAATTATCGTAAGGCTTCATTCCCCGTCAATCATTTAGCTTGAGCGTACCGAGCCACACCACCCAATGAACCCGGGGTCTGAGGATCCGTGTACGCACTCACGATGGGAGTGGCGGCGACGCGGCGGCGGCGTTTCCGTTTTGACATGTTTTGGTGACAAGCCAACAGATCGTCAACTCCAGATTGGTCGGGATGTCCTGCGGATGATGCTTTTTAAGGGTTTGCCACGTATGATAAGCACATTCGGGTCCAAGTGTCGTCATCAACCCGTCCATATAGATGACAAAATGACGCCACTTATAGTGGATCCCTTCTTTCATGACTTCGAACACCGCTAGGGTATCGATGGGTTCATCGGCAGGAAATCCATCCCATTCGTGTCTGCCTCCGAGCACCTGCATCATTTCCCGACAGAGCCAAGTCAACAAACGCCAACGAACCTGTTGTTCGAATTCGCGATAAGGGATTTGGATCACATGAGCGACGACCGCTCTCAACAAACGTCGTCCCAGCTCAACACACGACATAATGACACACACAGATTTGAGGGTTCAAGCTTTTATTTATACCTTATCGATTTCCATCTCATGCATTTTCAATTGTTCAAAACAAGCATGCAACAGTTCGGGCATAATGGGGCGGGTGCATTCTAATCGCCGGCACCACCTCTGCTGCAAGTCGTCGTGTTCCATCCACTTCTTCTGCTGAGCCATCCATCCCCGCTTTCTCACGTACTTCTCTAGTTCTTCCTGCAACTTTTCGTCGAGCAGGCTGGACACCTGGATCACCACCGTTTCGTTCTCTGCTTCCTCCAACTCTCGCTTTTTTCTGGCTTGATGAGCGTCCAGTATAGCGTCCACTTCGACCAACCCACTGGCTTTTTGCTCCCTTTCTCCTTTCCAGCCATTCTTTCTGGCCTCTTGCAATCGGTGCTGAAAGATCTGGTCCGACCACTCACGGTCCAACCATTGGAAGAACCGGAAGGGCATGTTCTGGCGACACGTCAAGAAAAAGCGACCCACATTGGTGGAATCAGTGTTCCCCCTTCGTACAACTTTACTTTTCTCCCCACAAAAACAGTGCCATGGTCCTCTCTTGATATCGTAATGGAGTTGTGGTGGTACTTCCATTTGTAGGCTCGATCCACACCCACCACCCAAGACGGACACACCTCGTTGTACTCTTTACAAAAGACGTATCCGAAGGACGGATCATCTCGGGTCTGGTTCTCACCTAAAGGTGTCTCATGGAACGGAAACAAAGGTACCTTGGGCTCTGGGGATGGTTCCGGTAGGGGCACAATCAAGGGTTCCAAGACTGCGCCAGGATCTAAGTGAGGTGGTGGCTCAATAGGAGTCACAACGGTCGGTTCTTGAGGTTCTGGTTTCACCTCCACAGGGGTCGCAACCGTAGCCCTTGTGTAAAAAGTAAGGGTTCCATCATCTCTTCGTAGTTGGGCAAGTCATGTAAATCAGAGACTGGCTCTAACAGTCCTTTCCATTCCGCACTGAGAGGCCTTCACACCACTGTCTCTGTTGGTGGGTCTGAGGTAACGAGAGCATACAAGGTTTCAGCCGCTTTGTTCAACTCCGCTTCGTCTCGTTTCTTTTTCTCTTCCACTTTTTCTTACGCCACTCCGCATCTTTTTGATATCGGATTTCCTTGGAGTCCTTCATGATCTTGGCAGGCAGTTCAGCCGCTCCGCGGACGACATCTTGCTTTTTGCTAGCACGAGAACGTTTAGCTGCTTTCTTCTTCTCCTCCTCCTCCTTCTCTTCTCGAAACGGATAGCAAGCAGGCGACAACTCTCCGTACTGCCAAGAGATACTCATCTTCTTCTCAAGACAACTGACAACGAATGAAGTGTGTCTCGCGTATTTATGGTTTGACGGCAGCATGTGATCTCAAATTCCAGGGTCTGTGATTGTCTCTTGAGGATGGTGCCACATTCCAGCCGCTCTGTCATTGGCTCCTCAGAGTGGCGTCAAGGACATTCAAGGTCAGTCACATTCCGGCCGCTCTGACATTGGTCTTTAGAAAGTGGCCTCAGCTTCTGTCCACATCAACACCCTTGGGTATATAGAGTCGTGCCAGCTAGAACAGTCAGTTTGTCATGAGCTTGGAGAGGTGCTGTAGACGTATAGACTTGTTGCTGGACGCTCTCTTGTGTGAGTGCTGCAAAGAAAATACAGACGAAGAAACAGACCTCATTGACCAGATGACTTGGGTTCTCCATCAAAAATTGTCGTCAGTGCCGGTTTGTTCACTACCTCCTCCAGAAAGCAGACGATCTCGATGTCCCACTCCGATATAAAGACAATCGGACTACAAAAGAGTAATACGACACTGGAAGTGTGCTATCGACGCTTGGACGTCCTTCTAGATTGCTTGTTGTGTTTTTGTTGCATATACGAAAAGGATCAGTTGCCTCTTGAAGCTTTGGCGACTTGGGAACCCGATCGGAATTGCAATGAGTGTCGCTACCTCTTCCAATGGGCCTACGACCTCAAGGTCCCTCTCCCAGCCCCTTACCACACCGAAGAAGATTCTGACTCCATCGACAAAAAGGACCCACCTCGATAAAGTATGCCTAGTGATCTACCTAGAAGGATTTTGTTTGGGAGACCAGTTTCTTCCTAGGGAACTTGGCTGGTTCGATTGGACGGGTCAACACAGGGGATCGATTCATTACAAACCTTCCGTGCCTTGGCCCAATCTCTTGCCTAAAGATCGGCCAACGGCTTATTACTGTACGACCCACATCTACGGGCTCCTGTACTATCCACATAGTTTGTACCATCTGGCTCATGAGTTAAAACAATACAAGACCGCAAAGCGTTCTCACATCGATTTGGAACCTTTGGGTTGCCCGAAATTCAATTATCTCCTGCGTCTCAGTTCTGTAGGTTCTTGCGGACAACACGAGCACCCTCTACAGCTTCACTGTCCCCAAGTGGAATGTTATCACTTTGTACAGTGGATGCGTGGTCAAAGGTGGTTGTCCACCCAGCCACACTATAGACACTTCCGATTTTTTCCCGAACGCATGTAAAAACACCAGTTGTTTTTCTGATTAAACTTTGTTTTATTTGACATTCATGTGTGATTTCTTTATGACTGACCTCTATGTGTCTTTTTTAAAAAAGTAGGACTCGATTGGGTCCTTAAAGTCTTCTGAAACTAGGGAAGAAAGGGGTTCTCAAACCCATGTGGCGTTTTTAAGGGAGTCCTGCCCCAGTCCCTCTGCGGGAAGTGCGGTCGAAAACGAGATCGTCTGATCGGTATAAAATAGCGCATTCTTAGTAGGTGACTCGCTTATTATAATCACAATGAACACACCAAATTGGCTGAAACAGAAGAAACAAAATGTTTTCGTCCATGATTAGAAAAAATAAAAATAAAAGAAAGTTCAATACATCATGCTCGAATCGGACTCAAACCGGCAAAAATGAGATTGACCGTCTTTTGTCTTGCCGTTTGAGCTATCCAACCTGCAACGTACTGTTCAGGGATGTGGTACAATACATGTACATGATGACGTTAAAAACTTGGACAACTTCAAGGACGGGAGTGTTCGGGCAATTTTTTTCTTGGCGGGAAATGGCGTGGCAGCTTTGCATTTGCAACCCGTGTTTTTATGAAAAGGAAAAAAAAATTATCTTTTCGAGATTCTCTTTTTTTTCTCCGACATGGACGCTGGCAAAAACAACAAAGGAAGCGTGAACGTGTTCGTGCATGGAAGCAGACCAACCGCGATAAAGTTCTAGCTCAAAAGAAACGATAAAGCGAGCGACATCGAGCAGAGATCCAGGAGTCAAAGAAACTTTATGCAGCCGGACATCGGCCCCTACACTGGTTGACTCGTGTGTTCAACTATTTTGCAAACTTGTATACAGTCAGCATCAGAGAAGGTTATTTCAAGCAAGTTTTCAGCAATTACAAACGGAAGATTGCTTACGTGAACTCCAAAATATCCGAACTGGTCTCTTGCAATTGTAGGTAGGCTATTAATACCTTCTGCTTTACTGTTAGAAGAATCTGACTTGTTTGCATTATCGTCACACTGTGATAGTTCTTCTGAACTACTCATCCTGAAAACTATCCATTTAGGAAAGTTTTAGCTAATGGCGAACCGTGAGCACAAGAACAGTTTGTTTTGAAAATACACTTTGTTATTTCTTCTTTCTTGGAATGTCTCCAGAACCATATTGTATGCTATTGAATCTTGTCTTTCCTTATCCCAATCCTCTGCTGTGTCCAGTGGATTACTAGCTTTCTCATCTAATGAAGCACTATCTTGGAGATTAAAAGCAGACTGTTTCATTTCCTCATTCTAAGCAAGAGTTTCGTTCAAAGATATTTCATCTGCATCCTCACACATTTCATTGCAAATGTCCTTTGAGAGTTCAAGGATAATTTCCTCTCTTTTCTCAGAAGAAACAGTTTGGTATGTTGGGATTGTTTCTGCATTTTTCCCCTTTGGTTTCATCTCTCTTTCATCTGGACCTGTAAGGGTTTACAAAGGTATAACACAGCCAGATATTTCAACAAAACTATCCAACCACCACATTTGCAACCTTGTTGGTGCACATAACTTTCAAGTCCAGGTGTAAATTTCTAAAAGGAAAGAAACTTTGTAGTTGTGTTTTTCTTTCGCTAGTCTTGAAAACACCTAAAAAAGTAACTTTTTAGTTCTCGAATTGCTTTCTGGACCCGAAAAGTTAAAGAGATGACAAGAGTTCCTCGAAACCGTTTGTCAATTCCCAAGTTTGCATTTTCAAGGCAGGCTGTTTGCAGTTTCAAGAAATAACACATTTAGATGCCTTTAGTTCATCCGCTTGCGAGTCGTTTAGAGAGCTAAAAGAAGCGGGGCCAACTGGTTCAGCTGAAACCTTTAACATGTGTCCGTCAACATCTATTTTAAAAGTCTTTTTCTCTTGTGGTGAAGAGGACACGCCGTTATGCGGACTTACGACAGCAACCTCTTTACTGACACTTCTTGATTTCTCGTGAATATGTATTCTGATTTCTTCCAATTCCTTTCGCAAACTGCGAAAAGAAACAAAGTGAACCAATTAGCTTAGGAACATTCTCCATTGGCTGCATTAAACATACCAACTTCTTTTGATGCATCATTCATCACATCTTCAATGACATGCACATTTGTCACCACAAAATGTTCATCAACAATGATGCCAGATCCATGATCAATTTCAACTTTCTGAGAAGCTTCATTGTACTCCTTCTCTTTGGATAAAGCACCTTCAGCGGTTCCTCCAGAGCCACTCCATTTGATACAGTTCTGCAGACTCTTATTTTCACACTGTATCCTTTGTCTAGATGGAGATACACTTGGTATCTCACTACTTCCATTTTGATCTTTGGGTGTTTTGTTCTGAACGCAGATGCAACCAATTCATTAAAAGTTTAATTGGTACTTTGTTGCTCCATTGTCCTTGGAAATAGTAATATATTGTTCGATACAGAGAAGATCATTTTCAAGCTGACCTCCATTGTAATAAGCAACACCGAGACAGTCTTATCCCCCCTACATCTTTAGCAAGACTAAGGATTTGTTCGTAGTACTCTATGGCTTGCTTAAAATTGCCCAGACTGTGATAAGCGTTTCCGAGATTACCATAGACTTTTCTCTCCCAAGCCCTACCCAGGGTGGGGGTGCGCGTGCTGGGCACCAAGAAAAAAACTGAGTAATGACACTAAGGAACTGAGGTGACTTTAAGGAGACTCCACTGGGATGTAACCGGTGAGATGATTGCGTTCTGGATCCTCTCATCGGCTGGCCACATCCAAAATCAGCGTGGATCATAATAAACTAGGGTGCATGTGCGGGGCACCGTCTTCTTCTTGTTCATAGTGTGACATTTTTTGTGCTTTTTTCCTCTTGCTGTACAAATAGTACCGTTGTTGATTTTCTTGTACATTAAAACCTGTTGGATTTCATTTCTCCTGCGGTGTTTTTTCTGACGGTAAGGGGCCTCCAACTTTGAATTTCCAACATGATGACGCAAAACACCCACGCCTGTTTCCTGAGGGTTCGCACAAGCGAGGTGTCACGTGTATTTGACGTCATCGTTTGAATTTTGAATTTCCCGCCAAAAATTGTATCGACCAATCAGAACGCTCCAATTCCAACCGTCAAAAGTACAGCGAAAGAGCTCCTACCGCAACTGATAGTAGAAAATCGTGCTGCCCAATCGCGCCCAAATTGATTGTATATGGATTCCTGGCTGGTTTTAATCTCATGTTGTTCATAGTTGAGATGACTTTGTAGGGAATGAAAACTCGTAAAGCTCAGAGAGCAGCCTGCCTGTGGACATGAAAACATAGTCGCACGGCTTAACAGCTCAAAGTCCTCTTCCTGGCAAAGTTGCAAGTACTGACTAACCATTGTAGACCTCGTGACTGTTCGAATTTAGTCGTTAGTGGTTCGTACAATTTGTGCATTGTATTTTAGGAATGTTAGGTAAATTGCTTTAAAGCCTGTGGAATAGTCATTTTGCAGTAAACATTGCGTGACAATGACAGCTTTTTCGTGGCCGCCAGTATATACCGAGATTGTGCCTATGGGCAGGGCAAACCACCATCTTTTCTACTTCCTCATGCGAAAGATTAAACTTTGCCGCCCTTGCGGCATATTCGGTGACTTTCGTATGTGAAAGGTTGCAGCTTCTTAGACGATTTTTTAAATCGACAACGCACTTATGAAGGGCAAAAAAGTCGTCTTTACCGCGCGAGGAACCACACTTCACAGGTGCACCTGCCATTTTGGTACTTTGCCAGTAGCGTAAACTGCGATGCAGGTGGTCAGTGGGTTGCAAATAGCTATGGACCGCTTAGGAGAATGACGTAAGTTTCGAATGGAGAACGGTCTAGCTTTATGTAGAGAGAGAGAGAGAGAGGGGGGGAGGGGAGGGGGCGGTATTTAGTGCTTGTAGAAAACATAATGTGCCAAGGTGGGGTAGTGCATCATCTGTTAAGTGCTAGGAAGTAACGCAACTTTCAACCCTTGGTTTCAGACGAAGCTGGATGGCCGCTCAATGTATTAGAACGATTCAGTAGCTGAAGAATGGAACTATACAAAGTTCTGTACTGTTTTGACAACTTATTTTCTATAATTACTTATATAACAGCTGGAGTCACGTTTGAATAGCATCAGAAAGCTCGATTAGGGGTTGCTTATGCCTTGATCAGCCAAGGCTTCTTAGAAATTCTGTTCAATATCCTGTAAATTAAAAGATAAAATAATTATGGTAAATGCGAAATGATTTTCAACAAATAAAAAAGGAATACTATAACAGGTGAGCATTTGAAAGATTTCCGCATTCTGGATTCCGGATTCCATAACTTCCACAAATCCCTCCAAAAACATGGCGGACAGTAAATAAGTCCACGTTCACCGCCTTGTCTCCCTTCTTCGTTGGGATAAAACCATAGCCACATGGAAAAAAGTGATTGAAACTATGCAATCTTAAAGGAATAGACAATTTTCGAGTGTTTTCTCGCTTTCTATTCTGACAATCCTTCTGGACATTCGCGATGGAGAAACGCATGAGATCGCATGTTTCGCTAAGTGGGTCTAAGGGGCTAAGTGTGTTCCAAAACAGTTTCCATGATTCTAACCTGTATTATTTTAAAGATAAAGGTTCAATTAAAATACAGTCGAAGTGGTCGTAACTGGAGCTGGTCGCTTACGAAAATGGGCTCTCGTAAGCGACCACGCCCTAAAACAGTAGAGGCTGGTCGCTTACGAGAGCTTTTAGCATAAAGATTTGGATATGTAAATGAGTTATTAATAGTGTTGTATAGTATAGTATTGTAGATAATATTTAGTTATTGCTTGTCATAGAAGGGGTTTGCGAAGGTATAGTTCACGCATAAAAACGTCTAATTTCTTATTCAGATGATTACAATGCGTAGCACAACAACTGCCAAAAAGTGCTAACGTACGGATACAGCACTAAGGCGCAATTATGACATCATATATCAGTTCTCTATATAAAAAAGTAAAACAGCAATAGTTCAGACAACAGTATTTTGAGTCTCTAATCGAAGTCTTGTAAGACATAATAAAGAAGTTCTTGATCGATAATTGTTTCAATGAGTGGAGTTGTGAATCCACCAAGACATCTCTAACGTGTGCAACAGCTTTACACAGTTCTTTGTTACTCTGCCAATCAGAAAACTCCGCCAACTTATTAACAAGACCGAGAACTCCCTTGACAGAACTGACCTCTGGAGTCATCAAAGGAAGATCAAAATCATCGCTAGCTTCGTCGTCATCACTCTCCTCAGCAATCCCTTCTACAATTTCAGAGCGCAAATTCTCTCTCCAGTTTGGCGAAGAGGTGTCTATCGGTGGCTCATATGCGTCTACGTCATCATGAAAGCTTGACATGTCAAGATCTTGCCCCGAGGTAGAAATCTTGGACAGCAAAGTTTCCATCTCGAGCTCCTCCTCGCCAGCAAAAGGATCGTCAATCTCACTGGCTTCTGCTTCATCGGGATACACGTGCTTGAAACACCTAGCTATAACTTCTGGCTTCACCTCCTCCCAAGCGCTCACCATCCACCTGATAGCCATCAACAAGTGAACAGACTTGATGATCTCACTTGCTGATTTTTGACCATCAATTTCACTGGCAATGTATCGCAAAAGCTTCCGTCGATAATGCACCTTCCATGTTTTTATGATGCCAGCATCTAGGGGTTGAGTGCGTGAGGTGGTGTTCTTTGGTAGAAACTCAATTTTGATATTCGAGAACATACCCTTTATAGAAGAGGGATGGCAGGGCGCATTGTCCAGAAACAAGAGGATCTGTCGGTCAGTCCGCTTAAGCTTGTTGTTTAGTTTGGTCAGGACGTTTATCATAATGTCTGACTTCATCCACGCCTTGTCATTACTGAAATAATCAGCTCCACAAGGACGAGAGATATCCAGAAAACTTGCAAAACAGCGGGGTTTTTTACTACTGCCAATTAGGATTCGGGTTTCCTTTCCACCAGCGGCATTCACAAAAAACGCTGCTGTGATTCTTTGCTTGGCATTTTTCCCACCTCTGCAGCGCTTGCCCCTTTCTGCTAAGGATTTCTCAGGTAGCGCTTTCCACATTGTACCAGTCTCATCCTGATTCCAAATGTCGGCTGGTTCAAAACCTCTTATCAATTCCTTTACCCGCTCTCTCCAGCTTTCGAGTGTTTTTTGGCAAACATCTCCCTCCTCACCGGCAACACTCATTTGCGCTACATTGTGCCTCTGCTTCCATTTAGCAAGCCAACCATCGGTGCCTTTAAACGAAGTTTCGCCAAGCTTTTCAGCGATTAGTCCCGCTTCTTCTCTTAACATTGATCCAGCAACTGGAATATTTGATTATCGCGCTCTCATATACCATTCCCATAGTAAACTGTTAATCTTCTTGAATTTTTCATTGTTTGATCTTTTACAGTTGGTAGCACTGTTCGAAGACCATGCCTCAAGAATACTCTCTTTGTTCTTTAATATCTTGATAATTTTGCGTCTTCCCACATTCGAATCTTTTCGCCAGCTTCCTGGTACTTTCCCGCGGTTTTGAAATGCGCGTATCACTTCCACTTTTTGGCCAAACGTAAAACATTTTCTTGTGCTGTGATTTTCCTCTTTGGTTCCTAGAGCTTTGGCTGTTTTCTCTTTGGTTCCTTTAGCTTTCTCCTCAGACTTTCCTTGGAACAGTTTGCGCAATAATCAACCGAAACACCTGCTTTCCAACCAGCAGTTTCTTCGCTTGCGGGGACGGAACAATTCTTTGACTTATTGCACGTAGGTGTCTTGCAGCTCAAACAAACGTAATTCGTTGGACTCGAGCAACCTAAACAAAGAGACATTTCGAGAGAAATCGAGATGTACAAATCACCTTCGGTATCGAGAAAGAGTATGCATTACTGTTCTCGTGGTGGCGATTTTACCACATTTTGACAGTTTAACAGGACGCATACCTCGGAGTATTTTGATTTCTAACGAGTCTCAGCATGGCTGACATTGAAACTTCAAGCATTACTGTCGAATCGTTTATTCGTGGGTACAATGTATATAAAGATGTAGCAGATTGGGATCCACAGCTTCAAGAGGAGAGAATTTTGAAACGTGAGCCAAACAATAAAAAGGATAACAATGCGGTGGCGGTGGTCAGACCTTTGATCTCACTGGATATATCGGAAAGTCAAAAATCATCTGGAAGCCCCAGAACAAGCCGAAGAGCCAGACAAACATTCCATCCAACACCGTAGATGAACACGAAGACGAAATACTTGGTCACATCCCTTTGCGAATGGCGCTAATTGTAAGCAAGTTTCTAAAGCGGCTCACAAACAAAGGAAAGGTGGTCGTGACCGGAAAGCGAGTAAACCGCGGGGCTGGCTATGGCTTGGAAATACCGTGCACCTACATATTTTCTGGAGACAAAAATATGTCACTACCTTGGCTGAAGTCGAAACTTGAAAGTCTCAACTACGAAGTTCTATAATCATTTCATTTTCTAAACTGACCGCAGTTTATGAAACACTTAAATCATAAATGAACCACTCATCTGCTCCACTTAGCCGGATATCACCTTGAATTTTTAATTGAGATCTTTAAGAAAAAAACCATTGGCGCAATACTGTATGTCGTGCATTAGGGTTACTGTTAATGTGATCAAGAAGTGTAATCTTATCAAAGTGTTGACTAATACGAACCAGACTCTTTGAGTGGTCGCTTACGAGAGCTTAAAAACAAAGGAAAAGACCAGTTGGTAATTCCCAAATGTGGTCGCGGTCTCCTATGGGAGCGGTCGCTTACGAGAGCTTTTAATTACAGAGTTTGAGTGACAATTCAAACGGGATTTCACAACGGTGGTCGTAACTAGAGCTGGTCGCTTACGAGAGTGGTCACAAGGAGAGCTTCGACTGTAACTAGTAAAGTGGGAGGTTTGGGACGCGCTCTTTTATCCGGAGCAATCGGTTGAATTTTGAAAAAATTCCATATTTCACAAGCATCTCAGGTCCGAAGAAAATTTGTCAAAAAAATATTACAGAAGCGAATTTCTCCAAACTAGTTTCATATTTGTTATATACCTATTTAAAGAAGTCTATAGGAAAATTATGAGCGAAATCTATTTTGTGGGCAAAACTCGATATGAGGATCTTGTAGAGTCTGGCTCTCAAAAAAATTGCCTGGAACGCTGCAGTTCAATACCACCCAACTTAGTCCCTTCTGTTTTTGAGTAACACGTACCATAGGCAACCCAGTGTACGCTCAGAGAGCGTCTAGTCCGTAAGAAAGATACAGATCCACATTTGATAAAAAAATTGAAGGCCGTTAACTCTTTTAAACTGTGATTGTAAGATAGCTACGAAAGCCATAGCAAATGGGCTAAAGAATGTGTTCCCTAAGCTAATTTACAACGACCAAACAGGTTTTATTAAAGGTCGCTTTCAAGGGGAAAACATACTTTTAATTGACAGCATTATTAAATACGCCTCCTAAAAAAAATACCAGGCCTTTTACTGTTTGTTGATTTTGAAGAAGCCTTTAATTCCTTGGATTGGACCTTTATTATCACAACTTTAGAAAATTTTGGTTTTGGTCATCTTTTAGTCGTTGGATCAAGCTTTTCTACAAAGATATAGAGAGCTGCGTTCTGAACAATGATTGGGCAAGCAATACCTTTAAACTTCAAAGAGGAGGAGGCAAGGCTGTCCTCTTTCTCCCTATCTTTTTATTTTATCGGCCGAAATATTAGCAAAAGCAGTCAAAAGGAATAACATAATTAAGGGAATTTGTGTGAATAATGAAGAGATAAAACTAAGCCAATACGCTGATGACATTACCTTTATTGTTGATGGAACGAAAGAATCCTTGACAGCTACCTTTCACCTACATGAGCGTTTTAGTCTCTCTTCTGGCCTTAGAATTAATTATAAAAAACAGAATCATTATGGATCGGTTCTTGTGTAGGTAAAAAAGAAAAATCTCCTCCCAGAAAAAAATATCCAATGGAATGAATGTAAAGTTAAATTTCTGGGTGTCTGGCTCTCTACAGATCCCAATATATCACCTTGAGTTTTAAATAGCTGGAAACTTAGACGATTAACACTCATAGGAAAAATTGTCCTTCCTACGAGTTTAGCTGCTTCACATTTACCCTATATATTAGCGCCACTGGAAACGTACCAAAGATTTCTCGAAGAGATAAATAAAATATTTTATGATTTTTTATGAAATAACAAAGGAGATAAGATTAAAGTGCCCCTAACCATTCAAGTTGTTTTTTTTTGGGTAGATTTTCGTATCTTTCAAGAAGTCATTTTTTGGAATATATATTTTAAATATTGAATCCTGACTTTTTTTTACGAGCGCTAAAAGCGAAGGTAGTGATGACTACTTTGTCACCTATCGTTCGCATTAGTCCCCCACTCGGCCGAATGTATCTATTTATCAAGAGTGACGTAAGACAAGGACAGCGTGCAAGCTTGAGTTCCTGGAATGTCCTTTTCTTACATCACAGTTTCAAAAAGTTGTCAAATATCGGACGCTTCTCATTGGCTCTTCAAGCACTCGGGAGAAAATCAGGATTCAATATTTTAAAAATATTTTAGCAAAAATGAGTTCTTGAAAGATATGAAATCTGCCAAAAAAATAACAAGTTGACGGGTTAGGGGCACTTTAAACGTAATGTTTTGATTAACAGTTACGATAAAGGGAGGTTCAAAATGATCGACATCTTTTCGTACAATAAATCCCTTAAATTAGCTTGGGTAAAAAAAGGATCTTGATGCGGAAAGTATGGGAAAATGGAAACTCTTCTTTGAGGAAGAGCTCGAGAAATATGGTGGAAAGCTTCTTTTCAGGGGTAACCTCAATAAAAAGGATACTATGGAGTTAATTGATGTCAACATCGCCCTAATCCGAGAAATTCTGTGTATGTGGGCAGAAGTTAATTTCGAAGGGTCGGTCCAATCGCAGAACCAGTTTTTGGAACAACCTCTATGGTACAACTCATTAATCAGAGTAGGGAAGAAACCTATCTTTTACACCAAGCTATTTTTGAAAGGAATTTCTAAAGTTAAACACATAATGAGAGATTACAACAAGTTTTTCTCTTTAGCCGAGGTATCGAATATCTACAACATACAAATAGAACCATTAACCTTTCTTGGACTCGTATCTTCAGTTCGGTCTGTTAGAACCCCTGTGACAGAGGAATCAAGTGAAACAAGAGACTAAGATTTCTATATATCTTTTATTAACAGACGCAAGGCCAACAAACTGGTTTATAAAAAGCTCATATCTATGAAAGGTAATAGCTCTGAAAAAAGCCAAATAAAATAGGACGTTAACTGTGAATCAGACAATTGCCATAAACCTGACTCGAAAAACGCCTATAAACTAGCTTTTCTCTGCACGAAGAGTACTAAATTGGCCAATTTTCATTATAGCTTTTTAAATAGAATATTACCGAAGGATTGGTTTTAATGGGTTGCGAATATGGCATGGTATATTCTTCTTCTTTCTTTTCTTTTTTTTTTCGTGTTGCCTGTCCCTCCCCTGCTAAGTGGTGTCTTGTGCATAGAGTCTTCTTTTCGTATTTTGTTAAGTTTGAGGGGGCTGGGGTAATGCGTATATTTCTCTGGTGCACACAGGAGAACATTTAATTATCCTGCGATGGTAATGAGAGTCATTGTAACACGCATGGCGTTTTAGTGCATCTTTAAACAAAATATACCCTTATGGAGCTCAAGAATGGAACGTCAATGGATAAAAAAGACAGGCGGTGAAAAAGAAATGTCTAAAATCTTAAAAGTGACGAGTAATGGACTTCGACAACAACTATCACCCGTTGAGCCGAAATCAAAGTGAGCTGTATTTTTAATACTTTATCAAGTGTGCTATTATGTAAAGCACTGAAACCACATGGAAAACTCTGTGGTAACTTATGTGTTCAACAAAGACAAAGAAGGAATCAAAAAAATTAAGTGGATCTCTGATCTCTGTTGTCTGGCTATTTGTATTATTTGTACTCAACACTGCACAGTCTTCAGGTAAAAAAAAAAATTATTGGAAATGTGACAGCCAAGAATTATTTGAAAGAAAGCTTGTCGGTTATTTTTTGCTTCATTATTCAAGGAAAAGGTTCTTCATGGAAAGGGTTTGGACCTGAAATTTATTCTGTTGCAATTGCGTATGGTAATTTGACACGATCGAGTTTTTTGTCTACACGCACATAATGAAATAGGAAGGGGTTTCTTGCCTCTAATAGCAAATTTATTGTTTGTTTCAAAAAAACATTTCGCTGGAAAAGGTGGCCTTTATGAATTCATCATGTTGTGTAATATGCGAGCTTAACTGGATAGTTTTTATGGCAATAGTAAAGCATTTTCGTGTCAAAATGAGGTAAGCGTCTTTCTGTTGTGTTAACTTAATTAAATATAAATATACCGTGCGGCCTTGTGAGTTTGTTATTCTCGTCTGCCGTAAACTTGATTTCCACTCTCAAAATTGGAGCAATTTCAGAATACCCCCTCACTTAGGAGCGTTAGTGCTAAGATGCCGTGGTCCGCAGTCTGGCACTGAATGACTGGGTTCGTGTAAAGCGCTACCGCGGCCCGAGGTCCCGCAGTGGGCGAATAAGTGTTTGTGGAAGGGCTACCGCTGTCCGCAGTCCCACAGTGGGCCACTAAGTGTTGTTGAAAATGCTACCGCGATCCGAGGTCCCACAGTGGGCCACTAAGTGTTGTTGAAAATGCTACCGCGATCCGAGGTCCCACAGTGGGCCA
>OX421450.1:24291266-24296266 GCA_949126865.1 Montipora capitata | reverse complement strand
AACAAATGAATCCAAGCAATATTACCGCCGAGTAGCTTCGCACGTCATGAAAACCACGACTTTACAAAATGTTTATATACCTTTTGGGGTCTCTCAAGAGACCCCAAAAGGTATATAAGCATTTTGTAGCGTCATGGTTTTCATCACGTGCGAAGCTACTAGTCAGTAATTTTGCTTAGATTTATTTGTTTATCTTATGTCTTATCAATACAATAAAAGAAACAGTTTAGTCGGTTTTCTTTTTCCTCATACGTACTTATGTCCTTATATTATCCTTTCATAGCATTTATTCCGTTTATGGGTTCCCTGTTTTAGTCTGTCATTTTCTGCATGCTTTTCTCCAGAGTTTTCCATTGTTAATGCTGCTGTCTATCATTTATCCATTTACCTTTTCGTTCTTTTTTCGCTGTCATGTTTATTATTTTGCCGATTATTCCGGTGTATTCAATAGATGGAAATCATTCGCCGTGGTAGTCTTAGGTGCCCTTCCTTTTCCACTCATTGGTTCCACGATTTGGCCGGAGTCTGTTCTCCAACCAACAAGTCATATCGTTTTGCGGTAGCAGCTTACAATTGTAGCTTAGAGTGTGCGGTTGATTAGTGGAGGCAAAATATGTAAGTTGTGATAATCCTGATTAGCATAAACTGTTATTTAATGCCTTTGTTAGGCGGTATATGATAGCGTTCATTTACATTGTAAGTAGTGTCTTTTCAATAGACCACTTTCGAAATATTCAAATTCAGCTTGATAGTGAGGCTTAGAGGACACAAATAAAAGAAATGAAAAAGCATGTTCATTCAGTTTCCTTTGTTCGTGTTCTGTAGGCCTCGCTGCTAAGCTGAATTTTAATATATCGAAAGTGGTCTATTACAATACCCTGGAACACCGAGGGTCGCACCACTGCCTTGGTGCGGCGTACACGTTCCCCGCTTTTTTCCACGAGTTGGCTTTTTTTGGGGGTTTTTGTGTCCGGCTCTGGTGCATTCCTTTTCTATTTATTTTAGAGTTGATGTATAAATATTTTTGTACCTATCCCAATGCTTTATAAACTGCACGGCGGCTTGGCTGGCCAACGCTCCCGGAGGGCTTGGGCAGCAGATTTTGTTAGGGCTTTCATTTTTTCAGAGTTTGCGGGTGGCACTTATTTTTGCCCTATCTTCGAGGATAATCTTTTGTATTCATTCTTTACAAGGTTTTTTGCTGCCGTGGACGTTTTTTCTACTTTACCCTTTTTCATTGTTTTGTATTTGTTTTTTCCATATTTTTTCTCGAGCGCGTATGATTAGAAAATTGTTATCGTCAAGAGCATCCTCGGAGACCCAGGAGCAGCTAGTCGGGACGATAGATGTTCGTGGTGAAAGTTTACTACAAGAACTGGAAGAGCCTGGGCACTTACTCTTATCGAACCAATTCCAGAAGCGTTCGAATTCCCTGCATCTGATTGGCCACAAAAAATCACCGAAGAGGAGCAACCTGCTAACTCTGATCTTTTCTTACACAAGGTAGTTCTCCTCATCGATCGCCATAGTTGCGTAGTGCGTTCAACGGGGAAAGTTTCTCGAGGAAAGTTTCAGAACAAAACGTTAACGAGGCCGGAAAAATTACAATCTTTAGCACGGTAGCAAGCAATGATTACTCTCCGATAAATGTTTACGGAGGATCTTTCGAAGGTATCGTAAATTTTTATCACTAATACGCGATGCACGACTTTCACTTTCTGCAGCTTTGCTCACTAATTAACCTGTCTAGTACACAAGGCCAAGTTTACCTTTCACATCTCCACGTTCGTTGCATGACTTCTGAAACTTTCTACGTCGTGAAAATTTCCGTTGCATGGGCCACGCAACTATGTCGATTGAACGTGGGAAATGCCGGCTATCTGCAGCGCAATCACCTTCTTGCTTTTGCATCAAACTCTCTTCCCTTTTACTGTACTTTATCGTGTGAATAATGTCCGAAGTTGATAGCAGTGTTAAAGTTAGATTCAAGGGAGACCTCCCAGCAACATTTGAAAGCGGTGCAAAGACTTATGATTGAGAAAATTGTGGCGAGAAGAGATGTTTTCGGGCAATTGCCCACGGACTACAGATAGTCTTACCTTTCAACTGTTGCCTAGAGTTTTAAAGTCATTGAACACTAAAGGTTATGAATTCCGTAGTAATTGGTGGTAGTGATTTCTCTGTTTATGTGAATTGTTGAGGACCAGGTAAAATACCTGAGGTCACCAGGAATTCAGGCCGCGTACATAAGGGAAAGCAAAACATAAGATCAACAAATGTTGAATGGAGAAGGGACGTTTTCTTTGTTTTACGGAAGCCCGGAATCATTAACTGGAAACAGGAAATTCAGGGCAATGTTCTCTAAGGAGCTTTATAAAAACAACAGTTCCTGTTGTTTGTGATTAGGTACATACATCTGTTCATTGGTAAGTACGCTGACTTGTTTAGCAGGAGGAGTGCTACACTGAATTCATTGTAGGGGTCCTGAAGGGGTAAAATGGGATGTTGTCGCTGTGGGAAAATGGGATTTAAATCACTGGCAGTGGTTTTCTTATACTTAACAGTAGGTCTGGCTTTTATTTAAGGGTGCTCAGTAACGTTTTGTGTAAACGTTGACAGACACCTCACAATATCATGTAATTTTTTGGCCTCAAAGACAGCTCTAGCAATTGCCGTGTTAATGGTGACAGTGGCTTGGAAAGACAGATACCGAGGCTTTGAATGCACAATCATCTCCAAGAAGCATAAAAGTAGTCAATAAAGTCTTTCATTATAACGATATGCCAATTTTATAAAATGACCTACCATTATGGGATGCTACTACCACATATTGCTTCGAGGGCTCTGAAACAGCTCCAATAAGTGCCCCTTACTGAAGCATGTGCATGTTAAATTTAAAACTCTGGCTTTGGACTGGAGTTCTTGTCATTTAAGTGCTCTCCATCAAGTCACAAATAAAATGTCCTCAGACAGAGAGCAGCTTTCATGGAATATTAGCTGTTTCCTCAAACAGAAGGCCTGAAACACTGATTTTGCAATGTCAAGACATAACCTGACGGTTTAATGATATTATAGACAATAATATAGATAATAATAATAATAATAATAATAATAATAATAATAATAATAACAATAATAATAATAATATTAATATTATTATTATTGTTATTAGTAGTAGTAGTAGTAGTATTTTTTTGTCCTACTTTCACACATGTTCCAGTTAGTGAACTTGGCCTACAATGGCAAACTATTTTTGATGTCTGACAGCTAATTTCCTTGGTTTTTTTTCTCACTAAGCAATGTTTCAGGTATCATTTTCATTTGATTTGGCTTAGTCGATAGTGGTTCCGACGTATCAACAGTTAAACGATGGCCTGGCTTCTTTCTCTGAATAACGGTTCTGTTTCTTTGTCTCGTTTAGTAGACCTGAGCGGTGAAATTGTGTGCATCCTCTTTAGTAGCTGCTCCTGGGTAGACTTCCCACTCTTCCACGATTTCTCAACTCTATAGCGACACGTGCTACACACTGCGCACACCGATCACCTTTTCAAACATTTTTGCAAACTCACCTACATTTATTTTTTTTCGTTTATCTCTAAAAACAAACCCACACAGCCTTCAACAATCGGCCTCGCTTAACACGACAGGATTCTTGATGCAACCGAGTTTCACCTAAAAACAGAACAGCTGTGTTAACTACAGTAAAGGGTAAGAGAGTTTGATGCAAAGGCAAGATGAGTGCACTGCAGCTAGCCGGCATTTCCCACGTTCAATCGTCATAGTTGCGTGGCCAGTGCAACGGAAATTTTCACGCCGAAGAAAGTTTCAGAAGTCGTGCAACGAACATGGAGATGTGAAAGGTAAGCTTGGCGTTGTGTACTAGACAGGTTAATTAGTGAGCAAAGCTGCAGAAAGTGAGAGTCATGCATATTTTGTTAGTTTCTTTTGTCTTCAATTTTTTATCATTATTGTATGCCTTACGAAGTACAGAAATAAGTTTTCTTGAGAGTTTTTTCCGTCGGGTCTGTTATTATTTGGTAGTAGTAATATCAGCTGATATAGCCCACTTTTGAGGGAGCATTCTGATTGGCTGATATAAAATGTTAATGAGATGCATCGCAATCTGATTGGTTAAAAAAAAGGGTGCGCCATTATCACGTGCACAGTTTAGTGGGAGGCTTCTGATTGGTGAAGAAATGGGGTTAAAGTCCAATTCGGGAGGCAAAGATTCAAGATGGCGTCACGACTTACCCCCTGACCGAGTGTGACGTGATGGTATTCCAGAGCCAATCAGATTGCGGTGTGGTAGTGGGATTCAGAACCCACTATCCAAATAATTAAAAGGCTGCTAATTGATCTACGAGGTCCAGTTCTTCAGGTGTCAAGCATTCGTAGCCGTACGGATAGGTCTTGGCAGTAGTAGGATCCAGGATGCATTTCGAATAGATGAGTCGATAATCTTTATGGGATGGTTGCATCTCCGACATGTAGCTTTGGATGGTACGAGATTGCGTGACTTGGTGGTGCGAGGCTGGTCTGGAGGATGGTGCAATTCGTCCAATGTTCTGACACAAGATTTCATAATTCATTTGAGCGCGACCTTCCACGTTGAGTGAGAACCCGCGTACCTTGCACACAGTCTTCCCTTGGACCGTCTTGTAGCCATAGTTCTTTGGACTGCCCCAGCAGAACTCGACAATGTGGTTTCCGGCACCGAGTTCGTCTCTTGGAGGATACAAGGATGGGTCATCAGGGTGATGGACGACTGAGTCGGTGTTGAAGTAGAGCACGCGTTCACCAAGATGATCTTGAGCTTGATACAGTAGGAGTCTGGCGTGACACCTAGTGAAAGCTGCCATGAATATGTTGAGATTAGGTGAGTGAAGGACATCGTGGGCTTGTAGTTTATAATGAACTTTGATGCGGTCTTCTGTGAGGGCACTGACGTAATGCACATAGTGTGGATGGCTATCGAAGAACGTGACACACGGTTGAAGGTC
>OX421450.1:24286266-24288766 GCA_949126865.1 Montipora capitata | reverse complement strand
TGCTGGTGGATGCTATCCCTACCCTCGACATGCAGAGACGACGAGGCATGGCCAACAGGTGTTGTTTTACGAGCATGTGTTCATACCTGGAGGACTGGGCCAAAATACGGCCTGTTTGGGAACCGAAGAAACGAATTGCTGAGAACAGAGACGGACATTTCGTTTTTATGCCATTTATTGCAATTGATTGTAGACAAATACTTCAATGTTATTAAGCCATGTAAGAATTTCAAAGTTTGAATTTGCATTTCATTTGCATGATCTTCTTGACTACTCGTTCCGTCTTCTTCTTCTTGCCTGGGAGATTACTGATAGCCCGAATCATCTTGTCGTCAGCTTTCCACTTGTCCTGTAAATTCTTGGCCTTGGCATAATCGATGTCATGCGTTGTGGCAATCTTGTATAATCGATTGATTCCAGGATCGCCACGTTTGAGTCGTTTTTGTAGATGCTTACTCGGACCCATGTACTGATACCCAGGCCAATGAAACTTGATCCCCATTTTTGCCAAAGCTTTCTGTAGGTCAAACTTGCCTCCACATTGACGTAATCTTTGACGGTTTCTCTTAATAGTCCTGGACATCTAGACAACATTGGAGTTTCTTGTCAAAATCCAACCATCAACAACCTGGTTTCTTGCGAGTCTCCCTCTTGGCTGATCAGGCCATCGCGTCCACCAAATTGCGACACTGTCACCCATCATGGGGTCTCCGCGAAAAGGCAGTTCCCCCCAGTCAACTGAGGGGATTCTTTTGGGCGGTGCCTTCCTTTACTTATTTTTGGAGGATGCGGGTGTCGTTGCTTTGGTTGGGGTGACAAATCGAAGTCGTTTCCTGGGTTTTGGGGGTGCAGGACCCGAGGGTGTTGTTGTTGTCGTGGTGTCAGGTGCTTTCCCTTACACATCTTGCTAGACGACCATGGATTCATAGGGAGCAGGAGTGCTTTTGTGAAATGTGTCTTTGTTCATGTTTGGAACGAGATCCTCGTCAAGTCTCCTATGGACCTCGTCGTCTGGGTTGTTTTTTATGTTTAAGGCGAATGGCTAGCCCCCCGGTAAGGTGAGTGCAATGGCCGCCAGACATAACGACTAGTCCGTCAAACACAATGGTTCACCTCAAACAGGGGTGTACCAACACACCAACTTCGCCGGGGAATCGAACTCTGCCCCTACCAACAATGTACATAAGACAAACAGACACGAAGAAATTGCATCTAGGAGATGCCTCGTCTGACTTACACTCCTAAATGACAATTCGACAAAAACAACAAGAAAGACTCAAAAACAACTGGACAAAACAAAACAAGCACGACCCAGCACAAGGGTGAAAAGCGACCTATGAAAGGCCACCCATCAACAGACTCATCCAACGCCAAGACGTTGGTTCACCCCAGAAAAACGGCGAGGGCACGCAAGTGCAACACAAAACGAGAACCTAAATATGCACAACCAAAGCATCATTACGTAGCGAAGCCACCACACCACGAGCACCCCACTGACGAACAAAATAACGACGATGGCGGTCAGACCAGAAGCCACGGAAAAACAAAGGAAGATGGAAACGAACACGAGACTTGACACGTTCCATGACATCGACAGCCGAGGGACGAACACCCCGAAAGCGAAAATCATTCCGAGCCCCCCAAATACAAAACTTGCAAACATTCAGCATATAAGCAAAAACCCGAGCAACCGCAGACAACTCATCAGCCAAGAAACCAAGATGGAAGGACAAAGAGGAGAAGCCAAGAACATAATAACCCTAAAGACAAGACGCTGACTGCCAGAGGACAGTGAAAAAACAGATGTTGAAGAAACTCGACAGGAGCAGAACAAAAACAAGCAGTAGAGAGAGCATAACCAAAACCAGCAAGCCTCTCGGCCGTGTAAAGGACCCCATGTGAACCTTTCCAACATAAATCAATAACAGGACGATCCAAATCAAAAAAGAAAAGCTGATGCCAAGTACAAGACCAGTAAAGAGAACCAAGCAAAGGAAAGAACTTCTCCTCACAATGAGGAGAAACAGCATTCTCAGACAAAAGAAACAAATAAGCAGGTTTTGTCAAAGCAGAAACAGGACAAAAATCAATACGCGAACCAATACCCAAAGAAGAAGCCATGAGGGATCCTTTACACGCCCGCCAAGCAGTCAACAAAGAGCGATAAAACGGAGGCAGCGAGTCCGGAGAAAAACAAAGAGGAGCAGAAAAAACGAGATGCGGAGGAGGGGCAAGCAGGGAAGACAACCAAAAAACCATGAAAGAGACCCAAGAAGACGGAGAAGAAACAAACCGACGAACCCACTGAACATGAAGAGCCATAACCTTACACTGAAAATCAACCACAGAAAAACCACCCAAACAAGAAGGCTGAACAACAACACGACGAGCGACCAAATCCCGCTTACCGCTCTAGAAAAACTTAAAAATTAACGTATTCAATTCAACACTGACCCACCGGGGAACATAAGATAAGGATAAGAGAGGCCACGTACCACAC
>OX421450.1:24271266-24281266 GCA_949126865.1 Montipora capitata | reverse complement strand
CGTTTTCAGTCGCTAGTGTGTCAAGTGTTTTCGGTTGCTCGTGTGCCGAGCGATTCCAGTTGATCGTGTGTTCAGCGTCTTCAGTTCAGTTGCTCGTGTGTCGAGCGTTTTCAGTTGCTCGTGTGTCAAGCATTTTCAGTTGCTCGTGTGTCGTGCGTTTTCAGTTGCTCATGTGTTGAGCGTTTTTTTGGTTGCTTGTGTGTCGGGCGTTTTCAGTTGTTCGTGTGTCGAGGGTTTTTCATTTGTTAACGTCGGTGTTAAATTTCTTCGTGTTGGGTGCTCGTTTCGCTCGTGTCTTGGGCGGTTAGGCTGTTCGTGAGTCGTTTGCTCGGTCCGTTCGTGCTACATGTGCTTTGGTCACTTGTGTGTCGTATGTCGTATGTTAGCATCATGGCGGCGGCAACGACAGATATTGCTCCGGCTGAAATCAATCCACATTTGGTTTTTATCCCTCAAAAGAATCAATTTAAAGGCAACAGTGACTTAAACACCTTACGAGACTTCTGGATCGCTGAATTGGAAGGAGGAGATGAGAATAATTTAGTGAGCGTAAACTCCAACGGTAACACAGAGGTGTTAAAGTTTGAATCGGTAACCATTAACTTCTATTCCTCCACAAAAACTTTACAAGTGCAAGGCTCACAAAAGAATCACTACGTCAAAAAACTCCGGGATATTGTCGAAAAAGGAACTAAAGCTCAAGATACTCTGATCGAATCGACGTCTAACAGTGGAAGTGCGGAGATTACTGATCCAGTGTTGAATTTGAAACCAACAAGTGATCACGATGACCGTTAAAACAAAAGAGGTAAAACTATTCTGCAAAAATCATATTCAAGCGGTTAAAGACGAAATCGGCGAAGAGGTGCAAAAATTAGCAAAGCAAATTGCAAATTTATCCTCCCAGCTGTCTTCGGATTTAAAAACACTGAAAACAAAAGTATATCTACCGAGGACTCGATCAAACACATTTTACAACAACTCAATGAGATTAAAAATCAAGTGTGTATATCCGAGCAGTCACTCGTCTCACAGCTACAAGAAACAAGCCATCAAGACCCTTCACCACAACATTCAACGGTAATAGCGGACTCAAATGAGTATACGTACACAGTAGCTACATCAAACAGATATGAAACTTTAGTGGAGGAAAATCACTCGATCGTTGAAACACCAAACATGCAATTTAACCCAGCATCTACTACGACTTCTAGTTTCACTGCTGCAAGAACGCAACCACCAATCTCCCAACCCAACGATCAACTTGCTTTTACATCCTTCTCAAATCAGAATCAGGTGCACAACCCAAATGAGCTATCATCAAAGGGACCGGTGCTGTTAGGGGATTGGATGATAAGAGGAATACAGCAACGTAAGTTTGCCCCAAGTTGCTATGTAAATAAACAGATTATTGCTGGGGGAACGAGGGAAACAAGGCAGTACATCAACCACATTGCAGGAAAGAAATGATTATTATTGTAATCCATTCCGGTACAAATGATGTTGGCAATCTGATGGCAAATGAAATAAGAATAAACATGGAAAACTGCCTCGTCAATCTGAAGCATAGATGGCCGAATAGTACGATAGCAATTTCAGGACTGACCTACGTCCCACGGGACAACAGTAAAAATCAGCTTATTGATGAAATCAACTGTCACTACGAAAGCATATGCACAGAGCTAGGTGTGACTTTTATCGACAACAAAAGAGTAACGTACGACAACTACGGAAACTTAATTGAGCAAGTATTTTATGATGACGTTCACCTGAACAACAAAATCGGTACAAAGAAACTTGTAACAAACATCAAATACCACCTAGGACTTAGGGGCAGAAACCTCGAAAGCTTCCCAAGGAATCGACGTGGTTTTGCCCGCGTTCCAAACGTCCTCAGAGAGAACAGCCCTATAACGAACGCCGAAGAAGGAACTAACACAATAATCAACCATTACAAGCGCTCAAGCTAATTGCAGAGTATCTAAGAGATAGCGAGATGATGATGAGATAAGTAATCCCTTTCCATTTCATTTTTCCATCCCGTGTGTCACGTCATTTGCGAATAGGGTTTTGGAATTTGAATGGTTTTAACTCTAGCATTCTAGGAAATAAGCTAAAAACAAACGATTTCTTAAGCATAACTAACAAGCATGACATTTTTGCACTTGTTGAAACACATGCAACTTACGAAACAGAGATGAATATAAGTAAATTTAAACATTTTATCAAGTGTATGAATCAATCGGGAAACCGATCCTCCGGGGGGCTATCTGCATTTAGTAAATTTTCAGCTCCGACTATTGCATTTCTAGCTTTTTGATTGGCTAAAAAACTCCGACTATGAGCCAATAGTCGAAGTTTTACGTCATATGGAAAATAGTGCGCCAAGTTTAAAAATTTTCCGCACGAAGTTTTCAACTTCAGCCCTCTATAATGGCCGACAATGGCAGGTTTCAGGAGCTGTCTCCCACAAAAATTCAAGAGATATTAGATAATGCTGTCCCAGAAAAAACGAAGAAAGCCACGAAGTTCGGAATGAACATATTTAATGGTACGTATCTGTGAATTTTACTCAAAAACAAGCAACAATTGTTACGTTCACTGTCGATGTTTTGATAATTTTACAACTGCGTAACAACGAGAAAAACGCTCACCCTATTATTTACAGAATGGCTGTCAAGTCCTGTTGGCACAAAATTTTCCAAACGAATTGAAGACATGTCGAAAGAGGAGCTAAATGAATGCCTTAAATGTTTTTACACCTCAGCAAGGAAAAAAGACGGCACGTATTATGGAGGCGGAGAATCAGGAAAAACTTTCTAAACTTTGAACACTTTCTTCACACTTGAGAACTTCCAAAATCGTCTGTTTCCCTTGTATTTGCCCGGTTAAATAATTCGAGCTCGGTTTTCGCCACAAGTTGACGACAGATTGTCGTTTGCGTAGCTGTCACTTTCATTCAGCATTTTGTTATGTAATAATCAGGTGATGGCGGGAGTCGGGGCGCGTGTGACCGGAAGTTGTATGCTCTTTCCGGACGCTTTGTAAAATTATGGAAATATAAATCGGCGGCAAAACCCGGTTTGAGAATTTACTAAAACAATTATTCCATTCGCCCTTGTTGGATATGAAGTGATTATAACCAACTCGCGCTACGTGCTCGTTGGTTATTTTATCACTTCATATCCAACTCGGGCTCATGGAATAATTATTATATATAAATCAAAAACTCGCTAAAGGAGTCACCTACACGTCGTCTGAAAACAAAAACATAATATGGTGTAAACTTGATAAATTTTACTTCAACTTTCAAAAAGATATATATCTATGAACAGTATATTTAAGCCCAACAAACTATGAAAGAAATAGCAGCGAAGATTTAATTGGGGAATTAGAAGAAGAAATGTTTCTATTTTCACAAAAGGGTGACGTAATTGTACAGGGCGATTATAATGCACGAACGGGTGACATTCAGGAAACAGTCTTGGATGATGACAACACTTTCCTGAATGTCCCTGAGGACTATGAGAATGACGAACAATGCTTAAGACAGTCACAAGATTCAGGTACCGTGAACGCTAGGGGGAGAAATTTGTTAGAAACATGCACAGCGTTAAATTTACGAATCCTCAATGGCAGGATTGTTGGTGACCTGGAAGGTAAAAAGACCTGTTTTCACTAAAACGGTAGCAGTGTCGTTGATTATGTCATAGGATCAAAAAGTATTCTAAGGAATGTGCAATATCTTATTGTTAACCCTTTAATGCCACATTTATCGGATCACTGTCACCTATCATTTGCGATAAAAGCTAATTTTATTAACCGAGACTCTCTTGAAACATCAGCCGAACTCATCTTGACCGAATATAATAGGCTTTTCTGGAATATCAAGTCTAAGGACAGACTCAAGGACTGTCTCGAATCACAAACAGTTCAATCTAGGTTAGAGGCAGCTGTAAAACATGATAGTATCGATACTGCGTCTGAATTAATAAGTGAAACTTTGGAGGAAGCATGCAAAGAAGCCATATTGAAAGCGAGAAGCAGAAAAAATTCAATGCAAATCTCAAAACAAATGGTTCGATCAGGAATGCGAAACAGAAAAAGGAAACTTGCAATCGCTCGGGGAGAAAATTTCTAAAAACCCTAGTAATTCAGAACTGAGACAACTACTGCGCGACAAAAAGAAGAGGTTCAAACAAACTCGTACACGGAAGAAACGGGAATATATTAGCAAAGGCATGTCTAATATCGATATGCAGAACTCTAAAGAGACCTGGCGACAAATAGGAAAAATATTTAACTTAGGAAAAAGAAAAACACATGGAACTGAAACAGTGAGTACGGAACAGTTTTATAAATACTTTACGCAACAGAATGCGACCCCTCTCAATAATATACTAGATCCAGAGACGAATATGGAAACTCACAGTAACGAAAGAGTGGAAGGCCCACTTGATTATCCAATAGCTGATGAAGAGTTCGAAGCTGCAGTTAATAAACTGAAGGCAAACAAATCTCCAGGTATCGATAATATATTAAATGAAGTAATAAAAATCGGAAAGGACGCCATCAAAGGGCATTTAGTAAATTTATTTTACAGAATCTTAGATACTGGCAAATACCCTGCTCTTTGGAGTTTTGGCCTCATTGTGCCTATTCACAAAAAGGATGATCGATCCAAAGTTGAAAATTACCGAGGCATCACTTTCCTTTCTGCGTTAGGCAAGCTCTTTACATCAATCCTCAACAATCGACTGTACGACTACATGGTTCAAAAAGGAATTTTGAAAGCTGAACAAGGTGGTTTCAGAAAAATGCACGGCACAGTTGATAGCATCTTCACATTAAAAATGCTTATTGACAAATACGTGAAATCTAAGCCACAGAAACACCGAAATTTACTCTTTTCATGCTTTGTCGACTTTAGAAAAGCCTTCGACTGTATACCTCGACAAAAACTATTCGACAAGCTGAGAAAAGAAGGTGTGCAAGGGCGTTTCCTTGACGTTTTAATATCCATGTACTCAAATGATAAGTCGGCAGTTAAAATTGATAACAAATTAACCGAAGCAGTTACTTGTTTTGCCGGGGTAAAGCAAGGCTGCATGATGTCACCTACTCTTTTTAATTTTTATCTAAGTGATCTACCAAAATTTCTAAATACGGCGAGTCCAACCGACATTATGCTAGGTGATAGATCTATAAATTGTCTCTTATATGCGGACGATCTAGTGATCTATAGATCAGCAAAAAAGCTCCAAATAATCCTTAATAAGCTGGAATCTTTCTGTGAAAATGCCGATTTAAGTGTAAATTTAGACAAGACAAAAATTATGATTTTTAACAATTGTGGTAAGTCTTTAAACAACTACTTGTTCAGATACGGTGCTGATGAACTGGAAAATGTCAAATCGTATAAATATCTTGGACTCATAATGAGTCCTTTTGGAAACTTTAATCTCGCTAGACAAGAGTTGAAGAAAGTTGCACTTAGAGCACTCTATAAATTACGAAAAGAAATGGGAAACCACTTCAGAGAAAATATAAAATTAACGATGAAGTTATTTGATGCACTGATATCTCCCATACTCTTTTATGCAAATGAAGAGTGGGGGATTGATTGCAATGGGAAACTAGAAAAGGACCCAGCAGAATTAGTTCAAAATAAATTCCTAAAGTGGTTGCTGGGAGTTAACAAATACTGCAACAACAATGCTTGCAGGACTGAAACAGGACGGTTCCCAATGACAATTGATGCTCAATGTAGGAACTTTAAGTTCTGGTTAACCTTAACCAAAAATGAATACAAATTATCCCAAATAGCATACAATGACATTAAATGGAAGGAAAATAAGGCTTTCTGGAGCAAAAAAATCAAAGGCTCATTGGAACAGATAGGATTAGGAGACCTCTGGATGAAAGCACACTATGTAGACATGGGAATTGTAAACATTATCAGGCATCGACTCAAGGATATCGAACTACAAAGATGGCTAAAAGAAATAAATAACGACACCAGAAAAGATGCTAACCAAAGCAACAAAATGAGAACCTACAGGTTATTCAAAACGATAGACAATTACAAATGTGAAGACTACCTACACCAGGTCACCAATACACGACACAGAATAGGCCTAACAAAACTGCGACTTAGCAACCACAAATTAGCCATAGAGACAGGACGTTATCGAGACTGCTCAAGAAACCCGCAGAATTTGCCCAATTTGTAAAATAGAAATGGAGGACAAATACCATTTTCTAAATATATGCCCTGCTTATCAGGAAAAACGATGTTCGTTACTAGACTATTTGGAAAAATAATATAGAATAAAAATAAGCAGAATGTCACCTAATAAAATATTCATGTTTCTGATAAACCCCCCTAGCGGAAATGTTAAAATACAAAAACTAATTGCAAAACATATATTCGAATGCTTTGAAAAAAGGAAAGGGGAAGACGGATAAAAGTAAATACTCCAGGACTTAATTAATAACCTTTTAGCCATGTATATTTTTGTTGTTTGTAATTGTTAGTTATTTGGAAATTGTGGTCGATATACTATTTATTGTATAAGACTCCAAATAAAACATGTCTCTCTGTCTGTCTGTCTGTCTGTCTGTCTGTCTGTCCGGCCCGCTCGCCAGTCAGGCGTCAAGTTTTTCGCATGTCGCTTGTTCAGTTTTTCGAGTGCGTCTTGGACTCTCTACCTTTTCTGTTTGCCCGTATATTGGGAGTTTTGTTTGTTTGTTGTACATCTTTAATTATTATCTAATGGGTTATCACGTTTGCGTTACCCCAATCATTTGTTTGCTTGGGTTGTTTCTAGCCCCCTTTCTGTTTTTGTCTCGCTTTAGTTCGCGTTGGTAGTTTACATCTTGTTGACTCTTATGTCTAGGACCCTCCCGAGGGCGGAGTTGCAGCCCTGAGAAGAGAGGTGGCTGCGCTTAAACAGATTCATGACGTTGGTTCCGTCGACGCGGCACAGGCCCTTCTCCGCCAACATCTAGCCAGGCCCCCTGGCATCTTCGACCCCCACGCGGCATTCGCGGCCCTGGAACACTTGGTGGACGTGGCGAGGGACAAGGCCGACGAGAGGGCCCCCCGGTTTAGAGTGGTCCTTCGGAAAACACGCCCTTTGCTGACCAATCCAGCTTTTCAACAGCTCCTGTTAAAGCTCGTCGGGGACAAGGAGGAGGTGCTTGTAGCCAAAGAGATACAGGAGGTCCTCAAAAGTGCGCCCCGGGAGCAACATGCATGGGGTCCTCCAGCCCGCCCCGCGCCCTACCCACGGCGTCCCCTGGTTTGTTTTAACTGTGGCCGCAGGGGCCATGTTGCCTCTACCTGTTACTCCTCTGTTCGCCGTGGCTCGACTGGCCGAAAGCGCCTTTAATTTGCGCTGTTTAGAAGTTTTGCCTTTTCCTTATTCCCGGCTATTTAGTTTGTCTCATTTCGCGCTGTTGTTAATTTTGCCTCTGTGTATTACCGGCTATTTAAGTTTGTTTTTTTCGCTGGTTTAGTTTTGTCTCTGTAATTACTAGCGCTGGCTATTAAAGTTTGTCTTCTTTTGCACTGTTTTAGTTTGGTCTCTGTGTATTACCGGCTTCTAATGATTTGTCTCTGTTATTCACTGGCTATTTAGTTTGTCTCATTTTGCCCCGCTGTAGTCTCGGTATATATTTTCGTCCCAGAATGCCCCGACCTCATCCTCCTCCTTGCCGTGACCAGAAGGGTAATCTTATTCATGCCCTATAACCTGTTTTAGGACGGTTCCTGAACCGGCTCGGCTGGCGGATTCTCTCCCTCCCTGTTTTGGGCTTCGCTTTCTCTCTTCCACGCTTTTAGCTTCGTTCTTTTCTTCTCCCCTTTTTAGGGCTGTACATCTGCTTCACTTACTGCGGCTCTTATGGAGGCTCAACCGACCCCACGCTCTGTACGGTGGTGTGATTGGGAGGGCAATCCTGTCAGCTGGGCCGGACCCTTGCCGTCTATTGAAATGGTTTCGCAGGGTTTAGTCTCCGCTTCACCGGCCCTGTTACGTTTCCCGGCACCAGATAGTTCTGTGGCCGGTAACCTGCATTCCTGCTCGCCCTTCTGGGAGGTCGTCTTGAAGGGTCACCCGAAGGCTCCGGAGATTCTGGGGTACATCACAGAGGGGGTTAGCGTTCAGGATTTTTTTGTCCCGTTCCGTGGCTCCTTCAAGGGCCGTTCATACCATTCTGACTCCCCCCCTCGGATCGGTTTTCCTAACTCGCCTTCGTGTGACCGTTTTCATGACTTTGTTACGCGAACTATCCTCGAGAAAGTGTCCAATGGTTCTCTTCTGGTTTGAGGTGAGGTTGGCAAGGTGGACCCGTTTCATCAGTTGAGCCTGGCAAGCCTCGGATGTGCCATGATGAGCGATTCCTTAATCTATGGATTCGTGACTGCCCTTTCAAACTGGACAGCATATCGGATTTGCCTCGCTACGTTGCTCCAGGTCATTTCCAGACTACCTTCGATGATAAGAGTGGTTATGACCATGTTCGTTTGCACTCGTCCATTTCCACCCTTTTTGGGCTGCCATGGAGAGGATGGTTTCTTGTTTACACTACCCTTCCTTTTGGCTGGAAAGCGAGTGCTTTCCTGTACCAGACAATTAGTTTGGCAGCTACTAACTATGTGCGTTCGTTTGAAGTTCCGTGATCGACACGTGGGTCAGCTAAGATTGCCTCTTCGCCCTCTTTCCAGCTCTTTCTGGGCTTTTCAGTTGGCTGAGATGGCCGCTTATATTGCGTGCTTGAATACCCTTGGGATATTTCATCGCGCTTGGCAAGAGTTCCTAGTTGCCAGCTACTGCCCTTACCTTCCTGGGCTATGTTTGTGACTCGGTTAGGCAGGCAACCTTTCTGTTTGCGGTTCTGTTGTGTGCCCCTACTTATGCTTAGTTTTCGCGTTTCCCTTACAGCTCCTCCCGGAGGTTCCTAGGGTGTGGAAACCCGCTGTCCAAAGCCCCGAGTGTGCCTATCCCAACGACAACTGTTTCATTTTTTGCCAGTCCTGTGGTTACAAGAGAAGGCCAGTTGGCCCTACAGAGACTCCCGCTCGCATTGATCTTAATTTGCCAGACATTGATTCGCGTTTGTCTACCCTCTGGGAGGTCCAGTCTCTAAAGCCCTATCAGAAGCAGAAATCTAAACTTCAGCGCGACCTGGAAAGTTTCCTCTTCTCCTTGCCCCGTCCTAAGCCTCTGGCGTCGGCCTCTCCTCAGGATATTTCCCGTTTTCTTTTGTGGAAGGACCGCTCGGGAAAGACTAAGGTGCACCGCACTTCTTGTAAATTTTTTGGCTTGCGAGGGTCTTCCCGATGCGCATGCCCTACCACCCTGGTGGCGGGTACGGTGGATAGCATCATTGGGAAACTGTGGTCTCTTTTCCTTGACAGCAATAAAAGCAAGGTGACACACGCTAACACCAACCCGGTGTGGCCAACACATCACGCATGCACACAACCATTTCACCCAGTCAATTAGCAGCCATGGACAGCTGTTTCGGCCTTTTGGGCCTCATCAGCATGGCGTAGCTAACATACCAGGCGGGTGTGTTTAGCACCCCTTTAAGTGGCAGCTTCACATGCCAAACATGTGGTAAGCTGGGTTGGGAACAGCAAAACTGTTCTCCCACGGCAAGCGTGTGGGAAGGTGGATCACATTAAGAGATCGGTGTGTCACGTAAATTAAAAACAGCAATAAAAGCAAGGTGACACACGCTAACACCAACCCGGTGTGGCCAACACATCACGCATGCGCACAACCATTTCACCCAGTCAATTAGCAGCCATGGACAGCTGTTTCGGCCTTTTGGGCCTCATCAGCATGGCGTAGCTAACATACCAGGCGGATGTGTTTAGCACCCCTTTAAGTGGCAGCTTCACATGCCAAACATGTGGTAAGCTGGGTTGGGAACAGCAAAACTGTTCTCCCACGGCAAGCGTGTGGGAAGGTGGATCACATTAAGAGAT
>OX421450.1:24253766-24266266 GCA_949126865.1 Montipora capitata | reverse complement strand
TTAACGTTGAAGTCAGTTCCTAAGGATGTAGAGAAGCTTCCTGATCCAACTCCACATGCATCAAGTCCAAAACCGCCCACACCGAAAAAGGAGGAGCGGAGATATCCTCTCAGAGAAAGAAAACCTCCGGAGCGATTTTATTGAACAGATACAGTTTACTTACGAGTTGTTGTTGTTTTCTTTCAAAAGGGGGCATTTATCATATCTTGTTAATTATTATTTTACGAGCCCCAAAAGAATCATGGGTAAATTGTGACCATGTGCTTAGTCTGTGCTGGTTTTCCGCCATATTGACTGATGGTATTAAATGTTGAGTTTTAAGGCTGGACTATTCCTCTCTTTTTACGCAGACGGGCAAAGTTTTGAACATGTCTCATGCTGCCTCGACGTTGGCCGATAGCACGCATGCTGTTGAAGGCTTCCTTCCTGCGGCGGTTTCCGCCGCTGAGTTGTTTCGTTCTAAAAACGACCTTCAGAGTTTCCCTCTGCCATTTCCCTGAAGTATATTTCTAGTGTTTCGCCTCCTTGCCTTTCTATTAGGGTTTTTCTGAGTTTTGGAGAAGAACACTTATTAACGTTTCTCGTTTTCCCCGGTTTGGTGATCCCTGTTCCTTCATCCGTAAGTCGTTGGCTAAATTTTGCTAAGGCGGTGAGTGTCTGTTTTGGCAGTGAGGATTGTTTACTATTCTCATTGCCAAAAAATGTCACGAAATCAGCCGTGCGGAATTTTCTTCCCGCTTTTGGTGCCCCAGGTGAATTGATCATTAGCCTACTACTCCCCGGGGGTCCTAATTACCTATTTAAGATTCGTTTTCTGGTATTTTTCCCCTCTTTTGCCAAGTTACGCGCTTGGCGTCGTGGTCCAGGATATTTTTTCCCTCCCTCTTCCCCTTCGGCGACTTTACTCACTGTCTTGCTACCTCTTGCCTAGGCTAAATTTTGCCTTCCATATCTTATTCCGCTAAGGCGGTGAGAGTCTGTTTGACAGTGAGGATTGTTTACTTTCCAGATCGTCCAGCTTGTTATCCCGGACATCCATAGCCTCGGAACCAGCAGACACAGGTACACCTGCATCCAAAACAGACATAGAGCACTGTGAAGAAACCACAGACTCCCCCCCCCCCCCCCCTGGAAAGAAAACGGACACAACCGGGACAACAGCAGGCTCAACAGAGCCAGGCGCAACTGGACCAGCAACATTATCAGCCTTAACCTCTCCACTAACATCATTATCATTACCACCATCAGCATTGTCATCATCACTATCAACATCGGTCTCCGGGTTACCCAGCATATACCATACAGGCTTCGGGCAATTACGGACAAAATTCCCGGCGTGATGACACCTCCGACATTTTCCTTTAAGAGGGCAATCAGCTGCCTTGTGATTGTTATTACAAATATCAAGGGGCTGCCCCTTGTACCAGACGGGACACTTGACGCCATCAATCACGATGTTACGGGGAATGCGCACAAGACGAGTTCCAGTGTGTACACCAGGGACGTTTGACCACTGCTGTTGTCGAATTTCTTTTGTGTCCCCAAAAAACTTTAGTGCCTCCTTAACCCGGTCGTTACTTCCTGCGAAAGGAAACAGATGCACCATTACGAAAGTGATGGGATTCGATACAACCACATCACAACAGACGTCACCAAGGGAAATGCACCTGGCCTCCTCATAGGTCTTTTTGTGAGCGGGTCAAGAAACAAAACACGAATAATCCTCCCCCCCCGCCCCCGGACAGACCTGGATTGAATCCACCAGGCCAGCCAAGGAGTTAGCAATGATGCCAGCAACCCCGGCATGGGAAAGTCCAGCCGGGAAGCCGGACTTTATGATAATAGTGTGCGTGTTGCGCGGAACCATTATGAAAAAATATTTTAAAATTCTTTTACCAATTACGAGTGAAATATTTTAAACTAACCTCACTATTAAACCTTAAGCAGCTGCTAAAGGACTAATATTATTAAATAATTATTTTCAGCTTTATAAATCACACTAATTCTCAAAATATAACCTCACTCAAATATTAAGATATATTATGATAAAAATATGGATGATAAATTAACACTTAAGTCACACAAAGTAGTCACTCGCTTATGGACTAACTAATGAAATGTTATATTAATAAGGTCTCACACTAATCAAATAACCAAAGAAGAACCCCTTGAACAAAATGCACAAAGGGAAATTAAGCAAAAAGTACGTAAGCTAATATTTTATCAATTAAATTCCACACTAAATAACTTTTATAAATGAAAATCAACAAAATCCCTTAAACAATTTGCTTAAGGTACCACCAAAAAACCAAAAAACACAACAAAGAAGTATAAAACCACGAGAAAAACCAGAAGGACACTTCAAAGATGACCGAATGAACTGCCAAAGAAACAAAAACGTGGGCTGAAAGTGCCCTGGAAGCAAGAAAAAACAGAAAAGTCTTGGCTTACCCAAGGTTAGCGCACAACGCGGAGCATGAGTCCCCGGTTAGGGTCAGGGTTAAAAAGAAAACGAAAAGGACAAAGAAAACCACAAAATAATCTTACCACACTCCAAAAATGAAAAAGATGCCCAGGCCACACTCCGATAGGAAGGTCTCCCAGCAAAAATTGACGTTTACCGTGCAGGGTTTGACTTTTACAGCCAAACGTCTGGGTTCTATCATTTGTTTGTGTCGTTGTGAGAGAGGCGAGTGGTGTCATTTGTGCGATAGTCCATGACGTTCGTCTTGTTCTTTTAGTTGGTGTGTCACATGGAGAAGAATAGGAGGTTCACCCCATACATTTCTTTTATGAATCGTTTTCTTAGATGATATGTACTTTGGAGGAAGTACCTAGACGTATGAAAGCACCGTCCTGATTGAATCGACAACAACAGTGGCGCATCTGATTCTACTTTGAGTGCATACCGGGACTCTTGTCGTCCGATGTAACTCCATGATTTTTCGTTTGTTTCGTAGATATGATGTATCCTCATTGTTCTGTTTACTCGTTTTTCTGCCCTTCGTGGGCATACTTTGGAGGAAGTTAAGCTACGCTTGGAGGTGTGGAAATTGTGGTGAAAGTTGGACCCCATGAGCATAGGAACCTACAGCTACGCATGCCCGGACTAGCGGGTAGGCATCGTCGACAGCATCGTAGACAGCATCGTAGATGACTGTTTTTTTCCCTGTACATATGGTGTCTCCTACCGACAGAGAACATCCACTAACATTTAGACCAGGTGTCGTTTTAGACGAAATACGTAGTTATATCCACCTTAGTGCGTTTGACATTCCATGTCCGCCGACACGTTGGCGTCTTGTATTTTCATAGTATTGGTGTCACATGCCATCTTACGGATTTGCTTGTTCAACCATGACGGTTCGGGATGATAAGCAAGAACTAGTCCAATTTGACGTGTGGACTCATTGTGTGGTTATGCATGCCCCTTCATACTAGATCATGACCGTGTACTGTTCCTGACGCTGGTTTATGCTTTGGGATTGCAGTCGTTGTACCTTTGGACCTATGACGTGTACGCATTGTTTCATGGTGATGGAGGGTTCTATTAATACCTTCGTGCACGGGCGGAACTGTCGAGCTCCTTATCGATGCTGTAGGAAAGCGGGTGTCACGTACGGATCCTTTGGGGTTTTGATATGATCCTGTGTTTTTTTCATTTTCTATATTATCCTACGTGCTGAACGATGTTTTTATACGTTTAATGGTTTTCATGTGCACAAAAGGACACCCTACACGCCAGAGGTTCGAATGATGTTCCTGGAAGAAAAACGGACGGGATTGCGCTTTTTTATTTCTTCAGACTGTTCTGACACCTACCCCTGATTACTTGCTGACAGAATATGGAAGTAGAATGTGTCTACATTGTCACTGGGGAACGTGCACGACCTCTGAAAGAGCACAGAACATACACAGATGCTTGACACGTTACTGGTTTTTTAATTATAGGACCGTCGGTAGCATTTCCTATGCAGGTTTAGTGACCATGAACAACCCTTACCGTTGGTGCTGTCCTACCAGACGGTGGTATGACGATCAGACGTGGGAGAGAATTGCAAGTACACCTGAGAGACGCAGAAATAGTCAAATTCCTTTTTTCTGTTGTTTCAGATGCTGGTGGATGCTATCCCTACCGTCGACATGCAGAGACGACGAGGTATGGCCAACAGGTGTTGTTTTACGAGCACGTGTTCATACCTGGAGGACTGGGCCAAAATACGGCCTGTTTGGGAACCGAAGAGACGAATTGCTGAGAACAGAGACGGACATTTCGTTTTTATGCCATTTATTGCAATTGGTTGTAGACAAATACTACAATGTTCTTAAACCATTTAAGAATTTCAAAGTTTGAATTTACGTTTTATTTGCATGATCTTCTTGACTACTCGTTCCGTCTTCTTCTTCTTGCCTGGGAGATTACTGATAGCCCGAATCATCTTGTCGTCAGCTTTCCACTTGTCCTGTAAATTTTTGGCCTTGGCATAATCAATGTCGTGCGTTTTGGCAATCTTGTTAAATCGATTGATGCCAGGATCGCCACGATTGAGTCGTTTTTGTAGATGCATACTCGGACCCATGTACTGATACCCAGGCCAATGAAACTTGATCCCCGTCTTTGCCAAAGCTTTCTGTAGGTCAAACTTGCCTCCACATTCACGTCATCTTTGACGGTTTGTCTTAATAGTCCTGGCCATCTAGACGGCATTGGAGTTTCTTGTCAAATCCAACCAGCGGCAACCTCGTTTCTTGCGAGTCTCCCTCTTGGCTGACCAGGCCATCGTGTCCACCAAATTGGCAACACTGTCACCCATCATGGAGTCTCCTCGAAAAGGCAGTTCCCCCTAGTTGACCGACGTGGTTCTCTTGGGCGGTGCCTTCCTTTACTTCTTTTTGGGGGATGCTGGTGTTGTGGCTTTGGTTGGAGTGACAAATCGAAGTCGTTTCCTGACTTTCGGGGGTGCAGGACCCGAGGGTGTTGTTGTTGTCGTGGTGTCGGGTGCTTCCCCTTCTTGGGTACCAATGATGACAGCATGGACTGTAATGGTCCTTGCGTGAATGCTTCCCCTTCCAAATCACGATCGTCTTTGGAACCAGGACTGAACCCCATGCGTTGTCCAACGGCCTTGGTCCACTGACGTTTTTCTCGTTTGACCAGAGCTTTCTTAATACCTGGACGGATGCCTGGACGACATGAGAATGGCCTCTTGTTTGGCGGCCAAACGTGCCGTTTTAGTCAGTTGAGAGTTCTCTGTGAGGCGTTCCTTGTACACTTCCTGTAAGTGACGGAGTCGTTTGGGATCCACGAGCACCTGTTTTTGAAAGCCTGGGATAGCCTCGTCTCTGCTCATCGTAACATACTATGACATTCGCGCATATCCCTAGTTTTATAGTAGAAGTCCTGCTTCTTGCAGCATTCTCTTTCCAGGTGTCTCTTAAGTTCGCACACTTGATCTTGCAAGGCACTCATCTTTTGTTCCACCAGGTCTAGACTCTGATTCCGTTCTTGTAGTTGATCCGTCAACTGACGTATGATGTCACATTGTTCTTGTACACGGTGTCGAAGGATCTGATCCTGTATGGCAATGAGTGAAGGGGGGTATGTTCCATCACACCAACAGTTGTCTATGATCCTTGCCTTTTTATCTCATCAATGATGTATGCCGCATTGAATCCTTGCCACAGACGTCCCTTTTTCATAGAATTCTTACGAAAAGCTACGTCACTCAAGGCATTTCGGTAGGGTCGTATTCGTACCACCATCATGGGTCACACAGGAATCTGACCGCGAAGCGTGTTCATGACCAGTTCACCCACTGCATTGATCTGACTGTTTGTTTTTTCCGCTGTAGATATCGTGCATAACACGTATTATGATTGGCTTGTTTCAAAACACTCCGAAGGAACGGGAGTTGTCATTGGATATGCCACGACATGAGGATGCATTCCTCTCCTGAGAGAGGAAAGGACGTCCTTTTTATACACGTAGTTGTCGCCATCAGCATCAGCGTCGTTTTCGTCCACGACGGGGTTTTGAGGCTTTGACAGCCAGCACGGGAAACCATACCTCCACGTTGTCGTACCCACACAGGAAGGACTCCACCGCATTGACGTACGTTCCACTACGCCACTCCACCGCATTGACTTGCCATCGTTAGTGCTCGTGATCTGCGTCTTCCCCTTTTTATAGGCATAGCTTGCGCTTCAGTTTATCGAGGAATGTCTGAGCCTTTAACCTAGGCGGTTTATAGGGTGGGATATGGGTGTACACGATGGCCGAGTCTCCGTCTTCGTGGCAGCATCCTCTGCTGGGATCCTGGCTACCATGTCGTACCATTTACGATGGCGAGCTCGAATTCTGGCATTATTACGTTTCACTGCAACCGCTTCGGTGAATAGGGCTCCCAAGCCAGCTGATAGAAGGGGCAGGACCCCACCACGTTGAGTCCTTATTCTACGTCTCCATTTTTGTTTTTGACGATTCACCGTCCGCGATGATTTATTCTAACTTGTATCTTGTAGCGGAATTTGGGGTTTCGTGGTAGATCTTGAAGAATCAAAGCGTAATCGGGGGTACAGTCATAGTGATCTCGTACTTCCAAGGCTTCCATTCTTTTATACCGTTTGTCTTTTCCCAAGGCGTATCCAACCCTAGTGGCTTTCCCCAACGTCGTTAACAACCCATGTCCACGTTGACGTTTACGTTGGGCATTAGCAGCCACAGCACCAAGGGCCCCTTTTCCTGCTGCAGATACCAAACTGGGAAGAGTCAGGGCTAAAGTGCCTCCACATTGCAGTTTCCATCTTTGTCGCTGTCATCGGGTCTTGGGCATGGGGAAATGTTAGTAAGAGGGAGGTTGCGGTGCTCCTTTTATGGGTTCCTGATCCGCGAGGACATGCGTTGTACCGTGGGTGTACCTCCGTCCCTGCAGACGGTGGTGACTGTATTGGTATGCGTGATATTCTTAATCGGCCCTCCGTCTTGATCTTGTCGTCGACCCCGTCAACCGCTGACGCTACCACCACTCCCTGGAGGTCCGCTGCCAGGGGAGCCTCCAGCAGACCCTCCTGGAGAACCACCACCACAGCTGCGCCTACCACCACGTCCACGACCACGCCTTCTAGAGGAACTAATGGCAGGAGAAGGTGGTAGAGGTCTCCGACATGGCTTTTTCTGTCCTATCGTGGGACGCCAGTCGATGACAGCAACGTCGACGGCGGTCCCATACACACAGGAATGTGGTTTGTCATCGATAAATTGTTCACTCTTATGCAAAACGTGTCCTCAATGTCGCTGACATTCACGTTGCACACGGTACCTGGCGAACTCCCGCTGATAGTCAGACGAAGATGGTCTAGTCATTTGCGCTTCCACACTTGGGTCAAGCCGTCCGTGTGGATCACACAACTGAAGAGTCAGTAGGGATCGTCTGAAGCTGGATGAAGACCCATCATAATACACCTGCAAGGCCGCCACATACACGTCTCGAAAAGTCGGAGCATGTCACGCCATCGATCCAGAAATGCTTGCAGAGCGAATGCTTGAAATCTCGATTGATCGCTAGAGTTCTTGAAGACGATGATGTAATGAGCATTTGTAGAGATGGTCTTGGCATGTTTTCCGGGTGGAAACAAATCTTAACACAAGTACAACACCGTGATGTTCCGATGATGGGATGCTTGGGTGAAAAGATCCAACACACGTTTGTCGTTCCCTCCTCCATGAGATCGTCCAGGACCAGGACACCGCCCTGACTTTTGCCAAACCAATCTTAAGGATGATTGACTTCAGGAATGCCCTCATGAAATTGAATGCCTTGACCTTTCATACAATCGAATCGTGGCCGCCACACGGCATAACAGTAATGACATGGTGCCTTCGGTCAAGAGAGATTCACTCAATTGCGTCTTCCCATTCCCCGAGGGACCAACGATCATCGTACTACTGAGCATACGTATCATGGCGAAGGCAAGAAAGGACGAGAGGGTACACTTCTTCGTTTTTCCCCGGTCGTGTACCATACTGCTGGGTTACACTCCCCCACTCAAGGCACTATTTATGTATGACAAGACAAGGACACCGTTTGCATGTGGTAGTTTTTTCAATGTCTAATGATCAACTCATGTGCGGTACAACATAGCTTCGAGAGTAGAACATTCAAATTTTCAATGATTCGGCGACGTACGTGCTTGCCTACGTATCGGTCATTTCCCACGAAATCGCCCGGAGAGAATCCCTTTACAAGATCAGTCATCGTTCGTCCTTGTACCAGTTCTCGTACCACGTCTCCAACTCTGGTGCGTTGTAGTTCATGATACGAAGTCCATAACTGTCCATGACTTCACGCGTTCCATTCTCTGTCCAGAGTCCTAACCAGTGCTAACCGGTTACCCTCGTGGATCCGTATTGACGATGTAGGCCGATCGTGTCATATGGGTGGGACGAGAAGGCAAACCGTTGGAAGGATGGACGGCATGAAAGACGCGTTTCAGGATCGGATCGTCCAAGGCTAAATGACGCAAGGCCACATCACTCAAAGGTACGAATTCCATTTTTTTACTCCCAGCTTACTCGTATTTCTTATATAGAATGGCTCCGTTGCCGTCCACCTGGAAGGTGTCTTCGAGTTCTCCCCACACCAGTAAGGTGATGTTCTTGTAAGGTGCAGCATTAAACTTGATCTCCAAATGGACTTTGCCTTTTTGCTTGGGATTTCGATGAAACCGAGAATCAGCATCTCCATTGGGCACTTTGTTAAAGGCAAACAACGTACAATTACGTCCAAAGCCCCAGTCCTCGGGCTGGACCATGTACGGGTGATGATGCATCAGCGAACCACTGGTCTCCAGGAGACGATGATATCCCAACAGGTCTTTCCATGTGTCTGTTCCATTCAACTCCAAAGTCGGGTAAGGGTATTCCTCACCGCCGATGATCTGACGGATACTCTTGACCCCAAAATCTTGGAAGAGCTACAGGTAATACTCCAGATCACCATTAAACGCTTTAATGGCCAGCAGACCGACCACTAAACGTCCACGAACACGGCTCAGGAACACGTTATCTTCCATCCATGTGGTCGTACGTCCATTGAACGAAAAGGTTCGAATCTCACTTCGGGCAATGGGGTAGTTGGCCCACTGATTTCTCACATCCATCTTGATCTTCAGATCATTGTTGACACTCGAATTCAGATTCAAACGACAGAGATGAAACGTCACCTTAATGTCGTCACGACCCAGTGTGAGCTGTTTCTTAATCCCTGTACCGCTGGTCTTGGCGCCAAACAGATAGAACTCGCGCCGGCAGATGTCCTGTTTGCATGGCAGACAAATGGGGGGGGGGGGGGGGGTCGCCCCTTCATCTCGATTGTGGTTCATCACTATTGTACATGTACGTGTCGGTCTGTTGACTCATCAAGGCACCGCCTAGTCGTAGGTTAATCTGCTTGAAGAGTACATGGCCGAGATGGTTGGTCACGTATACATACTTGGTGTTGTTGGCGTCCAACGCACTGTTGGCATCGGCAATGACACCATTGGTAGCGGCCGAATTCAAATTTCAATTCCACTTCAAAGTAACTGCGCCCCAAATTGACAAATTCGTCTAAGCCAGGGATCAGCAAGGAAATGGGAACTACAGCCGTCATGGCTTGACTATAGGGAACCATTCGGTAAACCTCCATGGTCACGTTCGCCAAACGGACGGTAAACAGATCCAGACTCATCTCTTTCGTCTTCTTCTTTGTCTACATCGTGGTCGTCCTCGTCGTCGTGCAAATAGATTGAGCAAAGGTACTGTTACGTCCATACTTAGTGATCCACCGTACTGAGGTGGATGGCCTGTCCCTAGCGGCGGCGGACTGACGTTGACTACAGGCACGTTGTCAATGCAACCGCGAATGCACGACCATTGGTCAGAGGTTCATGTTCCAAACATGGAAGCCACGCTTCGTTTCGCTTTTTTACTGGCATGTCGTCCTCCGGCTTTGATGCCTGCTTTCAGGATCGATCCATCTTTTCGTTTCAAACCCTGTTTCAAGGATTGTCTCACGACCTTTCATGCCACGCCTAACGATTTGCCACAGGCGATGCGATCTTGATCAATTCTTCTGTGACTCCAGACCCTTGTTGACCACGAAGGTATGGGGAATGATACCATGTCAGACTAACTCCATGCATGGTGATAATGATGGTTTCTTCCCGGTGTTCCTGCTTTTTTATACTTGCATGGACTGTTTTCTGAGGAAGAAAGTACTCCACCTGTTAAGAAGCAGTGTTTGGAGGAGAATGAACGCAATCCACCAAAACATGGGAACAAGAGTGAGAAAAAGGTTTATGAAGAGAAAGCGCAGTTAAAAGCTTCACCAGAAGGAAAAGAAAGGAATGACAAAACAAGGAAAGAGAAGTATGAAATGAAGAGGCAGCGAGTTTTTCAGGCCCACTGGAAAGAAGTGTATCCTTGGGTTGAGCACGATTCCATCAACGATGTGCTGTTTTGCAAGGTATGTGAGGTGCAAATTTCAGTCAGTCTTTGTGTTTAGGTCAAGCCTGCACAATTTTTAATAATCAAAGGCACCATCACAAAGTGTAGACTACAATACAATACTGTACAATACCGTAGACTATTGCTAATGACAGAAATTCTCTTTCGTGGAAAGCCACAGCCCTAGCATACCGCTAACCTCTACCTTACGAGACCTCGGGTTAACCCCTTAATACAAAGTTGTTTATCAATTATGGAACTTACCATCAGGCGTCATATATAACCTTTCAAATAGAGCTATAATTGTGTTCACAATTGAGTGTAACATGTTACCAGGATTTGTTTAAACCAGTTTGTTGTTATAGCTGTTGACAACTGAGATTTTCATTTAGGTATGCCGTGCTTATCCAAACATTTGTGATAAATCATGTCCCCTTTACAAAGGTGCTGGTGGTTTTGGAAAATATCGCGTACAAAGTCTCCAGTCCCATGACATATCTAGCGACCACGGAAAGTGCTTGAACAAATAGAAAGTTGACAAAGAAAATGCAGACAAACCCCTTGCAACAATGATGAAAACAGTATCTGCAAAGCTGGATGACGAAACCAAATCAAGAATGGAAAAATTGTTCAATACTGCTCATTATGTGGCAAAGGAAGGTCTCGCATTCAAAAAATTCACGGGTTTGTGTGATCTTCAAGAGAAGAATGGTCTAGATATAGGAAATAATTATCGCAATGAAACTAAGTGTAAAGAGTTTGTGTCCAGCATTGCTGCAATTGAACAGGAGAAGTATGCAAAGGAAATCAGGGATGCCAGGTTTCTGTGTGTTTTTGGCAGATGGTGCCACTGACAAGAGTGTCACAGAGCAGTTGACTGTTTGTGTACGTTATACTGATTCAAATGGGAGACCATCGACACAGTTTTCTGACCTTCTCTCTCTTAAGTCTGCCGATGCTACAGGCATAACAGATACTATTACTAAAGGACTTGAAGCTGTACAGGTCGATGAAAGTGTTTTGAGTGCAAGGTTAGTAGGCTGCAATTTTGATGGGGCCAATGTTATGATTGAGGCCAAGGGTGGAGTGAGTAAGAAGCTAGAGGATAAAGTTAGTCACCCAAAATGCATCATCCACTGTGTAGCTCACAAACTGGAACTGGCTGTACTTGATGCTGTGAAGAGGTGCCCTTACCTTCCAACATTTGAGGACACAGTTAAAGAGGTATACAAGTTTGTTCAGGAAATCGTACATGTATGAACGCGATTCCATTTCGCAATTTATGGGCACGAAAGATGATGAGAAAAATTGACTATTTCTTTCCTAGAAAAAAATCAACACACACCAGTGGTATCACTAGCAAAAAACCCTGAGAGTGAGTGGTTGCCATTCCTCATCTTAGCAGTCAAAGGACTCTCTCAATAATTAAATAAACGACGTAAGACAAGATAGGCGTGCTTTCGAAGCTCCGTCGCGGTAAGGAAAGAAAAGAAACTTTATTTAAATGTTTAGTCTATTTAGCGCTGGAGCACTAATTGGAGACACTGTAAAGTGATATTACCAATCAACGCAAATCAAGTCAAATGTTGGTTTTTGAGGAGAGGGGAAACCGGAGTACCCGGAGAAAACCTTTTGGCGCAGAGTAGACCAACAAACTCAACCCACATATGACGCCTAGTCGAGGAATCGAACCCGGGCCACATTGGTGGGAGGCGAGTGCTCTCACCACAGCACCATCCCTACACCCTGGTTAAGTCTGTATTACTGGTGCAGCATATGTCTTCCTAAAGGAAGGACAGACCGATAACGTCATCAGGTTCTTCAACATTGCCTGAAGGAAAAAGGTTAAGAGAAATCCCTACAACTGAGTTTTCTGACGAAAAAGATTTCGAAATACCTTCAATGGCCGCCGACATTGGAAAGAAACTGGACGAATTCTTCGAGAAATTGCGAAAGTTTGATGCCATTGCAGAGAATCCAACCCTCCCGATTTGATCGGGAGTTTCCCGATTTG
>OX421450.1:24241266-24246266 GCA_949126865.1 Montipora capitata | reverse complement strand
TCGTAACAGCCCTCGCAATAACAGGAATGCGGGCGAAAACACGAAAGATGTTCTATTCAAGTCTTCGGGAGAACTTAAAATTAGCGGCGTCATCCTTATTCGGGGCATAGAAATTTCTTGTCTGTTGCCACAGTGGGTCGCTGAAGGTCAAAAAGACTTGTGTGATAATCGGATCATCCACGAATGCTTGAAAATTTAAGGTAAGAGCGCCCATGCAATTCTCGAAACGTAGGCCAGGGGAAGAAAGTACACAGAAGTTCATTTAGAAAATGAGTACGCCGAAGCAAAAGAGAGGTATGATTCAAATTGTAGTGATATCAATCTGGAGGTATTGATTGCAGCTAAAGAGAAAATTAGAATCCTTTTATGAAAAAAAGAGTCAGGGGGATAATCGTTCGTGCTTGAGGCTGTTGGCACGAGTATGGTGAGAAAAGAAAGCTCCAAATATTTTCTAAACTTGGAAAAAAGTAACCATGTTAATAAACATATGCGAAAACTGAATCTTGATAACGTAATAATTACTGATCCAAAAGTCATTCTTTTTGAACAAAAGCGCTTTTACCAAGAATTGTATACAAGTAGTAGTGTTACTCGCTCGTCGATACAGCTTCAAAGCCGGATTTCAACAGCGTCTTGAGGGGGAAACAGCGAACTAATCCACAAACAGAGTCAACACTTTCGACCATGTGCTTTCTTATTTATTACACTTATATCGCAAGGGCTAATGGGAGTTACAACCCTAGGGGGATTATGGGTCACGACCCTCACACTCTCCCCCCCTCAAAAAAAAATGTCCTTCATGACATTTGAAAACTAAACTGCTGATAATATTTCTGGGTTCTACAGATCCTACACGTAATACTTCTGGTATACATAAATCAACGTTCTATCTGTGGGTCGCGCAGATCCACAGAATGCACAATAAATAGCTAATCTTCAAGTTATCACACTTTGCAAAAGTGTGGACAGAAGTCCTTGTTCCTTCAATGGTGGCACAAAGTACTTATAATGTCAATGCAGACATTATAAAACTTGGTCCTAGTTTTCGATAAACAACAAAATTAAAAAAAATGTTCTCATGCAGTGTCTTGGTAATGGTTGAGATATCCTCCTCGACTGTTCTAGGCATTACCAGCTAACTGGGTACCAGGGCATAGTTGGAAATCCATATTGTGGACAGTACCAAAGTGGTTGAGGTGGTATACCTAGCCACATTGGAGGCAGATTGGATGCAGCTGAAACCATATGCATATTAGTAGTTGCTCCTGGATAGAAGGAAGGCTGGCCAGGGACATCATAAGTCATACGGACAGGTGGTCTTCTGATTCGTGGTTGTCGGGCGTATCGTGTGAAATGATCCATAACGACCAAAATGTATTCATAATCTCCTGCGCTTGCTTCGAGATGGAGGAAATCCACGGATACCATCTGAAAGGGCGCTTGCTTCGAGATGGAGGAAATCCACGGATACCATCTGAAAGGGCGCTGTGGTAATGATGGGTTGCAATGGCTCTCGTTGTTTCATTGCAGGTGGTTTTTGTTTCAAACATCGACAGACTTTAGTAACATAGTGTGTTATGTCTTCCTTCATATTTGGCCAGTAGAACCGTGACTTAGCCAGGTCAAATACTCTTTCTACGCCTAAGTGGCCCATGTCTTCATGGAGTTCTTTAAAGATGGTCAGGTGAAGCTGCCGGGGTAACACAACTTGTTGATTGAGGCTTGTTTTACGGTACAAGATATTGTCACTTCCTAAAGATAGTTTGTTCCACTCAAGTAACATCCGCTGAACTTCCTTTGATACACTTTTATTCTCCTTGACTGAGGGACGTTTTCCCGTCTTAACAAGATGCACAACTCTACTTATCACAGGGTCTAATGCTTGAGCTTGTCTAAGGTCAATGTGCTGCTGTATGCTTGGACTGCTGTAATCATCATCAATGGCAGTTATGAAATCTGTCAGGGCTGTTAACCATGGAAGATGGCCTTGGCTTTGAAGTCGTGCAGAACAGATAGCAGCTTGTACAGCCTCAGAGCTACTTCCTTGACAACATGTTTGTATGTAGTCCTCAATGTTTAACAGCAGTCGTGACAATGTGTCAGCATCATTATTGGACTTCCCAGGACGGTATTGATTCGAAACCTGAAATCTGCTAATTCTCCAATCCAGCGAAGACTTGTTGCATTCAGCTTAGTACGTATGTCCGTACATTCCGTGAACTCAGGCGAGTAGTACAGGTAGTCACGAAATTGCTCTGTAATTGCCCATTTCAGGGCAAGAAATTATACCTTTCCAGCATGGAGATGGTAGTTTTTTTCAGCTGCTGTGAGAGTATGCAACGCATATCCGATGACTCTAATTTTTCCATCTTGGCGCTGATAGAGAACTGCCCCGAGACCATCCTTGCAGGCGTCTGTGTGGACAGTAAATGGTTTTTCATAATCAAGATAGGCCATAGTTGGTGGTGTGGTGAGATATCCAATCAGTTCATTTAACGATTGCCGATGTGTTTCAGTCCACCTAATTGGTGTTCCTGATGGTAGTTGGCCGTTCTTTTTGTCTGGGGACTTTCCAGTGGCATTATTGGGTGTGACTCCTTGTGAAGGTTTTCTCAACAGGCTTAGCAAGCCTGGCGAAATTTGGGATATAACGACGATAGTAACCCAGGAATCCAACCAACTGTCTCACTTCACCAATTGTCGATGGCTTTTTTTCTGCAAGGCTGGTGACAGCTGTTATTCCACTGGGATTAACTCTGTAACCGTCCCTTGAAACAATACGCCCCAGAAAGCAAACTTCTCTTCGGAACAGTTTACATTTGAGCGGTTTAAGTTTAATACCCTGTTGTCAAAGTCGGTGCAATACCTTTCGTACATGTTCAACATGTTCCTCAAACGATTTACTGAACACAATAACATCGTCCAAGTATGGGATGGCTATTTCGTCTCTTAATTCTCCAAGACAATGTTCCATGTACCTTTGAAAATTTGCAGGCCCATTCATTAGCCCAAAGGGTATATGCACCCACTTATAGAGACCCCATGGAGTAATAAAAGCGGTGTACGGTCGGCTCTTTGGTGAAATAAACCCCTGATGGTAGGACTTTCCCTGATCTAATACCGTAAACCAAGAATTCCCGCCCAAGCTATCTAAAGTTTCTTGGATCCTTGGGATCGGATGTCAGTCAGGAGTGGTACGACGGTTTAATTCTCTACAGTCCACACACAGACGTAAAGTTCCATCTTTTTTTCTGACGCACACTACTGGAGATGACTATGATGATTTTGGGATGAACTGCTTGTTGAGTAGATCTTCAATGTAGTGTTTCACTTCTTGATAAAGGGGCCGCGGGATTGATTGCAAATGATGCTGCTTCCTCTTTCAACATCTTCCGGACTACTTCCAGCTGTTGCATGGTTAGACCGGTCATATCAAATTCAGGGGTAGCGGCGTCTGACTCGGTATCTCCTTCTCTAATACCTGTACTCAAGTTATCAGCAAATTGAGATTCAGAGTCTTTACTATCAGCTGTCGAGGCTAATTTAACTTCCATAGGCGTAACAGATTTAATGAGTTGCAATCTACCCAGCAAGGTGCGACACGGAAGAGTAATATCGTGATCACTTGTGTTGTGAACTTCGATGTCAACTCGGGATACAGATCCTTTCTTAACACTTTTCAATGTTTCATATATCTCAAGTCCTGTTGGCCACTGAGACAGCTCATCAGGTTCAAACAGCACAGGCACCTTAGTCAACACAGGACCAGTGTTTGCCCTACATAACACTTTTACTGCTTGGCCATGTGGGATGACAGTGTCTCTCTTTGGCGTCCGTACACTACACAGGTAGTCATCATCTGGGGTTTGGATGAGATTAATCAGGGCTTCCAACTGACTTTCACCACCATTTACAAATGCTGCTTCGAGGGAACCTAGGATACCAAATAATAAAACTAATCACTAATTCTTCAATAGCATTATAGCCCAATATTGGCATTTCTAAATGACCAACAGTAACAAGAAATGGGACATGAACTTCTTGTCCTGCTTTTGTCAGTGATGGAAGTCGTACTCTCACGTCTGCCCACCCAATGAAGGGAATCTTGGTTCCGTTTGCAGCTGTGAGATCAAGTCAACCATTAATCAGTTCTGAAATGTCTTTCACTGCTGTTCCAGGGAGCGTTTCCTACAACATTGCTTGCGTCATAATTGACACCTGGGCCCCAGTGTTCCAAAGAGCTGATACTTCGGAATCGTTCAAGAGGCACTTAATGGTACACTTTCTTCCAACGAGGTTAACAATCTTGGCATGTCAGGTGTCAGGTGGCTCAAAATGCTGTCTGAGTGGATTTGTGGTTCTCCCTTTGAGTTAGCACCTTTATAGCCTGGCATATATTCTTGTGGTTCGGCCACTGTTCCTTTTGGTATCTACGAGAACAGTACCATACCACCTGGCATTGTGAACAGCGCTGATAAGGGACTTGCATTTCTACTCCGCCACAGCAGTTACATCGATGGGACGTATGTGAGGTGTCAGCTACTTCTGGTCCCGCACAAGCAGCCGATTTCCGTTTAACGGCTGCTGTCCAGATAACTCCCCATAGCGGCAACCAATGGCATAGTGACTGTCACTTCCACATTTGAAACAATAGTTACACCACTGTTCTCCCTTTGCAAGGCACTTTTTGAACACTTTGGTGGGCGCTGTCTCACGTCGCATCTTCCTTGTCCTCTTCTGCTGCTCCATTTGTTTCCTCTGCCTTGTTCGGGCTTGGGGGTTGCACCAGAACTAGCCCTAACTTCAGTTTTAAGTGCTTCAGCTGCAGCCTTGAGTTCTTGGAGTTCTGATTTAGTATTGTCAGTTGACTTGGGGTCCTCTTTTGGAGTCAGTACTTTACCAGGGAGTACTTTAGCTGGTTCTGGTGATTCCTGACCGATCTGGGACACCGTAGGTGATTTGCCTTTCGATTGGTTGTTCAGCTTCTTTATCCTTTCTTC
>OX421450.1:24228766-24231266 GCA_949126865.1 Montipora capitata | reverse complement strand
GCGGAAAAAACTCGAAACCATTAGTCCCGTACTATGATAAACATAGGGAGATATTTTCCACCCAAAAGGCAGTGTATTGTATTTAAAATACCAGCCACCCCACTGGATACCGAAGAAAGTCTTGCTATCATCATACAACAAAATATGGTCATAGCCAGACTTGTCATCTAAAACTGTCTGGTAGCTGTCCTTCGACATGTAGCGAGGCAAGTCAGTTACAGCATCCAGAGTGGAAGGTTTATCTTGCATTCAGAGATTCAAGAACCGTGCATCATGACATAAACACGGTTTCGAAGGCTTCACTGTAAGCGGGAGGACTACAATCTCGGTCATAAATAGTTGTAACACTTCGCTTGAACAGCAAGTGAAGCGCATCAAAGCTGTTAATAACGTACCCCTCCTCCTCCCTCCAATCAATGTTGCATTTACCGGTTGGTTTTTGCACTCCAACCCAGAAACATCAACATTGACGGGGGAGAGGGGGCAAATTGCCGTTTATGTTACAACATTTGTGACCAAGACTGTAGCTTTGGTCCAAAATCTTGGGGTTGCAATCACCATGTTATGATCTGTTCTAATCGAACTCTTGAAAGCCTTAATCACATCCCAAAGATAGGGAGAATTGGTAATAAGAACATATCAAGAATATTGTCTCCCCTAGTTACCTTTTATAACCAGTAGGGACAGAGTGGCGTGCATAAGTAAATTTTTATACTTCAACTGATTATCACCTACGATGATCTTAGAATTGGGGTCAAATGTACTTGTTTAAATAAAAAAAGAACAAAGATGCATTTAACTAGATGAAATGTTGTAATACCACGTAACAAAGCCAATAAATTCTTCTTTATTATTTTTTAATACAAAGGTATCACCGAAGAACTGATCACACATCAATGGGTTTCACTGAAAAGACAGTTACTTTTCCAAGGCTGGGATTGCAAACGGAGTACTTGAAGTATGTCCAACCATAAGCCGCAGCTCCTACAGCAATTAAATCAAAGAAAAAAGCGTCTTTTTAATATATAAGATGTAATTCTGGCAGAAACGTGCGAATTGCCAAACTAAGAAAAGGACGGAGAACTAAGAACAAAGGCATAAAATTAACGAGACCAGAACAATGGGACTGTATAACACAAAGGAGGTTGGATCTAACGTACGTGAAAGGACACAGTCACAGTCTACGCATGCTCGCGCATTAAATCGAAATTTGAAAAAGTTAGCCTAACGTTTTCGAGTTTGGAGAGGTGCAGACAACATGGTGGCCACTGTTACGTGCAGAATGTTAAGCTCTAAGTGCACAAATAGTGACTCACTCTTCTCAAGTAAGCAAAGAAGAGCAGTCAAAAGACCAATACAGTATCTACAATGATGAGAAACCTTTTAAGACACGAATTCATGAGAAATTCGACGTTGGTGTCGTCAAAGTGTCATTAAAGTGTAAACGGTTTCACTATGAACAAGGATCGAGGTCAGTCTTTGTATTTCATTTCTAGCTAGTCGCTTAAAAGTCAGAGACCACTACATCATCATTTGTTGATAAACATTTACTATCTTCGCTCTAAAATGTGTATTGGAATATTTTGGAAAAACACCTGCATTTAGATGAGAAGAACTGCACTGGTTGTGTTTATTTGTTGCAGGAATTATAAAACCGCAAGTGGTGAGTAAAACATGGCTGAAAATTTTTCTCTCCTTACCATCTTTCGGCTTAAAAGTCCTTTCATGAAAATATATGCACTCTCTTTCAGCTTTGAAATGGCATGTTAACCTTGATAATATGTTTCTTATATTACACAAAGGAAAAAAAAAATCACAGTCGGGTGATCTCCGCGCAATTTGTGTTATCCTTGTCACTAGGGACCTTAAGCATCGACAACGAAATCGCACGACGACGACGGACGGAAGTAAAATTTTTCTGCGCGAGCGTTCTGCGCATGTGCGATGTTGTCAAAACGTCGTCCAGCCTTCGTCAACGACTGAATTTCAGCAGGTTTTCGTTCTGGTGAAAACGTAAGTAAACAACTAAACTTTTACATGCGGATAATCATCCATCTCCACCTTCTGTTGTAATAATTGTTTTTTGTACTATTTGCGGACCAGCGGAAGTCAAAAGTTTAACAGTTTAGTGAATTTCAACAAAAATGACTTTTCTTTCAGAAGGAACCGAAACCATGGCCGGCCACGAGCAAGAACCAGTTCAAAAGAAATGTACATGTAAGTTTTTCTGTGTCTCTTAAAGGAAAAGTTTAGGATATTTGAAGTCATGTTCTTATTTTAGACCTGCATATCATTGTGCTAATTTTTAGTTGCACTTCAAGGTATAAATCTTCAGTTTTGGTGCTACAAATAGTATATTTTCGTGTTCCTTTGACAGCAAGTAAATACATACTTAATTGACCGCTCCCCACAGGGCTTTTCAGGGCCAATGAATCAACGAAACAACAGAACACAACAACTACAACTGTTAAGAATCCCAACTGGCCGGAGGCAAACCAGT
>OX421450.1:24186266-24223766 GCA_949126865.1 Montipora capitata | reverse complement strand
AACCTGTCATACAAAGCGCCAACTCCTGATGCATCACGAAAGAGCAAGAACCGTCAAAGAAACATCACGTGGTTTAACCCGCCATACAGCCAAAATGTAGAAACAAAAGTCGGTAAATCCTTCCTCCAACTAATTGATAAACATTTTCCTAAATCCAATCCACTGCACAAAATCTTCAACCGAAACACTCTTAAGCTGAGCTACAGCTGTATGAGAAACGTAAAAACCATCATCTCCAGCCACAACAAAGCCCAGATGAGTAAATCATCAAATCAATCAGAAAAAATCAATGACAACTGTAATTGCCGAGACAAGAATTCCTGCCCACTTGAGGGAAATTGTAACACCCGGAACATTGTCTACCAAGCAGAGGTCGTGACCTCACAGATAAAAGAGACATACATCGGTCTGTGTGATACAACATTCAAGGAACGCTACAGAAACCATACATGTTCCTTCAGGCACGAACGGTACAAAAATGTAACCGAGCTCAGCAAGTATATTTGGAGTCTAAAGGAACATAACATCAATTATCAGATTAAGTGGAAAAAAGTAAAGCAAGCTAGGTCGTATTCTAATGCCAACAAAAAATGCAATCTTTGCCTATGGGAAAAATATTTCATAATCTGTAAGCCGGAAATGTCGACACTTAACCATAGAAACGAAATGACATCAACCTGTAGACATTCTAAGAAATTTCTGTTAAGTAGCGCGTTCACCTAAAATAGTCTTACTCGATCGTTTAGCGCTTTTGCCGTCCAATCACATCTTGACACGTTAAGCTAGTAACCATTGTTCCCCACTTTCAAATTTGTATATCTTTACATGTAACCGTTATTGTTGTCAGTTGCCTGATGATTGCTTCATTAGAAGCATGAAACTCCGAGTAGCAATTAAATGTTTTTGAACTAGTCCGACTCCAGAAATTCATCCTTATTCACAGCTCTGGTTTAACCATCGAGCACTCTTATAGCAGATGAAGTCTTCAGTTTTTCCACTGGCAGTCATATATATATATATATATATATATATAACTTGTTTGATACAAAAATCCCAAAAAATGGCCTGCAATGTTGTGCTTAAATTTATTATCATTTTTTCTTTCAAAAAGTACAATGATGTGCGAAATAGTCTTTAACCTATCAGCATACAAATATGTACCATGGTTAACTGCAGTTATACCGTTTTGATAGATACTTAATCACAGGCAATGTAAACTGGGTAATAGTGTGGTTTCCTAGCCAAAGTATGTGTCAAGAGTGGGTGGCCTAAGGTCAAACAATTCTGAGGTCAGAAACAACATAGATCTTCCCCACACTGCTGAGGAAAAGCTTCAGATCTTTTTTAAAGTCATTAAACTCTAATGAATTGATAACATCTCCGAACAGCCATTCAACAGAACTTCTAACAGCACTCATCTCTATATTGTGCTGCTCCATTTGTGGTGTCAATACACCATATCTAAAGGGTCCTTGAATGCACTCTAAGGGGATAGGCAGGGTCACCATAAAGACAGACTGCCTGGCCAGCTGGATTGTAGGCAAACCGATGAAGGTCGTGTAGTAGCTGTGAATCAGCAAGCATTCCTGCATCATGTTTTCTTTCTTCTAAAAATAGGTAGGTGATGGTATGTATCAGTGTAAGAGCAGAGGTTGCTGATAATTGGGTTACATAAGTTGTTGGTTATATGAGTACTTTAGAAATGTTTCTCTTATTTCATCATTAGTTGTTCTTGAATCTGTTCCCTTTTTTTAATATAAGTACTAGACCTACAAAAATTAACATTTGGTGTCATGCATTTATCAGGCCCGCCACAGGTAAAAAGGCGGACCACATCCCTGCTTTACAGCTGGTAGCCTGTACTGTTTTGTAACTTACCAACTGGGCCATACAGATTTCCGATCAAGCCATTTGGAAAAGCAACGCTTTGAAATTTCAGGGCATGAACCCTTTTATGGCCATTGTAAAGAAGTTGCTGATGTTCTACAGGTCTTGATATAGGCCTAACGGTACCGTCAATAAACCCAAAACAGTTGGGCAGTATGGTTCCCCTTGCTGTCACAGCATCAACGTAAGTCTGCAGGTTGACAGGGCTAAGGACTTCATGATTCCAGTTTAGTACTCTATTCCCATGAACATTTTACACATAGTCAATCATTTGATTGGTGATCATGCTAAGAACTGGAATAGGTTTAGCGAACCTATGGATCATGTCTTCATATCTACATGGGATGAAAGCCGCTTCAGCAGCATGCAGAGACCTTCTAGTCCATCACAAACAGAGCGCTGACTGCAAGTAACCATGTCAGGGATTTCCAAAACTTCCTTCAGAATTCGCATATCTCGTTTTCCAAAGCGAAACTCTGCAAAACTCTCGTACTCATCGAGCTCTTCCAGGTCAAAAGGCGTGTACGAATCATACAGAAAGTCGAGGTCTTTCGATGCATAGAGGTCGTACAGAACAACAAATTCATCATCATCGATAAAGCCATCATTGTGCTTAATTAGAAGCAGATTTCGGACGTTTTTGAAAGCCATAGCAAGAGCAACTAGTCAGAGAACCAAAACTCATCGTCTCCTCAAAACAACATCCTGCTTAACTTTCTATTTTCCCACGAGAACGGAACCCTCGACCCAATCCTCCTTGGAGTTGCGAACATTGTCGTTGTGTATTTTGTTGTCGATGCTTAAGGTCCCTACTAGCGAACCTTCGAAACGAACAGCTATGAGTGAAACGCTAAAGAATTAAGATTCCCTGTGGTGGCAAATGTTGCATTCTTTGACGGACAAATTGTTTGGTTGCAAAGGAAAAGATAAATGTGTTTGGTAAGAGTGTTATAAACATCTCTTTGATACTTCGAGCCAATTTATGTGGGCTAACTGCCGCACGAAATGCAATTATCGACGGCTACGATACAAGAAAGCAGAACGTAAAGAGGATGAGCTTGAGGACTAAATTTAAAGACAGTTTGCCGGTGACATTACTCTTCGAGTTAAGAGATCGGCTTAAGATTAAAGCAGCACACTGGAAGTGAAGAAATGTCTGAGTTTTGGTGACACTTGTTCGAACGTCTCGACGTAGTAAAACTATACAGGAAAGCAACCAGTAACATCAGCCCGAGAGCCGTTTAAGCCCCGGAGTATGCATAAGCCGGATTGTCTTGGGGATTCATAGCCATTCACTGATCCTAGCGCTTGTTTTTGCACCACCACCCCCCCTCCTCCCTCTGTGCAACAGCCATGCGTTAGATTCTTGCCCCCCTTGACTTCATCGAGTTGAATATTCCCCCTGCCCCGAAAAAAACCTTCTGCCCCACTCCTAAGTTCTGGAGTTTTTACCGGAATTACACTTTACTCTGTCCAAATGCAGGCTAGACTCTCTGAGCATCAGTTAATGAGAACCTGCATTGTCCTTTCCAGATGGTCTTCAAAAGGGCCCCTTTTTTGCATGATCTCCTGTCTCTCATCCAGGTTCCCCCACCCAGACACCCCTTAATGCAATGCATAACTAACTTAACCCGCAATGTCTCCATACCAGGGCAGGTTATTTTCCTTAACAGAGACCTTGGGAAGATGTTGTCAAATGGCAACTTTTTCTCGACCGGTGGAATGTGATCAGTCTGTCCCTCCTTCATTTCTTCCCAACACCCCCCCCCCCCCCCCGTTCTACCTGCCCACAAGTCCACTCTGATCGCCTTCGTTACTCATCTGTCCAATACAGTCTCTAATGGCACGATTAACTTTATCTGGCAGCACTCGACAACCTTGAGTCTGGCTGTCCCCTGGAACTTCCGGCAATGCCAGTCCTTCAGAAAAGTTTGAGGGAGATAAAGCTCTCCCATGGGACTGCAAGAAGGCTTGCTACTCGATCACCTCATCGCTTCTCCATAGCATCTATACTAAGTTACAACCTTTTCAGTCTTCCAAATGTTGACTCCTTTATGTTATGGGCTGCATTTACCCTCGCATTTTTTGGCTTCTTAAGAAGTGAATCTACCTGCAGTGGCAATTTTGACCCTCAGTCCCATCTTGCTAGAACAGACATTTCTTGCCATCCCAACATCTTTCCCCCTACTTCATTTGACACTGCAATTAAAAAGTCCAAAACTGACCCTTTCTGGGAGACAGCCAGGCTCACCATTGCAAGGTCAAACTCAGACCTTTGTGCATCCTCTGCCCTGCAAGATTATATGCTCCAAACTGCAACTCAAGACCCTGGCCAGCTACTCTTCAGCTTCTCCTGTGGACCAAATCTCACCCAGACTTCACACACCAACAATGTATGGCCTCTTATAAACCTCTGCAACATTGACAGCTCCTCCCCTGTCTCTCACAGCTTTAGTATTGGTGCCACTACAACCGCCGGAGCCACTGGCATTCTCGGCTGGCTTGCCAAATTCTGGGTCACTGGAAATCAAACGCATACCAAGCTTACATCAGGACTCCCAAGGAAACAATACGTCAGGTTCCTTCAGTCATCGGCCTCTTGCTCCTCCTTCTAACAACCCCCTGGAATCCTTGAGAACACTTGAGTATCTCACTGAAACTTGCAATCAGTAATGATCTATGACAGTTGCTTGGATAACAATTCATATTTTGCTGTATCGTCCTGAAACTATAGTGTTTTCAGCTATGGGTACAGCAATCATGTTGGCATGCCCCAAGAAGCTTGCTGTGTGTGTTTGCACTCACCCTCCCCCCCTCATTTCTTCTCGATACAATTTCCTTTAATTCCCTTTTTAGCCGCATGCCAGCCATCACATGGGTGAAAGCACTATCCTAAGCTTAATGCCATGTTTCTCGTTCAAAACAAAAAAGAAAAAAGGCCCATTTGGCACTTGAGGGCTTTCTGTGACATTTTCTTTCCTTGGGCTTTCTGCCCTCTCAAGTTCACGTTGTACTATTGCAAATGAGTATTTTAACAAAAACGTTTTGCACGAGGGTCCTATCCCCTCCAATCAAACGTTTTGTGTGAGGGTCCTATCCCCTCCAGTCTCTGTGCGATGCCCATTGGCCTTGGTTCTTTATGCTCATGTCATACTTTTGACCCCTATCTCCACTCGTTGGTTCTGTCCTTTCACCCTTGGGGCAGGCAATGTTTGCTTTTTGCTACTGCAACTCTGTAGAGATGGGGTCATTCTTTCTCCCAGTCCAGTTGTGAGAAAAACCACTAAATGGGCTTCGCACAGGGCACTTCTCGTTTATCTCGGCGTTTTGGGCGGGGAATTGCTGTCTGCGGCACCCCTTCAACCCTGTGCTGAAGCCCCGTTAGGGAGGGGGCATATTGTTACTTTGCTGGACTGGGTTAACTTGGCCCCAGGACATTATGCTAGCCACTATGCCCACCTTGCAATACAGGCATGAGGCACCCCCTCGGCTAGTTGCCGAGGCCCCTCATCTGGTGGTCCATACCGGCGGTTGGTATAATCCGCGCCTTGCCAGTACATTCCCTGCCCCATCGTTTACGCCCGAGTTGTGTGTATTGTCTTTTACTGCGCACCAAAGCATTAACCGACTTCTGAAAATTGCCTTGTACATGTACTCCAAGTCATACATGGATGCTTCAAATTAATGATCATTATAGCAAATACTCTTGGCTCATTCCACTGAAGTCAAAGACATGCGAAGAGGTTGTACAAGCGCTGCAAACTGTACTTGAAGTGGCTTACAAAAAAAAAAACATAACCAAACATGCTGCAACCCAAGAACTTCCATACGTTGCAGTTTTTGAGATCAAACCATGGAAAGAAACAAAAAATAACAGTGATTTATCAACAGAGGGTATTAAAGAAACACCAACCTTCATAAGGGCAATAAGACCTCGCCGCTTCACCCAAATGTTCCCATTGGCAAAGTTCTCCATAGTGAAACTATGGCAAAGTTGTTACAAGCGATGAAATAATTTGAACTTTGATTTCAACAAATCGCTTAAACAAATGCACAGCTACAAATAAGGTTTTTGATTACGCCAAGGAGATTTCGTTTTCATCAGCTTGCAAGCAAGCCATGCATTACAAATAAAACGATGAGTAATATCCTGTGTCTACTTTACTGTCACTCCTCAAAAGATCATTTTAATTGAGTGGCTACTTATGCTTATGCTTAATCAATGTAATATCCCCTGGTAATATTGTTTACCCCACAGCACAGCAACCCAGCCTATAACAAAACAAAGCTATCCAAATAGATAAACACTCAATAACATCGTGTTTCTATGGTATTATCAAAACAGTAACTGAAAACTAACCATTGTAAATAAGTGATTAAAGCTAACCCCAACCGTAACGCAAACAACTTAAAATCAGTGCCTAGACTTAACAACCATTGGCATTTTAACTGATAAAAAAAATTTAAGCCACAGTAAGCTCATCCACTCACCTCCTTGCAATTTCAACCTACAGTCTCAGACAAAATTGCTGAAACACTACAATAGCTTGCCCTCCCACAATGTTATTTTGGCAAATGGGCTCTCATTGTGAGGTGAGAGTGAGCTGCGAAAGCTTCAGATCTGTATAGTTGTGTACTGTTCCAACGAATTTTGTCACAGACTGTAGGTTGAAACGAATCGACCTAGGTTGAAAAAGTCAACTTAGGTTAAATAAAAGTAACCTATACTTAAATTTAACCTGTAAAATATAAATGGTTTCAATGGAGTAATGTTGAAAATAAGTAGTAACAATAACTTTTGTCCATAATCAGACGTATTCCACTACACTTATTGTTGCATAATATCACATTCATTGGGCATATATTTCGTATTTTCTTATGGAGTAATGTCCAAATACATGTTGATTACTTTTCCAAAAACAGCTCAATGATTTACAGGCCATCCTACATACGCTACTGGTGCACAAAAAGTGCAGGGGAGAGAAGCAAAGAAGACGTTGAATGCAACGGCTCTGTCTATGATTGTTGCTCTAACCAACAGCAAACAAGGGCAAGATCAACAACCTACTATACCCAAGAGCCGGCCATCATGGACATGCTAGTCTTAACACCTAAAAAGCGCAAAGGTCTCTGGCCCAAGAAAACATGGAGGGACAAAACTGAGCTGTAAATTAAAAAGCTCAAAGCAAACATCTCCATCATCGATGAATTACAAAACGGGTTCAATGTAAAAAAAAAGCCAAAGCTGACAAAATCAAGAAGAAATTAAGCATAAAAAACAAGACGACATGGCCAAACGAAAGAGTCTGAAAGAACAAGTCCATGCCCAGTCACAGGGACTCAGGAGATACACCAAGTGCCAACTTCTTCCGGCAAAATAAGACCTTCAGTGACAATGCCAAAAAGCTCTTCAGGGAACTGGGGAAGAAAGCCATCTCGAAGAGGTCGAGTCATTCTGCATCAAAATATGGGAGAACAACAAGACCCATAACAATGGTGCCCACTGGGTCCAAGATCAAGCCAAGGAAAACCAGACATCAGAGGTCACCACAGTGGAGACCACCAAAGCCATCCACAAGACCAGCAACAGGAAAGCTGCAGGATGTGATGCAGTGGCTAATCTCTGGCTCTAACAACTGAGCGGCTTACACCCTGAAGTAGCCAACGCCTACAACACTATCCTCAAGCACCCAGAACAGTCCCCAAAAACCACAGACACTGAGAACCCTAAAACTACAGGCCTACCACATGACTACCGACTGTGTACAAGGTCCTGACCTCCATCATCACAGAAATAACCTACACCTTTCTCAAAAGCAACAATCTGCTCTAAAAAGAGCAAAAAGGGTGCCACCGCAGGAGCTATGGCCAGCTCCTCCTGAAGAAAGCCATCCTTGAGCAGGTGAGGTCCAAGCGCCGCAACCTTAATATTAAGTATTGTACAACAACCAATGACATTAAAATGAATAATTGTTTGCAATGGTTCTTTGTATTCCATGTTACTTGTAAAAATAACATAGCAATCAACTCAATGAGAAAACTCCTCTTTTGCACAGTGGGTTGACTGAACCTTGACTGTAATAGCAGCCTGTGGTCGCCCTACACTGTCTGGAACAAAAGTTATGTTCCTTCTCACCCCCCCCCCCCCCCTCGCACCTTGCCATTAGTTTTTTTCACGTGTGATTATTGTTAATCCTACTTCTTTATCTCTATATCTTTGCTTTATTGTAACTCAAGCAAAGATGTACTTTTGCAACGAAGTCGATAAACTAAAACTGAACTAAACTAAACTAAACTCACCAAACTCCCCCTGCTTGTTGACTGCCACCAGAGCACCATTGTACTTTGGATAATACTTGGCAATTTTTTTAAGGGCAAGTGAAGCTGCTTCTGTAGGGCTCTCTCCTTGGCGCATAAGTTCAACTGCATGAAAACTGCCAAAATATAAGGCACTGTTGTCAATACATTTCCTTCTAAAGCCCTCATTTATTTAGCTGAAACTTTAAATCAGTCATGAACCCACCCACCCCATGAATCTACCCAATGACCAGCATAATCTTGGGTATCTGTAAGGAGTTAGACCTTTATTTTCACTTTATTTATTAAAGGAAAATACTTGGCAGGGAACCCACTACAGTGTTTGGACATTAATGTACCTTTAGATACAATCCATAGGGGTGGCACTGTGGAAAACATGCATTCTACCCATTCCCTTGCTTTCACACTTTACTAGTAACCTTGTTCGTGTTTATTGCCCTTTTTTTTTCCTCCTTGCGCTTATGCTAATTGCGTTACCAACGTTGCTGTCTGTAAAAATTGGTTATTTGGGGGCGCAGGAATGGTGCAGTGGTGAGAGCACTCGCCTTCCATCAATGTAGCCCCGGGTTCAATTCCCAAACTTGGCGTCATATGGGGATTGAATTTGTTGGTTCTCTACTCTGCACTGAGTGGTTTTTCTCTGAGTACTACGGTTTTCCCCTCACCTCAAAAACCAACATTTTATTTGATTTGCGTTACTTTCTTGATTTCACTTTACAGTGTCCCCAGTTAGTACTCCAGCACTAGAAAATTAGACTCTTAAATAAAGTTTCTTTCCTTTCCTTTCTCATTTATGACAGAATTAAAGTGCATCAAGAAGATACACGTCTGATCAACCTGTTGAGACTGAAGCCCACTACATGAACAACAATTATACAAATGGTATTTGTTCAAGAGTCTTCTCTCTCTTTAGTCAAGTGGCTCAAAATGAGATGCTGTGACCTTCATGGATACATGCCATTGATCCCGATTCTGTGCCAGTTGGGATGCCTGATGCAGACTGCATCCCAGCCATAGCTCAATGTCTGATTGCCATGCTCTTCTGGGTCTTTCCCTTCCACTGGTGCCTTCCACTTTGCCTAGGATAATACAATTTCTCAAGGCCTTTCTCTTGTATGGCGTGGCCAAAGAATTGTAACATTTTTTTGGAAGAGCCTACTCTTTGTTCTCAGTTGTTGAAGCACCCACGGGTTGGTAAGCTTTTCCCTCCAAGACACTCGCAGCAGTCGTCTAAAGCACCACATCTCAAAGGCATTGATCTTATCTTCCACCAAATTGGTCATTTGTCTACGACTCACTTCCATAACACACAGCCACAACCAGGGTACTTTCTCGAGGGGAAGAGCGTAAGGACTCTGGAAATGAGGTTTTCAGAGTCGTACTTTTCGCAATGATTTTCATCCCATCCGTCTAAATGTCGAGTTCAGGAAGGACTTCCTATTGTGAGTGCACTTTTTGGTCAGTGAAATAGGATTTCCGTTTTTTCCCATCCCCAACACTCCCTTATTTCTCGGTTTGTTCGAATGCATCTGGTACGATTGGATATGGTGCATTTATGGATAATGAATGACAGGTGATTTACACAACAAATCTCCCTTGTCAATCGCCTGCAACGAACACTTTCCAGTAGTTGTCGCCACTCAAGTCTGGAATTCTTGTTTGTCTCGCAGGCATAATTTATTCCAAGTTGATAATGAATCAGTGGTTCATATTCTCAACTCCTGGACTTCTGAAGACCCACACAATATGCACCTGTTGCATAGGCTACTCAAAATGGCTGCCTGCCTGCTTCAGTTTTAATGAAGCAGCATTTCATGTTTCAGCCACAAATAATGGCACAGCTGATTCTTGTCTCCCTTCAATTTGCGGGGATTTCACTCTCAAGAACCATATGCCAAGGAGTTTCCAGTCCTCATCCCTCCTCAGATGTTAGCTCAGCTTCCCAAGCTGATCTATCACAAGTTGCAAAAATTGTGGAGACACTTCATCTTCTTTGATTTGCTCGCTTTCAGAAATGATCATCAAGACTTGAAAGTTCAATAGGGACGTGTCCAACAAGAGTTTTTTTTCCATCTCTGCAGGCAGCCTTAAACGGATCAACAGCGTGTTCATCGTAATCCTTCACTTCTTGGCGCGTGTCTTCATTGCATTCCAGCTTTTCACCGACTTGATGACTCCAGGTTGTTTTCTACACATGGTGTCCACGGATAACAGAATGGAAGCTTAACTTGTAAATCATCTCAAAATCCACTGTCTGTCCTTGCCATTATAAGCTAATGACATTCTGCTTTTATTACCGTTAGTCTGAATTTTCCGTTGGCAAATAGTAACCAGCGTCATGGTTCAGTTCTGGCACTGATAATATGACCCATGCAGTTGTATTGTATTACTATGCAATTACCGGGGTATATCTATTAAAAGTAAGGCCGGGGTCACACTTATGTCAACTTTTAATTTGGCAGAACAAAATTTCATTTCATATTTTGACCAAAGCAAATTTGTCAAAATTAAGATAAATTGTATGCGGCCGCCTTAAGAGTACGCAAAACCTCAACTCATCTCAACTCAAATTACTTTCTGTCATCACTTACATGTTCCTCGCAGTGACGGCACGCTTGCCACGAAACGTTATTTGTTTTAAAAAAAACTGGTCATGATGCGGCGAGCTGTTAGGCTCAAACTTGTACTCATTTTCTTTTTGTTTTTATTGAACTTGAATTTTCAGACAGCCATTGCGGTGCAACTGAATAAAATGTTGTTTCAGGTAGTTGTTCCTGGCTGTCCTCTTGACTTTGGCCAGGATTATAAGTACTGATTTCAAAAGGGTGAAGACCGCTTGTGTTGAAGAGACAGCTGATATGAACACCGTGAGTTTTGAAAGCTGTCAGTTGTCAAACTTGACAGCCGATATCACCTGATCAAAGGACTGCTCAATCTTGACAAAAATTGTAGGGCTGCAAAGCTCTACAATGGAGCCTTTAAAGTTTTGTCACACAGCAAAATATTTGGAACAGCAGAGCAAAATTATTTTTAGTGGTCGTACATGCGAAACTCAAGCACTGACAGATATAATTGGTAAAACAAACAATATTCAAGCAAGTACGACCCCGGCCTAAAATCACGTAGCTCTCCGGAGGTGGTCTTTCTTACAATCCATATGAGCTACCTATCATATTTTGCTTTGGGTTTTTCAGAGGACTGAAGCGGATGTAAAACCATGGCCTCTGAAATTCGTAAGAGTCCCTTCTGTAGTTACAAATCAAGGTAAAGAAGCGGAAAATTTGTGTACAGAAAGGAGATCACGCTGGATTTCAGCAATTAGTAAAGGCGATCTTACAGACGACATTTTGGAGAATGACCGTGTTTGTGGAAGGCACTTTGTTTCTGGTAACGCTGCCAAAAGCTGGGATAGATTTAACGTCGACTGGGTTCCAACACTGTGTTTAGGGCACTCTAAGAAAGAAGTAGGTCCCAAAAACCTGGAGAAAGCGACAGAGCGAAGCCAGAGGGCGAGGGATCGTGAACAGATAAAAAAACCCGCACAAGATCAAAGAGAAAAGGAGCTTGAAGCTGAGAGAACCACCAAGAGGATAAAACTTAGCGAACCTGGCCACCAAATCGCAGACATGAACTTTAATTTTGACAATCGGATCGAGTAAACGTCGAACGAAAAGGGAGTTTAAACTCAGGAAGTTGTATGCAAAGAAATTGGCATGCAGTCGGAGGAGTATGATTATTTATTCACCCCTCTTAAAGATCACAAGGCATTTGATCAACATGAGTTTGCCAATAACGAGGATATAGTTAATTTGTACACAGGGCTGCCTTCTTTCGATATTTTAAACGCCATTTTTCTTCAAGTTTCCCCTCATGTATCTCGTGAAGGATTTGCCTTGACACTGATGAAGTTGAAACTAGACATGCCACTGAAAGACTTGGCCTTTCGATTTGGTGTTTCCCTCTCGACAGAATCTCGAGTTTTTTCTAGTTGAATGATTGCTTTGGATGTCAGACTTGCACCATTAGTGTCCTGGCCTGATCGAGAAAACCTGTGGCGCACAATGCCACAGTGTTTTCAGGATTCTTTTGGGAAGAAAGTTACTGTTATTATTGACTGTTTTGAAGTTTTTATTAATCGCCCATCAGGTCTTTATGCCAGAGCACAGACATTCTCCTCCTACAAGAACCACAATACTGTTAAGGTTTTGATTGGAATCAGACCTCAGGGCAGTATTTCCTTTGTTTCCAAAGCATGGGGTGGAAGAACATCAGACAAATTCCTAACTGAGAACTCTGGTATCTTAAAGAATATACTACCAGGAGATTTAGTTTTAGCAGATCGTGGTTTTACCATACAAGAAAGTCTTATGTTCCATCAGGCTCAACTGGCTATTCCAGCATTCACAAGAGGAAAAGACCAGCTTGACCCAGTAGATGTCGAGCGAACAAGAGGTATTGCCAATGTAAGGATACATGTCGCAAAACTGATCGGTCTCCTCCGCAGGAAATACTCTATTCTATCTGGAATTCTTCCAATTGATTTTCTTATTTGCCATCCCCAAGGCTCCAAGGAAGAAGCAGTGCCCATGATTGATCGGATTATTTCTGTATGTGCTGCTCTTGTTAACCTACATGTATGTCCAGGCATTGTTCCTCTTGATTAACAATGTTACATCATAAAACAGGTTTGCAATTTACAAGACCCTAAGTGACTCTTGATGTAATGTCAAATTCTCCTTTTGCTTCACAATAAAATACAGTGCAATTTGAAGGAGAGTCTAGCAGTTTATTGGCAGTCACTTTGGGCCTTAGTAAAAATGAAATCAAATCACTTACTAATATTGCAACAGGAGCAAACAACACACTGAACCGATTGGAAGCTTGAAGCAGTTTTAGTTTCCCATTTGACTGCGCTTATTTCATTCAATTATATAAAACTGATCAGATATATTAAACATGGAATAAATACAATGCTACTTGTTGTAAAGTTTCAAAACTTGCTCCGCTCTATCAAAATACTTTCATATACATGTAGGTCAACCCACAAGATAACATAATGTTATCATTATTAAAATTCAAGAAATTCAAGTGGTAGGGAGTGGTTGCATTGAGCCATTCTGTAGGCACCTCAACAAATGTAGACGCATTTTAGGAATGTCAAAAGTTATGGTGCATGGATTTCCTCCATAAACAATGCATGTTGCAAAGGCTATGGCGAATACACCACAATCACTACCATTCCTTTGTTGCTGCACTGGTATTTGAACAATTCGTTTGAAATTAGGCCCCAGTAAATTTATTGCCAGCTCTCTAATTTCCCTAGAAGTAACAGGATGTGCTAAACTGTTCAATAAATGGACATGTCCAGGGACACACCCAATAGAACTAAAACAAACCCAGTGATTGTAATTTACATGGACAAGCTGGACAAACTCTGTGGTCATGATATCAAACTGCCTTATAGGGCCAAGGGTTGGTCTTTGAAAGCCACTTATAAGGGGGTTTACTTTTGCCAAAAGAACATGGGCGTCTTGGACAATGGTACAGTCTAGCCATCCAGTGGTTGAAGTAATGATATCCCATTCTGCTTGAGTTAGATTAGCAATGCGTTTATGTTCTTCAATTGCAATGTTATTGTTTTTTACCACTTTTACCAATGTGATGTCATTTGCACAACTCAGTCTACTTGAACTAGTCTGCTGTTGTTTCTTGCCTTTACAACTGGCACAGATCCAGGTTGTTTTACTGTTATTTGGCATTCGTCTTAAGCCAATACATGACAAATGAAAATATTTGCCGCACTTGCAATCAGAACTGTGACATTCCACAAGCTTGTCACTTTCATTAGGCTTGCTTTTACATACGATCTATACTGCTGCATTCAAGCTAACAGAAATCAAAGATGCAGAGGGGCAAGGAAACCGGGCTGCTGCCAGAAAATTTGATGTTGATGAACGACATGTGAGAGAATGGCGCAGAAATAAGGAGTTCACTGTAACCATCAGTGCTACTCCTTCAGGAACCAAACGCACAGGTATTGATGCTGGAGGACGAAAACCCCAGTTCCAAGACGTCGAGGACCTAGTGTTAGACTGGATAACAAGTTACCGAGAAAGGGGTCTAAGAGTATCCAGCAAGCTTATTATGAAGAAGGCTTACAGTAGGTTGTCTTTGATGAGTTCAAATTGGCGCGAAAAGATAATAAATAATAAATAAATACCATTTATTTGCCACATTGCAGAATTAACTGAATTAAAGGGCTAAAAATTTACAATCGATAAATAATTAAAACTACTACTACTATAAAAACAATAAAAATATCTTAATTAACTATTTACATATCTACATATTTTCTATTGAATGAGATAAAGGAACCTGAACACGCTGGGTCCGGCAACTCCTATTAGCGTAAACAATATTTCTATTGTAAATGGTTTGAGCCCAGGAGTCATATCATTAAGTAAAGTACGATCGTCCGGGTGAGTGTAGTCCTGAGAAGGACTGTTTGAGATGTCAATGTCATCTCAAACATTCCTTCTCAGGACTACACTCACCCGGACGATCGTACTTTACTTAATAATATTTCTATTGATGTAGCTGGACCGCAGGTTGTAACTATGACCACTAGTTGATGTTTTCGGTATGAGGAAGTTAATGGGGTGATCATTTTGAGAAATCTTCCGAATGTAGTTACAGAAGAGCTGAGTTCGTATTTCTTTCAGGCTGCTAAGGTTGGTAATATTAAGAGCATCTAAATAACTGTGGCATGGATAGATAATATGTAGAGCCCTTTTTTGAATTGATTCCAGCTTATTTGAAAGAAATTCAGGAATATCTTGCCTGACGTTCACGCTGTATTCTAATATAGGTCTTATTGTTGTCAGGTAAACTTTGAGAATTCCATCTCTATTAACATCAACTTTTTTAAGAATTCTTAGGGAATACAGGTGCTTCGAAGCTTTTTTTGATATGTAATCAATATGATCGCTCCACTTTAAATCATTACTGATAATAATACCGAGTAATCTATAAGTTGTTACACATTCAACTATGTTGTTACCTAGGACAATTGCTCTTATAGTAAAATTATCATTTTGCATGAAGTTAATTAACATTTCTTTGCACTTTTTCGGATTTAATTTCATATTCTGTTCTATAGAAAACTTGCGAATGTCATTGACAGCTACATTTAGTAAGCTAATACAATTCCTTCCAACGAATTTAATACTCAAATGCCATTTACGCAAAAGATTGTTGGTCATCACAGTGAACAAAATCACCCCAGTTTCGTCCCTTGCCGAATACCTCCCCTGGGTGATTTCCAATCAGACAAAGAGTTTCCAATCCTTACAGCTTGCGATCTCTCCGTCAAAAAGGCCCTAATCCAGTTAATTAACACAGTGTCTATATTGAGACACGCGAACTCCCTGAGAAGAATGGAATGATCAACCAGGTCGAAACCCTTTGAGTAATCAGCAAAGAACATTCTCCCTCCACAGTTGCTGCTAGTTGTTGCCTCATGTATCGCCTGTAAGATATAAATCAAGGTGTCCGTGGTGGAGTGCCCCTCCCATGTGTACTGGCGTGGGTCGAAATTTTCCGAAATAATTGGACAAAAAAACGTTCTCGGGTTGTCTGTTAGCTGTTGAATGGTAAACGACACAAAGGGTTATTGACGAGATCAATCTAGGTAGGCTATGAGGCCTCAAGGAAAGCCACAGAGACTCCACATCTGGCTGCTCACATTGAGATAATCGAGTGCACGGTATGGTTTGCCTCAGATAAATACAGACCCCTCCACCAGGCACAGATGTACGATCGTTTCCAAAAAGGTTGCACCCCGGTATAGCCACAGCAGAGTCTGGAATTAGCAATGACAGCCAAGACTCTGAGACACAAACCGCGTCGCATTGTTAGATTCAGCGACGAATTGCAACTCATCGACCTTATTGCTGAGAGATTGAGAGTAGGTCTTTTGTTGTCATTTTCCATGAAGCGTAAAGTAATTCTAGAAGGTATCTGGCAAAGATTATAATGCCGCTCTTTACTTTGTCTTCCAGCTCGAACCCCTTGTTTTCGCCGTGCTATTCCCAAGTCAGAAAGGCAGTTCTTGACATCCCAAGGCGGTACTGATGCACATGACTTCAAGGAGGGTAGATATTGGGAAGAATAAACAATTGGTTCTGCGTTTTGATTTGCATAACCGCCTGCAGATGAAATTATGCAGTTTTGGATTCTCCGTAGTCGTTCTTCAGAATTGGGAGTCAAATCTCCTGGGTTAGATTCCACATGCATACAAATGGTCAAATCCCTAGGAAAATCCAATTCTGTTCTCTGTAAAAGCAGAAACCTGTGCCTAAGCCATTTTGAACAGCATCTTCTGAACCTTGGCTGACTTGAGTACATCTTGTAGTGGAAGCTAGCAACGAAGAAAATGGGAATAACTCGTTCCTTGGAGATGACAGTTTCGTTATAACTGTCCAAGGCCCCATTAGAAATAATTTGGGAACCATTAATTAGCAAATATGTAACTATATGATAAGACAATAAATAAAGTATAGGGAGCTTAAAAGTCGCGGCCGCCATGCTGGCGCTCCCAAGAGACTCCAGCAAGCTGTGGTGCAGATGAACAAGAATTCAAAGCCTCACGTGAGTGGTTAGAAAAGTCCATGCGCCGCAATCACCTTTCTCTTCAAAGGAAAACTTCAGTGGCATAGAAAGATCCGGATCGCTTGGTGGCCAAGATTGTTGCTTATGTGTTACATGTAAGGCGACTACGGTAAAGAAGCAATTACAGCCCATGCAATATTATAGCAATAGATCAGACACTAGTTTGGAGCGACATGGTATCTGAAACAACTGTAGACACTGTAGGTGCAAAAACGGTGACGCTTAAGACAACCGGACACGAAAAAGTCGAGTTTCAGTTTGTTTAGCTGCCAAAGCTGATGGCACAAAGCTAAAGCCGATGATTGTTTTCAAGGGAGCCAAACGTGAAGTAACAGTCCTTCGCCAAGAACACAAAAGGCAGGCATATATTGGCAGTTCAGCCAATGCATGGATGACGACGGAGCTGACCAATGAATGGGTCAATCATGTTCTTGGATCATTTGCATTTGACCGCCGTCTATTGGCTTGGCATTCTTACGAATGCCATATGGAAGACAGCATAGTGCAATCACTGCGTTCAAGGAAAGTTGATGTAGTAATTGTTCCCAGGGGTTGCACGAATTACATTCAAGCGCCAGATGTGTTATGGAACAAGCCTTTTAAAGCCACTTGTACGGAAAAGTACGACAATTGGATGGGCGAGGTCGGCAAAAACAGCAAAACCCCCACTGGAAATTTGAAGTCCCCTCCACGGCCGACAATAATTCAGTGGGTCTTGCAATATTTGTTGGGGACAATTTGCATATAGATTTTTTGATGCGTAGTTTGTAGAACACAACGCTTTACTGATGCTGGTCATCTCATAATTGTTTAGAACTTTTAAGTACAGAAGATTCCACCATTTGTTACATTTGTGTTGTCTCGAATTGGTTTACATCATCTACGTCTACAGTAAAAACTGAACAACAAAAAAAACCTAAATTAACAACTCACTGGGTAAAGGCAAATTGCAAACCTGATACTTACATATTCTGTGCATTAAAACGGTAGGGAAAGTGCAAAACTTCAACAAACGAGCGTAACATTCACGGCCCCCAACACAAGACTGCTTAGACCAAAACCATGTGCTACCAAAACACGTGACCTAATCAATATCAATTTGCAATTCGTTCACTCGGCCACTAGTCGGCCCAAACATCCACCCCACCTTGGGGTGATCTTCCTATGCGTCCCAATTCTGTGGTTTCTCACATGGACACCAAGTCATTTTCCAACAAACAACGTTTCTGAATAGGACGAACGTAGACACTGTCCTTAGTTTTAACCTTTACAGTTCGCAGTAGGCCATCCGGGCTTGGGTATGTCTCAATGACACGTCCGAGGTTCAAATGCCCCCTTGGGGTGTTGTCGTTGACTAGCAGCACCAGCGCATGGTGTTTGACATTAGGCAATGCCTTCCGCCACTTAGCCTGAGTCTGTAAACTGCGTAAATACTCCTTAAGCCACCTCTTCCAGAACATATTGGCAAGATATTGCACCTGCCTCCACTTCTTATACATGTCAGATTTGTCGAAGACTCCAGGTGGTAAGCCAATAGCCTTGCGCTGCATAAGGAAGTGGGCAGGTGTTAGTGGCTCAAAGTTACTGGGATCGTCAGAGTTTGCAGTTAAGACTATGCTGTTCAGAACACGCTCGACCTTGATGAGCAGCATTTGCAAGACCAAATCTGTGACGACGCATCCCCCTAAGATAGTTTTCAGGACTGTCTTCCCGCTATGAACCAAATGTTCCCACACACCAGACATACTTGATGCAGTTGGGGGCCAAAATATCCATTTACAGCCATATTGGATAAGTTCGCTCTCAGCCTGTCCCTTATGCCATTTTTCAAGACTCTCCTTTAGCTCGCGCTGAGCTCCCACGAAATTAGAGGCATTATATTATGACAACAAATCTCTTTCACTTCGTCTCTACGATTGATGAAACGCCTCAGGCACATGACGAAATCATCTGTGTCCATTGAGTTGACAACTTCCAGGTGCACACAATGGGTAGTTAGACAGGTAAATAGACAACACCAACGCTTTGTGGTCTCTCGGCCATGTTTGACGTACAGGGGGCCGAAAAGGTCCATATCAGTGTATGAGAAAGGTGGTTCATATGCCATGAGCCGTGCCTCTGGTGAAGGTGCCATCTGTTGGATCATGGGTTTAGCAAGGACTTTCTTGCATCTGACGCATTGACTAAGGACTGAGCGAACCAGAACGCGGATTTGAGGACATTCATGATCTACTTATACCTTACATTCCATCTCATCAGCTACGTTCATCATCAAAGAATCTTCTTTATATTCCGCATTTTAATTTGAAATCATACAGTGCAAGATCTTTCTCTGTGGCAGCCCCCACACTCTGGAATAATCTGCCGTTTGACATTAAGAACAGTTCCTCAGTGTCCGTTTTTAAATCAAACTTAAAACGTTCCTTTTAAAAAAGCATTTTTATAATTTTTGCCGTTTTTATTTTAGTGTCATATATTGGATTGCCCTTGTTACGCGCATTTGAACTTTAAGGATTCTAGCGCTATATAAATATTTTATTATTAATTATTATTCAAGAGCAACAAATTTTAGTGATTATGATCGAATGCTCAGCTTAGTGATTTGGGTTACAGAGCACTCATTTTGAATGGTTAGCTTTCTTGTAAGCTTAGGGACACTGCCCACATTTTAGGAATAAGGGCTCAGCTTTCAATTTAGTGATTAGAGTTATGCACTGTATTATGTGAAACAATTAGCATTCCAGGAGGTGTATGACAACTGCAGACCACATACTGCAGACTGTCTACAAATATCGCTGACGAACAGTATTTAAGTCTAAGCACCCGTTTGATTAGCGCTGATAAGCAGTACTTAACTTTAAGCACTCATTTTAAAAATGGTTAGCTTTCAATAACTGTGAATTAGGATTAGTCTGCAAGTGTCAGACACTGCATTCCAGCTAGGTAAGGGATTAGCACGCATTGTAATGATTGAGGTAATCACTTATTTGAAGTGTTTAGTCTAAAACAACCGTTGTCTTGGTCACTGGGTTAAGACTATTGGATGATGGTTATTGGAAGTAAAGCATTCTTTCACTTGTTGGATATAGGGGTTAGATTGTAAAGAAGCTGTGATGCTGTGTCGGTGGAAAAATGAAATAAAGAAAAGGGTTTACCAAGTGAGTTCATAGGGCAAAAAATTGAATTTTTTTCTAAACTTGGTCACTACTCTAGCAGAATGGTTTTTCATAAAAGCAAGTACTGTTGGGGTAAATAGTGACCTTTTACCATTCAGTCGATCTCTATCAAAGAGAGGAATGTTGGAGCTGCCATTGGTTGGTGGGCATTTTCAAAGCATGGAATGAGCACATTTTGACGAGTGTGTTAACAACTTTCTGGCTGATTTCTGCAGAATTTCTTGAAGCCACTTTTTCATACTTGTGTCCTCTGTGACAAATTCGACTGTGTACTAGGGACAAGATTTGAAACAGTTCCCAGGAACAGAAACAGGAAGGGTGGGGTGTGATAAATCTGTGAAGGAAGGTTGGGGTAGGATAGAGGCAAAGGGGAAGATCAGGGAGGGGTAGGAGAAGTAGGAGAAGTAGGACAAGTGGAACAGAGAAAAGAAATGTCTTGTTCTTTCTTAGACCCCCTAAAAAAACCAAGCCCCTGTTTTTTTAACTACACCCCAAGAAAGAAAAAACCCTTTTTAGACAGTTGATAAAAAAACCTAGTAAAAAAAATTACCTAGTAAAAAAAAAACCTAGTTAAAAGATAACGTATACATGTTAAGTATGCTCAAATTAAGCACAGTTTTGCGTGGATAGAATCTGATTGCATGTTGAGACTGGGTTTCTTCTTTTTATGAACAACATCTCTTAAATTAGAGATTCTAGTTTTCCGTTGCATTTCTTCAGGATGGAAAAGTTACTTGTAAGATGCCGACAGTTCTGTTTCTGTGGTCCTTTTTTAAATGCTTGTCAATTGCTGAAAAACGGTGTTAGTGAATACCATGGGGCAATTGCCTGCTAGTGTAGCAGAGTGTGTAGTGATGCCTTGATCTTTGTTGTGCATGGTGGTGGGAAAAGTAATGATTCATTGTCATTGTAAGGATGGCGAATGGTGATTGGTGAATTATGATGCAGTTTGAAAGTGACGGTCGCAATAGGTTTGCAAGGTGAGTGGGAAAGTTGCGTGTAGTTATGGTTTTGTGTTAACGGTTTAATGTAGTTTGTCTCCCAGCTTTCAAGTGTAGGCCCTGCTAATAGGCCGTTCGGTAGGTTAAGCACTCACCAGGAGTCCCAGTCGATGGTGTGTTTTGTTCTTAAATGGTGTTCAGCAACATTGTTATTAAGATCACCAATATAAGTGGCCTGGTAATCGCAGCATGTGATTTTGTATACTGCTCCTGCTCTGTTCTTAGGGTAATATTTGTCTTTGACATTAGATACAAAGCGTCATAAAGTCATCATAAGTGGTCCAATGCATTACCAAGCAGTCTAGAAAAGGTATTTTACATCTGTTTGGCGAACCGGATGCCAGCGTTCTGTTTGTTGAGGTGTTCATCCCTGTAACATAGCCAGAAGGGTAGTCTGTGCTTGTGTGTTGCTAGGGCCTGTTCCACGATGCTTTGCATGACCAACCCAGCTTTCATAAAAGGAAAATCTATTACATATTTTGCAAACATTCCAAATAATAAACTCAGCCTTTTTTAATAAAACAAGCCGCCAGCAAAGGTAAGAGATTAAACACTGATGGCCATCCACTTTCTCTCCCCAATTCAACGTTTTTGTCAATTGTTTGAGCCTAGTCTTCCTAAAGCCAACATGCAGTTTACCCTTAAATCAGATTGCCAAATTAACTAAGACCAACAATGGTCATGTTTATTGAGCATTTTAGTTATTATTATTATTATTATTATTATTATTATTATTATTATTATTATTATTATTATTATTATTGTCATGTGATGTATTGTATTACCTAGGAAGAAAGCGCATCATTGTGTCACCATCTCCTGTGGCAGCTGCACCACCAACATCATTGTCAACATAGGCCCCTGCTCCAGCAATAGGCGAGTCTCCAACACGACTGTCATTGGGAAAGGAAGGATTTGATGTTAGTTCAAGTAGTGACATTTTACAATGTCACATTTTGGCATCACCGCCCAAAAAGGAGGGGAAACTCAATGTTTATAACTAGTTGAGTCATACATCATTTAGTTAACAGTAACCTTATGGTAAGTTTTTCCAACGAGTTCCCACCAAGGCAGTTGATAAAGTCATCAGCGAAATTAAGCCATGGTTTGCACATTTCTGGTGACACAATTTACTGCTAACCTTCATTTCACTGAATATACAAGGTCCCTTCTTTTTACTTGTGGATATCCACGAGTTTTGGTGAGAATCTGTATGCAAATTGTCACTCGCTTGTACCCGAAAGTTCGATCTAATTAGGCAATCAGGATGGATAGTTTTTCACGCAAATCACAACACAGCTTAGAAAGCTGTGACAGACATGGTTTGATTTCCTTTTCGCCAGGTTGTGCGCCACCATTGCTGTTTGTGGCTTTTATTAAAACTTAAGTGTTCGAGCACCTTCCGCTGCAAGAGACTGAAGAAGAATGGACATGGCATTCTTCGAAGGTGAAGCAAAATATTCTGAACAAGTAGACATTGGTGCAATCAATTGTGCACCGCCTTTCACTCACCAATGCATAAACTAAAATGTAAATATATACCCATGTATATAAACATGCTCCCCGTGACAGACAACCTTCCAGAATTCCTTGCAAGAAAACGCCGATTTTGTTTCATAAAGAAACTGTAGGGTGCATTATTTAAAGAAGAACGTACTGAGCACGTCTTGCTGCTTGAAAATATATTGCAGTAAAAATATCTAGACCTAGACATGGCGTTCTTCGAAGGTGCAATTAATTGTGTACAGCCTTTCACTCACCAATGCATAAACTCAAATGCCAAGAGTCCATTCTCAAATATATATATAAACATGCTCCCCACGACAGAAAGCCTTCCAGAATTCCTTGCAAGAAAACGTCGAGCTTGTTTCATAAAGAATTGTATGGTGCATTATTTAAAGAAGGTACCGCTGTTTGAAAATATATTGCAGTAAAAATGTTGAGACCTAGACTACAACTCAGACGTAACAAATCTTTTCTAATTGTCGTTTTTATCTTATTATCCGAAGGACTGCAAAACATAAAAAAGAATCAAAGTACTATTATATATTCAAACTCAATTTGTTACTAAATGTGTATTAATTTACATTATTTTTTAATTTAGTTTATTTCTTATTTCTTTTTTCTTTACTGAGCCTGTTCTGTTATGTTTTGTTGCCCAACTTGAATAGCTATGCTAGTTGTGGATAACAAATAATGTGAAATTTGTGTTACTATAATACGATGTTGTTCTTGTAAATTAATATTTCTGAATGTTCGAGGTATTCGTTCTGCAACGAAGAGGAAAGCCCTTCTTCTTTGGCTAAATAAACAGAAAGCTTATATTGTGTTTCTGCAAGAAACATATAGCACAAAGGAAGTGGAGCCAGTATGGAATATGCAGTGGAAAGGCAAGATGTTTCATTCACATGGGACCAATCATAGTTACGGGGTGTTGGTGTTAGTAAGAGATGATCTAGAATTCAAACTCAATTCTTCGAGAACTGACGACAAGGGCCATTTTATTTTGATCAATGCAACGGTGCAAGGTTCAGAATTTTTGCTCGTCAATGTTTATTCTCCAAACAAGGTTCACCCCTCAATGTCCTTTTTTCAATAATTTGAATAGCCTCCTAGAAAATTATCACAACAATGTGGAACAAAAAATTGTTTTGGGAGGTGATTTTAACGTTGCTCTCAGCAAAGACCTTGACTGCTCTGGGGGCAATCCAATTAAGAAAGATTCTCGAAGGTGCATTCAAAATATTTGTTGTAATTTTGATTTGGTAGATATCTGGCGGGCACGAAATCCTGATTGTAAACACTTTACTTGGAGGCAAAAAAATAGGTTTATACAACGACGATTAGACTATTGGCTGATTAGTGACTCGTATCACGAAGAGGTCAAAAGAGTGGATATCATTCCATCGATTAATTCTCCATTTCCATAGTATTGAGAAGCAAAAATTTGGTCCGTCTTAATGGAAATTCAATGCCAGTTTACTGGAAGACTTGGAATTTATATCGATGATTAACCAGAAGGTACCAGACTGGCACGAGGAGTTCTCAGACGTTAGTGATAAAAGAGTGCTTTGGGACTTGATCAAATATAGAATAAGGCTAGTCAAAATTAAATAAGTGCGTGTGAGACGTGATAAGCTTGCAAATGATGAAAGTTTACTAAAGAAGTATAAAGAAATTTGCGGTACTGACCCATCTTGTGAAAATAAGGAAAAACTGGAAATTGCAAAAAATGAATATAATTCACTTTATGAGCATTTATCAATGGGTGCGATTATTCGCTCAAGAGCTAGGTGGTATGAATTTAGTGAAAAAAGTCATAAATATTTCCTAAGTCTTGAAACCAGTAGGAAATCAAAGAGCTCGGTCTGGAAAGTTTTCATTAAAGATGGTTTTCTGACCATGGACCCCCAAAAAATTATAGCTGAGGTGGAAAATTACTATACTCATTTGTACAAATCAGAACCTCTTAACCCATCAGCGACTTTGCTGCATTCCTTTCTAGGCAATCCGGGAATACTAAAGCTGTCAGATGAAGAGACAAGGCTATGTGAAGGAGAATTAACTGCTTTGGAATGTTTCAAGAGTTTACAATCTTTTCAGAAAAAGAAATCACCAGGAAACGATGGTCTTACGGTCGAATTTTATATTGCTTTTTGAGATGTAGTAGGTGACCTCCTTGTGGATAGCCTTAACTGTTCATATGATTATGGTGAATTGTCGAATTTGCAAAAACAAGCTATCATAACTCTTTTGGAAAAGAAAGATAAGGACAAGAGAAAAATTAGCAATTGGAGGTCAATGTTGATGCCAAAATAGGATCTATAGCGATTGCTTGAAGATTGCAAGTTAGACTTGCCTAGTATTATTCATTTCAATCAGAGTGCCTACGTCAAAGGAAGACCTGTATTTGATGCAATACGCACAATTGATGACGTATTGGAGTACACTGAAAGATATAAAATTGACGGTCGTATGGTCGCCGTTGATTTCCAGAAAGCCTTTGACTCGGTGAATAAGAATTCTTTGTATGAGACACTTTCCACCTTTGGCTTTGGTCCTTCCTTTATTCAGTGGGTTTGTACTTTTTATCAGAATATTTCAAGTTGTGTTGTTAATAAGCGATTTGCTATTAGTCATTTTCCGATTCAAAGAGGCGTTAGGCAGGGTGATCCACTTTCGCCATACCTTTTTATTACAGTATTGTGCAAAAGTAATGCAAACGTATTTCGCCGAAATTCGTGGCGTTTCCTAGCTTTTCGACGAAAAAATATCGAATATTCAACGAAAAGTCATGATAATTCGTAAGGCCTATTGTTTCCAACTATGCAAATTTCCGAACGAAAATTCCCTCGGAACGAAAATTGACTTCGAATTTTCGTGCGAAAAATCGCGCTGTTCGATAAATGACTTCGAAAAATTGAGCAAAATTTCGCTCTTTATTTGCTCTTCTCGAACATTCCCACGTATTTTTAACAGCGTTCAAAAGACATTGCACCGTGGATGGGCTTAAATACGAGCAACTAAGGTGGATGCTTACAGTTGATATGAAAAAAGAAAATGCTTGAAACAAGCTTATTACTTTTAAACCCGGCAAGGATTCAGTATACAAGGTAAGACATCCGAAGACTGTTTTGTACGACTGACCTCTGGAACGGATTCAGACATGCACCGCTCTGGCTAAAACCACGCAAAAGACATCTGAGAGCTTTTGAGTTTTGATTCCAAAGCGAAATGTAGTGTTTCATAAAATAAAACTTTTGTCTACAAACGCTGTCTCACTTCTGAGTTGTTTGTTTTGGAAAAGCGGGCTTCTGTAAACATTGTCACGTAGGAGATAGACTATTGATCGAGTTACGAGTTGAGTTGAGTTTGAGTTAAGATTGAGTTACGGTTTTTGGCATTTTTGGCACCTAAATCTAATAAATATTAAGAGCAAATGTTACCAAAAATCAAACATTTTCAAAATGTTCGTGGCAACAGCTCAAAAATCAATTCGGCCCATAATCTCATTTTAGATAGACCTTAATGTAAAACAAAACACTGCATAGTTCATTTTACTAAGTATCGATTAGTTTTCGAGAAAATCGATAATCACTGAATTTTATGAAAACACCGCCTTTTCAATGTGAAATTTAGGGCGATTAACGACGCCTCGCGTTAAGCCCCATTTACACGAGCAATTTTTCCTTGACAAGTTTTCCTTGACAAGGAAAAATTGCTCGTGTAGATGGGGAATAGTGGACAAATTTTCCTTGTCAAGGAAAATCTGGCGTGCTAGCTTTTCCTTGACAAGGAAAAATTGTCAAGTCAGAAATTTGCTCGTGTAGATGGACAACAAGGAAAATGTGACAAGGATATTATTGATTTGCAGCACTTGTCAAGGAAAACTTGTCAAGGAAAACTTGTCAAGGAAAACTTGCTAGTGTGTACAGTCGGCAAGTTTTCCTTGACAAGTGGACTTGTCAAGGAAAAATTGCTCGTGTAAATGGGGCTTAAATTTACAAAGTAAAACACTCTAGAGAAATAAAATACCGTTAAAGCAATTATTATCAATTCTCGGCTATTTACTTTTAAAATCTAATTTAATTTGCCCGACCTATTTTTATCGAGAAGAAAACTTATCTAAAATTAGCCTATTATTTAAGCTCGTGGTACTGCATATAATTCGTTGAAAACCTAGCGTTTAAAAGTCAAAGAGTTGTTCTTTTAGAGTGCCACAGGATTTTTTTGGGGAAATGATTCAGAGCGAAGAAATTGAATTTTAAAGTTGGATAAATTTCGGTGTTTCAACTTGTCCCAAACGTGACATGACACTGCACGCACACTACACTTGACAGAAGCACCTAAAACGTTAAGCAGAATACATTAAGTCGAGGTCTATTTTAACGTACAGAATCTAACCTTTTTGTCTTCAAATCAATGAGGAAGAAAACTGTATTTCTGCAGGTCTCGTTTGGTTCGTGAACCAATCGTTCAAAATAATTTCGCACGACATGATAGCGGCACGGTGGCATTGTTTGTTTTGCATGCTTTGGACGTTGGTTTTTGTTGTGCGTTTTCACTGCCTCCATTTTCCTCAAAAATGGTATCGGAGTGCCTTTCGTAAGTCTTCTTTACCGAAACATTAGTTTTGAACTGAGCAGTAAACCAAAGCGGAACCAAGAGACCTCAAGTCAAAAACATATGTTATCACGTGGGTGTTGTGAAATACCGCTTCATTCAGTGAAATCTACAACTGCAGAAAGACAGGATTGGAACATGAAACAAGTGACTAGTGGATCTTAGCGATTTTTTAATTGAATATCAGAGTAAAAAAAGAAGGAAAACAAATAGGATCGCTATAGAAAATATGACCGCTATAGAAAAATCATTACCTGAGGAAACAAAAAAAAAATTGCGGCGTTGCCCTGGGAAAAAACCTTGTGAAATGATCAAAACGTCGTCGCTATCACTTTTTTTCAAATACATTTAATTAAGAATGTCGGTACTAATTTAAAAACGGGTGTCAGTTTTTGTTTGTTTTGAGCGAACGGAGAGAATTTGTTTGCAGTCCAAAAGTAGAAATCTTCATTTTGTAACAGCTTTAGTGAAACGTTTGTAAACACAGCGAGTTGCGACGCGTGTTCATTGCGTGAATATGGAGGTGTGCTGTTCTTTTAAGTCTATCGTAGGAGGAATGTGTGGATTTGACACGAGAGACAGGAAAAAAGAAACACAAATTATCCCTTTACTGGCCTGTTCAAAAGCAATTTCGAACCACAAAGCCAGCCTGGGGTTTTCCGGTCCAATGGACGAAGTTGACCTTATCCTCAGCAGAGCAGCAGTATTAACTCAACCTGCAAACATAAATTCTATGACCATTTGTCCATTACATCGCCACAAGCTTGGTTTGGGCTGGAGGCGAGGATCCACTGCGAGGTGTAGAGTTCCAGAGGCATTGTCCAATCATGACAGAAGAGGAAAAAAGTGGCCAAAATGTGACCGAGGAATCGGGAAAATTGATTCACAAATAATTTTAAAGAAAACTGGAGTATTTCTTCAAATAGGCTCGGGTAAGTTTGCATTTTGCAAACTTTGTTTCACTGTAGTGACCTCTCTTCGTTTCCTTAAAAATATTGACTTAACGTTTAAGAGCGACTCTCTGTAAGGACTCCGTGACATCGTGAAAATATGGCACAAAGTCAAAAAATTGACCCCGATCATTTTTTGTCCAGAGATAGCCTATGGTGTCCTAAGAAACGTGATATAACTTTTAAGTTCTGGAAATTTTCTAATTTCGAGAAAAGCTCGAGAAACTCCAGGCGGCTCCTGAAATGGAAAAATCACCAAAATGACGCCTCAATCAAGGGCCATAGAATCAAAACTCTCGTGAAGGCGCAAAAGAAAATACACATTTCTTTGTTTTTTAATTTGATTAGGGAGATAAAAAGCTGATGATTAAGGCCAGATAGAAACAGATAGCTATCGATTTAAAATTACTTGTGAGAACTCAAACATTTGCCGAAATTTCGGACTTGGAAAATCCCAAATTGCGACCCATTTTCAAACAATCATAAACATAGTCGGTAAAATTCAGAATTGGCTGAAACTTCGAATTTCACGACTTAAAGGCATTTATTCAATGATAGCAAAAACTATATTTTGGTAAAACTTATTTCCGTGCCGGAGCGGCCCGACAGAAGTTCGCTAAAGACAGTCAATAGTGAAACACAAGTGAGAGAAATCTTGTGAAAACTAGGTAATTCTTGTTACAGTTGTTCTATTTAAGTTCCTTTATGCTGTAATAGCAGCTTATCTTGCTATATAGATGCTTGGAGGCAGTTTTTTAGGTTAACTGACTGCTTTGCTTGCTTTCTTGCCGCCGCGAAATGTGACAAACACGGTCAAACACGTATTAAATTTCTTGTGCTCTTTTCCAACCAAACTTACTCCACGGCGATCTGTACCCCACTTGCTAAAACGTTATTTCGCTTGTCCTAGCTTTGTTTTTTTCGGATTTACGTACAGATTTCAGATCTCAAGAAGGTGAAAAGGTGGGAAAAAATGCCGTGGATGCATCGTGTGACTCATCGATGCTGTCACGTAATCTTTCACATACTCAGCTTCCACCCATTTTTGAGGGAAAGGAAATGCCCGAACAATGCCCTCTTTCACTCGCGCGGACATATCAGAATTTCGCTGAAAAATATGTACATGGAGAATTGTGTTTTAGGATTGCTTTTTATAACAAAGATAGTGGGGGTTTTCGGGTATCCCGTAATGCGCATAGATCTCAGGTAACAAAGAACACTTCCGAACTCTTTTTAAAGTGTGGACTTGATTAAAAAAGTGTAGGATACACTCACAGATTACGATTAAATCAAACTGAAAACCCGTGTTTGGAAAAGGTCCTAGACTTGTTACCAGGAAAGACAGTTTTCTTAAATTGACAGCTCATTTTGAATTAGGCGGTGTTTTCACTTTAGTCGGTACTATCTCTAATTTGGTCTGATGTTTATTTGAAATATGGCGAACAATTGCTCTTTCCAGAGATTAGTTGGTGGTCAATGCGGCAAAGATCCGCGAGCTCGAGGAATCAAGAAAAATGACAACATTAATATTGTGCCGTTGCTGTCTTGTAAGAAAGAAATTCTGGAACAAAAACGCTCGCTAGGGCTGACCGCCGCAAGCGGAGTTGATACTGAAGTTGATCTCATTTTAGCAAGATCTTCAATTTTTAGTTGCCCTCCAAATATTTCTGACTTGAACATATGCCCCGCACATCGTTATTCCTTGGGAATTGGTTGGCGCCGAGGTGCAGTGCGTTGTTGTGTGTTCCTACGCAACTATCGAAACTTGTTCGCAAGTCCCGAGCCGCGGACCAAGGGATAGGTAAAGAATTATCAAGGTCAATCCTCAAGCTTACAGGAATCTTTCTGCCAGTCGGCTCTGGTAAGTTAACGCCAGACAATTCAGTTTTGTCACAGAATGAAATTTCATGAAAAAAGTGTCAAGGTTATCACTGAAGCAAAATTTGGTCGTCGAGAGGGGGATTTGGTGATATTAGCTTTGACATTATGAGAAATATGAATCACTTTCTTTAAAACGAAATCGTATCATTTAAAGGAATATGCAGCGAATGCAGATCAATTGTTGGAGAAACAATAAAGTTCCGCACCCTTGAGTCAGGAATTAGTGACATTACAGGCGGCATCCATGAGATATCACTGGTAGGTATCATTCTATTGTCCTAAGAGTTATCATACAGTTACTGTGTATTTGTTTGACTCATTAAATTCAATGCCAAGGCATCAAATTTGTAATTATCGTGAATTATTATATAGACACGAGTGTTTTACTGGAAAATATACCACTCTTAAAATTCATAAAAACTACATCTTGGACCCAAGTGGTTTATTTTCCATAAGCTGACACGTGACTTTATCGACACGTGACTTTATCGCTATGCGAGAAAAGGTGACTGCCTGCAGCTGGGTTGGCTGCCGCTGATAGAGCGTAGAAGTTATCAGTTACTACAGTGCGTGTTCAAAGCACTATATTTCGACTATTGGCCACAGTACTTGAAACTCGAACAACACATACCAGCACGAGACCTACGCTCGTCCTGTGAAGTCAAGTTAAAGGTGCCTATCGAAAGTGGCACCTTTTAAGACAGCTCAGCAGCCATGTTCAACGCATTACCAAGTTATTTGCGGAACTGTATTGACTTTCGATCTTTTAAGAGAAATTTAACATCATATCTTGTCAATAATGCTCGAAAGAGATTAGAAGTTACATGAATTTCAGTCCATTTATTACATTTACATTTTAGCTTGTTTATATTTTAATTCTTAATTTTAGAATGTGATATTATTGTAAATTATATTATACCATGTTTTTGCGTAATTAGTGTAGAATAGGAAATTTCTAGCACAGAAGAGCCAATTCATTTTTTGGAATGCTAATAAATTATTATTATTATTATTATTATTATTATTATTATTGTTATTATTATGACGTAATTTGGTATATTTTCCAGTAAAACAAAAATAAAAATATTTTACAAACTCGCTCCGCTCGTTCGTAAAATATTGTTTTGCTACTCGAAAATAACATACATGTCTTCGCACCACCGTGTAATATCCCCTCTTTATTTGAGTAAATTATACAAAATTCTAAATGTGTATACTATAATGCAAAATAATTGCAGCTTTATTCCCGGTCCGCGCTTTGCCGCTAAGCCTTATTCTTATGATAGCATGCAAAAATATAGCGGTCAGCACACCCTTACTTTTTTCCCTATTTTTCCAAAGGTGAAAGAGGAATTCGCCGGTAGCTCAGAACACAGTACTCCTCTAACTCCCGGTGGAAGCTTTTATGCACCTCCTAGTGATGACGACTCTTCGTCAGAAGAAATCTCTTTTGACAGCAAACAAAGAGGAGGACCTGATCCTGGCACGCGCCGAGACCACCTTAATGCTTACCTGTGCTCTCGAGATATCAGCCCTGTTCGTTCTCAACTACAGTTGTCGTGGCAAGATGCAAGTGACAGAATCAAGCGCTATTACGTACGCAAAGCGGGACAGGGCCTAACAGCGCTTGTACAAGACATAGCTCCCGCGGCTGCAGGATCTCTTTATAAGGCAGTTTGTTCTTCTAAAGTCGTGGAGCACACATTAGGGTTAGCCAAAGAAGACAACGTGACTAACATCGTGGACGAGACAATGATGAACGCCCTTGCTGAATGCTACCGCGCAGCCGACGACTCTTGGGAGACACGCCGACAAATCCTTTCTATAATGGCAGACAAGCTGACCTTAAATCAATTACGTCGCTGGATCCCTGACCTGTCGCAGCATTGTTTTACTGAGGCCAAGCGCCATTGCTTGGTTTTCGGGAGGGGCTTGCCTGTGCACACAATACCGTCGCCTAGAATGAAGGTTTCCTTGGCGCAGATAGATCACTTCGTAGCTTTTATTACCAGTCCCCATATTGTCCAAGATTTGCCGTTTGGGGAAAGAAGAATAACATTGTCTACTAAAGAGACAGTTAAAGTTCCGAACGTGGTTCGAATGCTAATTCCTGAGCGAATTGTCAAGCAATATACAACGTATTGTCAGGAGTCGCAATTCAAGCCACTGAGTCGCTCTACACTCCTCCGCATTTTGAACGTTTGCGCTGCGTCCGTTCGTACCTCTCTTCAAGGGATTGACTATGTCAGTTCCGCTGGAGCGGAAGCATTTGATGAGCTGTTATATTACAATATAACCTCATAGTAACAAAAGCGTTGCGACAAACATGGAACCTGCGTCACGTGGCCAGACATATTATGGAATGTAAAATTGCGTGACAAAACATTTGCTGTGAATCACTTTATTCTTGTTTATTTCCTACTGTGTTTCCGATTAAAAAGTACGATTTCTAGAAATGCAGGAATCTGTTAATTACACCATGGCACTTCACTGATGTAATTTTTTTTAAAGAAAAGATTTTCTTTAGTAGGAAATAGATGGTACAGTAAGTTTGTTGAATGACGCGTGTATCAGTTCTTGTGGCGGCAATCTTGAGAGTAAACTTAACTGTCCGTTGATCTGAAACATTGCTTCAGAACATTTATATTCCAAGTTAAGCTGCTAATACAGCAGAAAGTAACTGAATTCGAACAGCAGTAACAAGAATTACCAAATTTTCACAAGGTTTTTCCTCACTTGTGTTTCACAGCTGCCAGAGCCTTGATTGCATTGGCTAATAGAATATTGACTGATTTCAGCGAACTTGTATCGGGCTGCTCCCCAAGGAAATAAGTTTTACCAAAATATATTTTTTGATATCATTGAATACATGCCTTTAAGTCGTGAAATTCGAAGTTTCAGCCAATTCTGAATTTTACCGCCTATGTTGATGATTGTTTGAAAATGGGTCGCAATTTGGGATTTTCCAAGTCCGAAATTTTGGCAAATCTTTGAGTTCTCACAAGTAAATTTAAATCGATAGCTATCTGTTTCTATCTGGCCTTAATCATCAGCTTTTTATCTCCCTAAGCAAATTACAAAACAAAGAAATGTGTATTTTCTTTTGCGCCTTCACGAGAGTTTTGATTCTATGGCCCTTGATTGAGGCGTCATTTTGGTGATTTTTCCATTTCAGGAGCCGCCTGGAGTTTCTCGAGCTTTTCTCGAAATTAGAAAATTTCCAGAACTTAAAAGTTATATCACGTTTCTTAGGACACCATAGGCTATCTCTGGACAAAAAATGATCGGGGTCAATTTTTTGACTTTGTGCCACATGTCACGCAGTGGTTAGGGAGATTGACTCTTAAGCTTTTCACGTTAATTTTCTTAGGTATTTGCGCATCTTGTCGGAAAACCCTCAGGCTGCTTGTAGCAGAAGAAAAAGAGTCGTCAGCCATAGTAAGTTCGACTTCTCGTTCCACTGACGCCAGTGTGGTAATGCAGATGGAAAACTTGAATCTGGTAAACTTTGATCCACATTACGCTATTTATAGTCAGCTAGTCATAATTTTTTGTATTGCCTTCTGTCATCCCGTTAAGTAACAGGCAAAACACACCATGCAAGTCCTCCCTATTCAATCTGTTTGTCTCCATAATGTGAGAGGGGACTTGTGACTAATCACATCATAATTTTTTTCCTCAAAATGCGTAGAATATTAGGCTGGTTCCCGCAGATTTTCGCTGAGGCTAGATACAAGAGAATTATAGTACGAAAAAATCTCTGCTACCGGCTTTCGTAATACAAAAGTCAGTTTTATGTTCATATGGGATTTTGACATGTTTTAATCCGGATACTCTCTCTAAACTATAACTCAGAAAGAAAGATAACCGTGAGGAGACTGGAACGAATGATTGGTTTCTGTAGTTAACCACGCTTCGTTAAATTGTAATAGATGTTTAAATCTATTGTAATCTCTCCCCCCTTTTCCCTTGCTGTATTCTTTCTCCTTCATTTAAATTTTCCCTCTTATTCTCTTCTTTTTCATTTGTTTTGTGGTTTAGAAAGAGAAGGATGAGGGGGAGGAGTTGGAAGAAGAAGAAGAGGAAAATGAAATCTCTTTCACCCCAATAACAAGTCCTTTACTAGAAGTAGTCTCTAACGCCAAGGGAGAAGTTGAACAAATTCCTGATTTCAAGAGATATTAGTCCAATTCGCCATTCCCTGGAAACACCATGGGCAGAAGCTTCCGAGCGGACAAAAAGGCTTTATACTAGAAAGGTACGACAAGTTGTTAATGCATGCTTGGATGAGATTGTTCCCTGGGAAACTGAGACTTTATTGTCTTCACTGGATAAATCAGAGCTTGACGAAAGTGCTATTGACTCCTCTCTGATGGAATGTTTGGCCGAATGTTATAACAACGCAGACCATTGGAGCTCTCGAAGGCAGACAAAGGTTCAGCTTTCGCAAATCTCTGGACGTCAAGTTCCAATTGCAGGTGCAACTGGAGCCACAGTGGCAGATGATCACCCAGCACCTGAACCAAACTGTCCATCTCCTTTCTCAGGCTCCAGTCAAGAGACCTATGCTGTACGATTCATACAACATGCAGTGGAACCACCAGCAGCTGCTACTCTAATTCCACTGGAGGTTGACCAGCACTCCTCGCAGCGACCAGAAATGGGGTATGCCTTAAAGCATAGTACAGGAAAAAGAACCACATTTAGCCAAGCCCAGAAAGATATAATGATTGAATTTTATAATAGACAAGCAGTAAACTGCATTAGAGCTGAACCAAAAGATGTGATAAAAGCAATGGAAGAAGCAGGCTTAGAAGTTCTCTCGGCCACCCAGATCAAGTCATGGTGGAGCAGCTACCACCGCAAGAACAAACAAACCACTGCTCAGGCTGGATTACTCTCTTCTGCTGCAACACCAAGTGTTCCAACTGCTGCACAATCAAGTATGGCTAGTGTTAGGACACCAGCTAGAGTGTCACCTGTTACAGTAACATTACCCACAGCGTCGCCTAATGTACAACTAGTCACATCATCTTCCAATGTAGCGCATGCTACTCCATCAGCCAGTGTACCAAGTGCCACACAATCAGCTAGTGTACCAAGTGCCACACAATCAGCTAGTGTACCAAGTGCCACACAATCTGCCAGTGTGCTACCATCCACTTCCCTGGCCAGTGTACCACCTACTATACAGCCTGCCAGTATTTGTGGTCATCTCTCAGAATTCAACAAAGTGGTGACAGAGTGGTCATTTCCTGAAGACTTCAGCCAGTCAACAATTGGTGGCAGGAATGGGAGTAATGCCTGTGCATTCATTTGTTTGTATTTTGGCCAAGTGGCATCAAAAGGTCTTCTGGTCCCAAAGCAAGGTTTGACATTGTCCAATGTTTGGAGAGAGGTCTTTGAGTGGGCAATAACATCTGGCAATGAATTACATGATGAGTTGTTTGACCATGAAGGCATAAATGTGAATGTAGACGAGGCTGTGGAAATTGCGGGAGAAGAATGTGGTGTGGCATACTTGGGACAACAAAAAGATTTCTTTGGTTCGCCAAAGGAATTACTTGCCGAACACTTAAATTCATTAGCACTTGGAGCTCAGAGAAGTTGCCATTTATTTTTCTCTTCTGAAAGGACAATGTTCCTTATGTGTGACAGTGGAACCTTGTACTTTGTGGACTCCCATTCCCATAAAGACAGTGGAGCCTTGATTGCAAGTGTGTCACCTGGAAATGGAGAGGCATTTGCAGAGTGGATTGACAAGATGATGAATTTTCATTGGCACTGCCCTCTCACCATTGGCTCAATGACTGAGGTTATCTACAACTGATGAAGCTACTGCCATGCAATAAGATATATTTTAGTTGTATTTATGCCTAGCATGATTGCCTGAGGTGGGAAAAAAGGGGGAGGTAGAAAATTATGCATTGTAAACAAAACATGCAACTGCTAGATTCACTTGCATTATTATTTTTGACTTGCAACCATAATATTTGTCAGTATTGAAATACTTGAAATAGGTAAATTTTGTACAGTTCATTAATTATGCATAGTTAATGAATCATGCAAAGTGACTGAAATCATTTTTCTGATTTATTTTTTATTGTTTGAACTCTGAACAAAGGATATTTATTTTCACATAAGTAATAATTCTTTTCTTTTTTTTAAACTTAAAGGGCCCTAGTCTGCCACAACTTTGTTTCTGTTTACATGCGAGAGTTTGGCTAGTACATTTTTTTCAGAGGATATCAAAAGAAAGGAAACCACTGTGGAACTTCAACAGATAATCACACACTTTCTGGAACACAACTTACAGTAAAGCAATAAGAATTCGCTTGACCATGCAAGATCAATAATTTCGATGGCGTCGAAAATGGAGGAGGCTGACTGGGGTCCTTTAACTGCCATGGAATAGTTTAGTTTTTGTTATGAAATGCTTGAATATGGGTGTAAATACATTATTTTTTTAGAATTTACAAAGTTGTTGGAAAAGGCAACAATTTCTTCAAACAATTTTGTCACCTTGGAGATGAAATCCCTCAGTCTTGGAATGTTGTAATTTTCTTCGTCAATCAAAGGTGAAACGTTTCGCACAGTTAACTGCATCTTACATGAAATTGATGTTGCGATTTTCAGAGAAACACATCTGTACATTATGTTGAACATAGCATGACTGCAGCCTTTCTTTTTTATCCTAACCACCTCAGTAATCTCCCCTACCTTCCTACCAAATGACACTAGAGTTGTTCCATGGTCAAAGATCCATGCCCCGCCCCCAACCCCACCCCCCTTCCCGTAGTTTCATATCACTAAAAAGCGGTGTGCAGTTTTGGAACAATTTTATTTTCGTCTTGCCTAGAAATAATCCGCTATAAAGACAACATAATCATTTTCATTAAAAACGGAACTTAACAGTCTGGAATATAAAATGTTACAAACAGAATACTGACTCCACTGGACTGAGTAATATCATTTTACATGAATTACAACATCTCTGATCATGCATGCCGGAACAAAACGAATTTGGTTGTAAGAGACTTCAGGGACAGCTTCTTTAACTTCATTCAGGCGGTCTTTCAAAGATAACAATTGATGAAGTTGTGCAAATGACTCCTCGGTAATTTCAAGAAGCTCTGCCAAGCGGTCCGTGTCGATATCTTTACCGGCGGCGAATGCATCGATGGTATAAACCTCGGCGGTAGCCCTTCGTACCCTCAGTTCGCGGGAGATTTCGTGAAAATCTTTACCCTTTGAAAAGGTGTCCAAGGCTCTTAACTTGTTATTAGACAAGTTGATCTTTCCATACAGCTTCAGGAAACGACTTTTCTATGTAGGAAAAAATGGATGGATGTTCAATCACTAAATCGTGATCAAATAGTGGAGAATAATTATATGGTGCTGCGTGAAACACATCCACAACTTGATTGCAAGCAAATTGAACCGAAACAAGCACTTACAGAAGAAGCACTTTTCTTTGCCGATGACCCGGCCTCG
>OX421450.1:24166266-24176266 GCA_949126865.1 Montipora capitata | reverse complement strand
AACTGAAATAAGGAAGGCTAAAGTTAAGAGGGCGGTGAAAATTCTGGGCGTGCATTTCACGTATGATGTTCCCCTTAAGCAAAAGCTTAATTTCGATGAAATCATGCACTCTATCAAAGAAAAGCTTAAGTTGTGGAGGAGGAGAAACCTCACTGTTATCGGCAGAATTCAAATTGTTAAACCCTTTGTAATTCCAATAATTATGTACCATGCTGGGTTAATTAGTTTAGACAAAGAAGTGATCAAAGAAGCCAATAGCATTTAATATATGATTTTATATGGAAAGGCAAACAAGGTAAAACGGTCCTCCCTTATTAAGGACGTTGAATATGGTGGTCTCAAAGCCCCCCCACTTAGAATCAATTATTAAAACACAAAGAATAATGTGCTGTAAAAAATTTGCCAATGATCAATTAAGTGCTTGGAAAACGTTTTTATTGAACTGTGTCAAGCCAAATGGGGGCAAATTCATTCTTTGCTGTGATTTTGACTTGAAAAAAATTCCAATTACTCTTCCTAAGTACTACAAAGAGTGTTTCGAGTGTTTTGTAGAGTGCTCGGGAGCTAAACAAAGGAATGACAGTCCTTTGCATGAAGATATATCTGAAACAGTTATATGGAACAATAGGTTTATTTGTATTCACGGCAAGTCTGTCTACAATAAACGTCTGGTTAGTAAAGGAATAATTAGAATTGGTGATTTAATATCAGAAGAAAATCGATTTATTACTACCGGTAATTTGAATGAATCTGATTTTTCTCCGCTGAATGTTTTTGAAATTATTGCTATAATAGATGTAAATGGCAAGAGATTTTTTAAAACAGAAAGCACTGAAGATAAAACAGTCCTTCAAGATGAAATTTACTTGAGATTGCTTGATATTCGGACTCCAATAAGTAAAGCTATTTCTAAGGGAGTCTATTATGCGGATCTTAAATGTAAAGTCTCAAGAACACCAACAGCGCAACAAAGATACACAGATTTGTTTAATGAACATTCTCTAGAGTGGAAAGAAATTTACAGCTTGCCTTTCAAGGCTGCTCTGGATTTTTAACTTCAAATATCCTTTTAAAGAAAATGGGCAAGGTGGATTACTCAGAATGCTCTTTTTGTGAAACTGTGGACGAATCCCTTGGACACCTCTTTGTATCTTGTCCCATCACCACAACGCTTTGGAATGATTTGATTTGCTGGTGTAGAGGTATAAGTATCCAAATTGATTCACTTTGTGCTTTAGATATATTATTTTGTTTATGGAAAAGGAAGGACGATTTTTTGTCATTGAATCATGTTATTATTATTGCTAAACAATACATTTATTATTGTAGAAATAATGTTTTAAATCCGTCCTTCTCTGTTCTTTTATCAAAATCAATTCAGTTTATGATATTGAAAGTAGAATTGCAAGTTTAAATAATAATTTAAGTATACACTCGTTAAAATGGGGCAAGTATATTGAGAGATAACAACAGTTCAAGTGCTGGTATCGATTTGCGCTAGAAATTTATAATTTGTTGCTACTAATTGTTACAACATCCTGTTCACATTATATGTACCACATGTGTGGGATATTTGGGGTGGGTTTATAAGCTTAACCTCCATCAATATTTTTAGAAACAACACAACACTTTTTAAATTTAAAAACATGTTTCGACAGAAAGTTCTGTCATCTTCAGTTTAAATTACAAAGTACACAGTTGAATATATAGTGTGAACCAAAATGCTAATTAACTATAAGAACAAAAGGAAACATGACAATGTAAAAAATTACAAAGAAAGCTTTAAATTAACATGATAAAGTTGATGATTAAGTGTAGGTCTCTCCCATTGAATATGAATGGCTTCTTTTATCTTAAGTTGGAAGGTGGTAGAAACGTGATCTAGGATGCTGAAACAGTCGTTAGAGCACAAAGTGCGGCAATGCTCAGAATTCTGTAAATGTTTAAAAACGTGCAAGGTCCTATCACTGAAAGTGTGCTCACGTACGCGCGTGGAAAAATGCTTCTACCACCTTCCAACTTAAGATAAAAGAAGCCATTCATATTCAATGGGAGAGACCTACACTTAATCATCAACTTTATCATGTTAATTTAAAGCTCTCTTTTACATTGTTAAGTTTCCTTTTGTTCTTATAGTTAATTAGCATTTTGGTTCACACTGTATATTCAACTCTGTACTTTGTAATTTAAACTGAAGATGACAGAAGTTTCTGTCGAAACATGTTTTTAAATTTAAAAAGTGTTGTGTTGTTTCTAAAAATATTGATATGCCTGCTACTATCCAGACCTTTTAACCTCCATCCTAGACATCAGCACTGCACTGATGAAGCCCAGAAGGCCGAAACAGTACTGTCTGCAGTTAGATATAGCTCTTTGGCATTACAAAGCTTTTGCTTTCATGTCCAAATTGAGCACTCTACAAGGACGAGTCATTGCCGCTAGCAATTGCGCATGCTCACTAGCTCGCTAGTTTGAGCACTCTGGCATGGCTTAGATGTACCACATGTGTGGGACATTTGGGGTGATTTTATAATCTTAACCACCATCCGAGGCATCAGCACTGCACTGATGAGGCCCAGAAGGCCGAAACAGTACTGTCTGCAGTTAGTTATATATGCATATATGTATGTATTTTGTTGTTGTTTTTGTTCTGTTTGTTGTTCTTTGTGTGTATAAAGTATTATATTTTATGGAAAAAAATCAATAAAATACAAAAAAAAAGAAAAAAACCAACAAAGTGAGACCTAAAATCAGATGATTGTGTAAATAAATTAATACCTCTTCATGAAGAAGGGTTTACAGTATTGAGAAACTCGAGAGGATCACCGCCATGTTTTGAAAAGTGCAAAAAGGACTTATTTGCTATCATTAGGCAATAAGGTAATCCCACATGGTTCTCTTCATTTTCTGCAGCAAAAACAATGTGGTCACATCTTTTGAAAATCCTTGGTAGACTTGTAGAGAAAAAAGAGCTAACTGATGATGAGATTAAAAATATGACCAGGCAACAAAAATCAGACTTTATTCAAAAAGACCATGTCACTTGTGCTAGGTTGAACACATGGTACAGCTCTTTATAAAGGATGTGGTGAAGAGTAATCTTATGCCTATTGTAGAAATAGTACTGACTTCTTTTACAGGATTGAATTCCAGCAAAAAGGATCACCTGCACATTCATGCATTATTTTGGGTATCTAGTCGCATATGAGAGCCCCCTGTTTCTGTTATATCACACTGACTAGTGAATAAAGGCAAATGCAGCCCGCCAATTTCAAACAATCACGATAACTTTCATATCCATGAGTAAGGACAGTGCCACTTTGCTTGAGATAAAAGTCTACCTTTATTCGAGAAAGTACAAATGTGCCTTCGTTTTAGAGGAAACTCTTTTTTACTCACGAAAAAAAGTGTAATATAACAATGATCTTGTGACAGAAAAGCTGGATAAGATTCCTTAGAGCCTGTGGTCTTGTTTTTGTTTAGAGGACGACAACACTATTGCCTCTTACTACAAGTTCCATTTTTTGATCTGCTAAAACAGGCGACATTGAAAAGAACTCCCGGCATTGTTAAATCGTTTGTAGTTAGTTCCAACAAGTAAACAATAAGGCAGCAAGCCACTGTGGCACGCACAATGAAGTTTGAAACTTTTTACATCTTTTGATCACGTTATCTTGGAGGAATGTTTTGATATTTTACAAGCACAAACTGTGTGAGTCTCCTATCATGGGCCACAAAAAAAGAAAATGAAAAACTAAGGAAGCACTGAAAAAATGATTTTTTAGGATGTTTAATAGGGATATTTTTTTAAAATCTGAGATTTCCTTTGCAGGAGTCAAGCCTACAGACCTGTTCAGAGCTAAAGGCCATTTGTGGGTGACAAAAGGACTTGTTTATTATTTTTTTGATTTCCCCTAAATTGGAAAATGCGTAAAATTGATTTTCTCATTACTTTAATACAGCACTTTACCCTGGAATCTTGTGGTTTCGACCATTAGTAGATGTTCCTCCAGCAAGGTTCCCAGCACCATCAACTACTACCATCCCTAAAATACAAGACCAGCAGGAAGTCTTGGTTTTCATGTCAGCAAGAAAAAAATAAATCTTAAAGTATATTTGTATGTGGATGTTTGCTCTTCCATTTTCCAGAAATGCTCAATTCTACCTCGTCACCAGTCCTAGTCACTGTGGAGCCACACGAGACGCATGCACATGCTAGCTACTCATTTGCATGAGTGCTTTGTAGTCGATCCACATGGTTTTTTAGCCACTCCACAGGCTTTTCCAATGTTTATCTTCTATACTGCAGATAACAAGAGGTAAGCTTTGCGGAACGCTCCTTTTTGCGTTATTATATATGCGTTATTATATATTTGCTAACCATTCTTCACATTCAGATTACTCTATGATGACGAGCACAATGAAACAGTCAACGAGAGCACCTTCTATTGAGAGCCCACCGGGTGCAACAACCGACCCGACCTGCACCACAAACAACCCTAAGAAGGCAGTGGACCAGCTCACGCCAACATGGACAGGATGTCAACCTTTTTGGGGCAATTATGCCAATGTATCCCTACTGGGAAATGTTCTCGCGAAGCTCAGGGAACTGTCTCACATGCCCCAACCGGCACAGACGAGTCTGGATGCAAGCGACAATGCAGCAAAAGCTTCTCTTCAGATGAAGATGTTGACGGCCCTTGCATGAAATCCTGCAAGGACTCTGACACGATAAGTGTTACCACCTCAGAGGAAGAAGTCCAGAATTCGCTCCATGGCGTAAATGGGGGGAGCACACACAAAAGCCACAACCATAAAGGGGCCAAAGACCACAATGAAATCTTAAAAGGAGTCAATGGCCACCCTCCGGGAAGAGGACAAAAAAGGTTCCCCTATGAACAAACAGATGGCCGAAATGGCCCACAAACGTTGGGGCAAGAAGCTTGAAAATGTCACACCTTTTCACCAAATACGACCACCCAGAAAACTGCGTCAATATAACAGTGACCCATGTCAACTCATAAATTTGACAATCATTAAACTCCTTAAGAAAGAAAGCTGACCTTCGGCTCACCAATTTGCAGCAGGCCTTCCAGAAGGCAATGTATGCAACCTTAACGAATGCGGATAACTTGCTCCGAACTACAGGTTTAAGCGGCCCTACCAAAAAAGTACTGCTTACAAGCAGCATCGATACTGTCGCCTTGTTAGGGCATGCTGCAAGTGAGATATCTATTTTGCAGCCAGAACAAATGAAACCCGCCCTAAAGCCTGAGTACCATGCCCTCTCCTACTCGGAGACAAAGTCCTCTGCAAAGTTTGTCTTCGGGGAGGATCTCGCCAAACAAGTGCACAATGTGAAAGAAACCCATCGCTCTGGAAACATGGTCGGATTGTCTAAGGGCCACAGGCGTGGATATCCGCCACAAAAAGGGAAAGACACAATAAAAGTGGTTCCAATGCAAGACCACCTTTTTTGGGGAAGTGCACGCAACCAAATAGTCGGAAGAAATTACCCTATCAGAAGAACAACAGCCCCGTAGGGAGGAAATAATGCGCTCCCTTGAGAGAATCAATTTGTCGGTGAGTAATTTTACCAGCTTCATTGCTTTTTCCCTTCGTGGTTATCTCCAGGCTCATTGTGACAATTTTCGGGCCAGATTTGTTTCGCATTCCTCAGAAGCCTGGAATCGGCTGACATCTGATCAAGAGATTCTATCTACTGTTTCTTGCATGGCAATAGGCCACTTCAGAAAATACCAGAATACTCTTTGTTTGTCCCCCCAAATTTTGCACAAGCATTGTTTTCAGTTTCTCTTGGGACTTACAATGGTCCCAAGAGAAAACAAAAACAATGCTTATGCAAAATTTCGGGGGGCAAACAAAGAGTATTATGGTATTTTCCGAAGTGGCCTATAGAATTTGATAGCCCCCCTTGTCAACACTACCTCCCCCAATCTGTCAGATCAGACTTTGATGGACAGGTAATAGATTTGGAAATAGCAAAACTATTGTCCAAACGTGTCATCGAGCCCACTGGGCATAGCCAGTTCACTTGCTTGCCTAATGGCCTTTCCTGTGCTCCTAGCAAATTTACTAAACTTCTGAAACCTGCCCTTTCTATCCTTCACTTAAGAAGCCATGTGTGAAGTGCATATTTTGATGACGTGTACTTACAGGGGAAAACATACCAAGAGTGTGTGGACAATGTTATCGATTCGGTCCAAGTGGTTGATTCCTTGGGGTTTGTCGTGCACTGTGACAAATCTACCTTCATCCCTTCGCAATGGCTCGAATTTTTAGATTTCATACTGAACTCTGTTGAGATGACAACAAGGTTGACCCCAGAAAAAACTACCGGGCTGCAAACAGCCTGTAACATCTTGCTTACTGACCCCTCCCACACTATCAGGGACTTAGCACGCATAACTGGGAAGATACTGTCGTCCTTTCCCGTGGTTTGCTATGGACCCTTGTACTATCGATCCCTTGAAAGCAACAAATTAACTGCCTTATGCGTGAATCAGTGCAATTTTGATAAGAAAGTCATGCTCTTGACCCAGGCTGTCGAGGAACTTGAATGGTGGGCGAATAACGTGATCGATTCCCATAATGTCTTAAATCACACGCTCACTACAGACACCTCTATGGACAGCTAGGGAACTATGGGCCGCACACGAGGCTGGAATCACATAAATTATCTTGAATTCTTAGCGGTTTTTCTTGGGTTACAGTTTTTTATGTCACTCCCTTAGCAATACACACATCCAATTGATAATAGACAATACTACTGCTGTAGCTCTTGTAAACCATATGGGAACATGTCATTCAGATGTTTTAAACATGCTATCTAAACAACTGTGCCTTTTCCTCCTTTCAGCCTGATTCCAGCTGTTTAAAAGAAAATAAGGGACAACAAAGCGACGGGGGCATGTGTGCTGCCCAATTGGCCAACGCAAGCATGGTTCCCTCTGGCGATGAAAATGGCAATTTGCGAGACTGTACACCTTCGGGCAAACAAATTTCTCCTCCACCTCCCAAGCCCACCCGATGTGACTCACCCACTACACAAGCAACTCTCCCTCCTGATTTGTCTCTTATCAGGCAAACCCTAATTGGTCAAGGCAACTCTACAAAGGCCAAGGACATCATATTGGCTTCCTGGCATACCGGAACTACTAAACAGTATGATGTCTACCTAAAACGGTAGGAACAGTTCTGCCAGCCAAAGGGAATCAATCAAATGGACGCGAGTGTGGAGAATGGCATTGACTTCCTGGCGACTTTGTTCACCTCTGGTTTAGGCTACAGTGCAATAAACACTACCCGATCAGCACTGTCTTCTGTCCTAATTCTCCCCAACAACCTTTGAAACACACCCACTAGTGGCTTTGTTTTTGAACTTGCCAAGATATAGCTCCATCTGGGACGTCGGGGTGGTCCTTCAACACCTCAGAGCCTTGGGACCTCCAACACAATTAGACCTGAAATCCCTCACTAAGAAGACAACTATGCTCCTCTGTTTATTAATTGTCCAGCGATGTCAGACCCTCACGAAGCTGGATACCACCCATATGCAAGAACTTCCAGGGAAAATGGTGTTTACTATTAGCGGCAAACTCAAAACCACAAGGCCCGGGAAGCACCTTGCACCAATAGAACCACTGGCATACCCCAGAGACACTCTTATCCTTTAGGGTCGATTTCAAGCTTGGTGTGAAAATGGCCCCCTCCCCTGCACCCCCCGGACAATGTTGTGTTTTTTTTTTGTTTCCCAAGAGCCTTGTCAACAGCAGTACAACATTCAATAGGGTGGGAGAGGGAGGGGTATCCCAGAAAAGTACTTTTTGGACAAGTTTTCTTGCGAATAATGAATGTGTCGTTGCCAGAATGCTCGGTTGGCAACTGTTTCAACTAATTCTGTCGCACTGTTCACTGTTTCTTTTTTGTCTCAGGAGTTATAAACTGTCTTTGCAATTTATATTTCCTTCATGGGTCATACCCCTTGTAACAAGTTGAAATGAAATGATGTATGGTGAATGTCAAAAGGGAATGCTAAACATCACGCAATGTTCCGAAAGTCTCACTTTATTTCAAGGTATGTCAAATCCAAAACACTGCACAAATCGTCTTGAAATTGTCATTATTTAGTACGATGTCCTTTCTCTCAATAATAAGCATTTGTGGGGTGAACTTAACTAATATTTCATAGATTAATGCACAAAAACGCTTATCACAAGTCCATTGCCCTTCATACAAAGTTTTTTCTTACAGACAATCGGCTTCAAAATTGTTGAGACACTCTTATCCTTTAGGGTCCATTTCAAGCTCGGTGCGAAAATGGGCCCCTCCCCTACACCCCCCGGGCAATGTTGTGTTTTTGGTGGGGAAGGGAGGGGTATCCCGGAAAAGTACTTTTTGGACAAGTTTTCTTTGCAAACAATGAATGTGTTGTTGCCAGTGTGCTCTGTTGGCAACTGTCCCAACTAATTTTGTGGCTGATTGGAGTCAATTTGCGTAGTGTCCCACACAAAGCAGTACATAACGCATACAAAACCAATCCAAGCGACATACAATACCAGGTGCTTATCAGCTATGCCAAGCTGCACAAGCCAGTCACCAACTCGACTGTAGGGAAATGGGCCAAAAGTGTTCTAAAGGACTCGGGAATTGATACAGGAACATTTTCCAGCAACAGCGCTAGGACCAGCCTCTACTTCGTACGGTGCCCAGACTGGCTTCACTCTCACGGAAATCCTCAAAGCAGGAGGTTGGATCAATGCCCTAACCTTTGCCAAGCATTACCACAAACCAATTGAAAAAACTTTGGAGCCAGTATTCTAAGCTATTTCCAGAACATTTCCGAATAGTGAGAATTTTCTCTTACATTTAATTCAGTGTATTGTTGATTGCTATCATCACGCTGTCACGCAACATTGGGTTGCAGTTTTCGGTGGTAGATCATTTAATTGTTAGGTTGTACTTACTGTGATATTAAACTACTATATATGTTGGGTTTATCTCCCTCTGTACTTTCTAATTGCCTGCAGCTACCTCGTGTGATCAGCTTTTTCAAGTCTCATGTAGCTCTGCAGTGACTAGGACTGGTGACAAGGTAGAATTCTTAAATTAAACGAGACTTACCTTAAGTCGATGTTTGATTGGAATATCGCCGCCAGTCAGGAACGGAGGAGTTACCTGCCCTCCCTTTGTAGGGTTTGTCCCACCCCAACTCCTTCGTTCCTCACCCTCTCCTCACAGTTTTTCCTTTGTTCAGGAATGAAACTCGAATTTTATTCTCAACTGGAATTAAATAATTATCTGTACTCTTTTGGACTGAAAGAAATAGTTGATTTGTTTGTTTGTTTGTTTTGCTCTAAAATGCAAGCAAACAAGTGCTTTTTAAATCCGTTTTCCCAACTTTTTTTCGATCTGCCTCGACAGTGACAAGAAAGTTGTGCTGTTATGTTATAAACACGTAATCACAATGAGTTCTCGTAAAATTAGGAAGAAACATTACAAGCGTGTGTTTTCAGAAGTTTGTTTAAAGCACCTAAAGGTAATTTGTTGGAGCGAATCTTGTTTGAAGTTTCATTGTCCTTTCTTGGTTGCATTGCCGTATTTTGCGGATTCTTGTTCCAAGCCAAGCTGGCGAGTTTCAATGAAATACATCAAAATGTGAATGATCTCGTTCTCAGAGATAAAGTGGAAGAAAGTACATCAGTAAAGCTCTTTTTTGACCTTTAACTGACAAAGTTTTGTGACAGTTTCTAATTTTAGCGTGATTCCTATTCGCTGGCTATTGACAGTTGACTTTGAAATCGGTCAGTGTAAAATGCAGACTGCAGACCAGGGGTAAAATGCAGACTGAGGTTATAATGTAACTGTTGGAAAAGCCCAAACCCTTTAGAAATGCTAACAGTTAAGCATAAATATTGTTTTATGCCTAATTAGGTCTAAGGTTAGCATTTCTAACGGGTTTGGGCTTTTTCAACAGTTA
>OX421450.1:24123766-24153766 GCA_949126865.1 Montipora capitata | reverse complement strand
CCGTTTAATGACCTTATCTATCAAATGACATGGAAAAGAAGAGTTAAAGAGAGTTGGTTCCAGTCCAGTGGGGGTATTGTTGATTTTAAAAATTCTATCAAGCAGCGTATGAATTAGATCAATCTAATATTTGAAGCAAGTAAAACTCACAAGATTTGTACAAAGCCCAGTTTAAGTTTAATGTGATAAATCGAGGTTTTACAAGAAAGCCCTGAAATGCCCACTAAAACTTAGCGGATTTTACTTTTCCATCAACTTATGTTTCATAAGTAAACCTAATTCAAGGATGGCGAGTTGAGATAACCCAAAAACTTCATAGCATCATCTTGGTTGTGAAATAAGCAAAAAGTGTCATGTATGTATGATAGAATAAAACTTTAGAATCTTTGTAATTTTCCAGTCACTGATGTTTTCGAGTGTTTGGAAACCCTGTGGTAAAACACAAAGCACAAGTTTCTGAAATGGCTTCTCAATCAGTGCCTAATTGCAAACAAAAGAAAACAAAAGAACAAAAGAAAGCAACAATCACATAAGCATGCGATTTTTGCCTTCTTTTGTTTCATCAGCGCACAGTTTGTGATGATAATGCCTGTTTTTCACAACTGAAGCTTGTTTATTTCAAGTAGTCACAATTTGCATTCAGTGGCGTCCTGCTAGTTCCGAAACATGGATGGGTTAGCTGAGGATGAATCTTGCCAGTTTTGACTGCCCAAAAGTGTGCAAGAAGAAGATTCTTTGCTTGTGCAGTCCAAGCCTAAAAGTACACAGTACAAAGACCAGTGGGCCGTTGAGGTTTTCATAACTTGGCAAGCAGCGCGCAAGAAAAAATTCTGTATACGTGACCCGGGAAGCGTGTTCAAAGATTATAATCTTCACAGTGTGCAAAGTCTCGAAGAGAAGTTGGAGGACCTTGACAGTCTTTCCCTAAACTATTGGCTCACAAAATTCGTCCAAGCAGTTGCTAATAAGAACGGTGGTCGCTATCCGCCTCGTTCCTTGTATGGAATTGTTTGTGACTTAAAGCAGCACTTGGAGGATGTAAATGGAGAGAATGCATTGAATCCTTTAGCAGTGATAAGAGGTAAGTTCGGAGAAGCTATAGTTTAATCCAATGTGCCTCATGTGATATAGAAACTTAAAATGTTTAAGAAATTTATGATTTACTACTTTTCAGGTTTGCTATTTTTTGTCGATGCTTCGACGCAGAAATAGAAGACACCAAGCGCAAAGGTGTTCCTCTTGAAACCAAGAAGGAGGAAGAGGAGGAAAAGAAGGCAGTCACAGACGAATCGGAAGAATTGTTTTGGAGTAAAGGACTGTTACGCTTTGGAACAGCTAAGTCTCTTTTAAATACTGTTTATTATTACTATGGAAAAATTTTTGCATTGAGGGGAAGCGAGCGCAGGAAATGAGTTTAAAGAATTTCGAGTTAGGTCCAAACTTTAAATTTCAGGAGAATTTGTGCAAAACCTTTCATGGGGGGTTGACTGATCTGAAATATACAAAAATTTGGTTTTATCAACGGAGTTGATAATGTAAATTGGCCACCGTACAGAGATTCTAAAAGCTGACGTTTCGAGCGTTAGCCCTTCGTCAGAGCGAATCGAGGGATTATGGGTTACGTCTAGTTTTTATAGTAGAGAAGGAGCTACGCTATTGGTGGTAACATGGCAACGTGAAAAATAGGAATATATTAGTTAAATGAAAAGCGTTCGTTAATACCGTGAGGATTAAGGGTGCCGATTTGAAAGATGAATTTTTGTTCCAGATTCTTGCAGCTTTCCGTCGTACCTAGATGTAGGGAAAGGCCGCAGATAGCCATGTGTTTTTTGGAGTGGTTAGGCAGATTAAAATGGCGAGCGACTGGCTTAGATGCATCCTTATCATTCTTCTCAACATCGCGAAGGTGTTCGCGGAATCGGTCACCTAGTCGTCTACCTGTCTCACCAATGTATAATTTATTGCATAACGTACAGGTTATGCAATAAATGACATTTGCGGAGGTACATGTGAAACGATCGGTGATCCATTAGGATTTTTTTCACGACAAAGAGGATGATTCGGACACTTCTAATAAAGATATTTTTGAAACACTTCTAGTTCGCAAATCCAATGGACTCCCCCAGAGGGACAATTTGCCTCTTTAGATTTTTTCACCAAAAAATGCCGTCACGACATTCACAAACTTAAATTCAATCGCAACACTAAATTTTCCAACCTTTCCTCGGAAGAGTGGGCGGCGCTTAAAAATCTTAGTAAACGCAACGACATAGTTGTCAAATCGGCCGACAAAGGCGGCGCGGTAGTTGTTTGGCGGTCCGACCTTTACCAAAAAGAAGCTTTGCAGCAACTTTCGGATACCTCGTTTTATGCCAAAATCCCTAAAGATCTCACTTCCAAAAATCAAAAACTTGTCAAAGACACCATTCAAAATCTTATAGTTAATCAAGAATTACCGGAAACTGCCACTAATCTCATCATCAACACCCCTAGAACTTCGTGCATTTACTTCTTGCCTAAAATTCACAAACCTAACAACCCAGGTCGCCCTATCGTTTCTGCCTGCAGTTGCCCCACCGAACTCATTTCCAGCTACTTAGACAGGATTATGACGCCTATCGTCAAATCTTTGCCATCATACATTAAAGACAGTACACACGCACTACAAATTTTCCGCGGTTTCAATTTCTCCGGCCAAGACAAACTTATTTTCACCATGGACATTACATCTCTGTACACAGTCATTCCTAATAGCGAAGGTCTTCAAGCACTTAAACACTTTTTCGATCAACGCACTGTCAAAGAACCTAGCTCGGAAACGCTCCTCCGCCTTGCCGAACTAGTTTTAACGCTTAACTGTTTTTCATTCGCCGGCAACTATTACAAACAAATTAATGGCGTAGCGATGGGCACAAGAATGGGACCTAGCTATGCCAATCTTTTTGTAGGATATGTTGAACACCAATTTTTTAATCAGTACAACGGCCCCAAACCTGAACTATACGGCCGCTACATCGATGACTGCATCGGCGCTATTTCATCCAGCAGAGAAGAACTCGATCAATTTATAACCTCCGTCAACTCTTTTCATCCGGCTCTTAAATATACCGGGGAAATTTCGGAAACTTCATTGGCTTTCCTAGATATCAAAGTTTCTATTAGAGGCAACGTGCTATGTACTAGTGTGCACTACAAACCTACTGATTCACACAGTTATTTGTTGTATTCATCGTCACATCCATCACATGTCAAGAACTCCATCCCTTATTCTCAATTTCTTAGACTTCGACGTCTATGTAGTGATGACTCCGATTTTTCCAGCAAATCAGAGGAGATGTGCCAGTTCTTCGAAAAACGTGGCTATCCTGTCTCTGTGGTCAAAGCGGGCCATCATCGCGCCCAACAATTTGATCGACAGTCATCACTACAAACGTCACAAAAAGATAAGAATGACAGAATTCCATTCACCCTCACTTTCCATCCTCATAATCACGCAGTCAAAAGCATCATTCTTAGTAATTTTAAATTACTCCAAAATGATCCCGAGACTGGTAGAATCTTTTCGCAACCTCCACTTATTTCATTCAAACGCGACAAAAACGTAGGCAACTTTTTAGTTAGAAGCGCGCTCAAAACTAACGAGCAACCCGGCACTTTCAAATGCGCGCGCTCACGATGCAAAACATGTCTTTTCATTGTTAACACTAGCAAGATATCGGGACCTAAGCGATCTGTTAAGATCACCGATCGTTTCACATGTACCTCCGCAAATGTCATTTATTGCATAACCTGTACGTTATGCAATAAATTATACATTGGTGAGACAGGTAGACGACTAGGTGACCGATTCCGCGAACACCTTCGCGATGTTGAGAAGAATGATAAGGATGCATCTAAGCCAGTCGCTCGCCATTTTAATCTGCCTAACCACTCCAAAAAACACATGGCTATCTGCGGCCTTTCCCTACATCTAGGTACGACGGAAAGCCGCAAGAATCTGGAACAAAAATTCATCTTTCAAATCGGCACCCTTAATCCTCACGGTATTAACGAACGCTTTTCATTTAACTAATATATTCCTATTTTTCACGTTGCCATGTTACCACCAATAGCGTAGCTCCTACTCTACTATAAAAACTAGACGTAACCCATAATCCCTCGATTCGCTCTGACGAAGGGCTAACGCTCGAAACGTCAGCTTTTAGAATCTCTGTACGGTGGCCAATTTACATTATCAACTCCGTTGATAAAACCAAATTTTTGTATACTACTTCCCCACCGACGCAGCACCACAGTTTCTTTAGAAACTACCCCTTCATTGATCTGAAATATGTTTCAAAGAGAATCAAACATATTTGTCAAAATGTCGGGGAAAAACAAAATCCTCGTTTGTTAGAAGTATATCGAATGTATTGATAGTGAAAGTGCCTCTGTAAAAAAGGTTGTTCGCTCGGCGTGTGATGAGGTATTAGTTCTGGCAGTTCAGAACATGCTAGGGTTCGAGAGTGCCAGCTTGAATATGGCTGAGGTAAATGACACCTATGTGGCGATATTAAGGAGGTATTTGATGGAAATAAACGAGTCAGGAGACTACCAAAAGTACTTAAAACAACTTTTAAGTGAGCGACTTCCAAATCTGCAGTTTGTTAAGTCGCTGCACAAAAGTGAGCCTGGCAAGGTTGTACTGCCAGCAGCGGTTACTAAGGCTGTCGATGTACTGTCAGCGCAAATGGATAGTAGGGATACGATTGAGCATTTAGAAACCATGGCCTGGATGTTGTGGAGAGAAATTATGTAGCAACGGGAGTGGTCCTTCACTGGAAGCTTTGAAGATTTTCCGAATCTGCCCTTACTTCAATTTTTTCTCACACATCTGCTCTTTGGCTTGCACCCACTCGATGTTTCGGGGATGCGTAACAAAGTAGGCAACAAAATGGTTGACGTACCGTGTCAGTTTGTTGTCCAAAACACAAGAACTGATCGTCAAGTCAAACATCAACCTAGGGCAGATGAAGGATTCAAACAGACCGTGAAAACACCCCTCTCAGTCGGTCTACCCCTCGCTATTCACTCAAGAGTGCACAACAAGAATCTTGCAATACCCTATGGAACTTGTACATCCGAAGTGACTACAAATGCATCCTTGACATCAAAAAGCGTGTCGAGCAGAGTGTTCTCAGTGTATTGTTGGAACAGGAGGATTTTGCCTTCCTGATTTTGTTAAGTGGGATGTAAATATCTGGTTTGCTGTCAACAACATCAACCTCGTAGAAGACACTCCAACAGGACTGAATACATTCCACAGCATGGTGATTGTTTTGAACCACCATGCGGAAGATGGTGAGGCAGACAATCAACCACTCGCCCTCACACCAAAGGCACCAGACTCATCGACACAAGTTGGTTTTGAAGTGAAATGCTGTGAACAGCTAGTCATCAAGCTTAAACCAATTTGATTTCAGACCTACAAGCTCGGAAACCGAACAGAGCTAATATCAAATTATTACATACACACACACATGGGCACTTGCTAACTACCTTGCTGCTGAAGACACCAGTGATGAGAGCCTGGATGCTCTCCCAACTGGAAACCGAGAACAGCAAGAAATTGATGAAAACCAAAACCAACATGAATTTGGATCGGAAAATGTCCAAGATTCCAATGAGCCAATTCTTGTGGTGAAAGAACGAACACGAACAAGAAAGAAGACCGTGAAGAAGGAGGTCCTTACAACGTGGGCCGGTACCAAATCGCTTCTCTTATCACACTCCCCTGAAAATCAGGTCGACAAGCTGACACACTCAGAGGTGATTGCGCCGTTGTTCAGGACTTCGCAGACAGATTATACTACTCTCTATACCGTCTTGAACTAACACAGGGGATTTCTGCTTTCGTTGTTGGCCCTAAGAGGCGGACTGTCACTACCCTTGACTTAAATCTGTACAGCCATGCCCTTCAGATTCAGCAGTCAGTAGGCAACCGTAACTTAACAACCAGCATGGCCCTCTTGGCGATGAAATTTGACTATCTTCAAGCAAATGAGGATATACCTTGCGCGCACAGTGCACGTCCTTTAGAGAGGCCCTCCACGAGTGCAGTCCAGAGATGGTTAACATCTATGACAACATCCAGTCCTGGTACCCTGAAAAGATCAAACCACAAGAGCGTGAAGAACAAGGACTCAACGAACGCGACTTATGATAGAGTACCTCAAGCAAGTGGACAACCTGTTACAGCTCATCCATGCTTGCCGCTCTGGGGACTGGGAAGGTTTTCTGGCAGCAGTGGAATGCCTCATAAAGTACTTCTTTGTGCATGATCTGCTCAACTACACTCGGCTAATGCCAGTCCACCTAGCGCAGATGAACGCATTAAAGTTTGTGTCGAGGACAAAGTCATCAAACTATGCAAAGAATGGGAATTACTTGGAAGGTTTCTCATAATCCAAGGAAGTAGGCCAGAGCTTGTGCCAAGACTTGAGGAAACCATCGGTGAGTGTGAGATGGCAGTGGTGCTGCGTTCCTTATGCACGATTGACGGATCTCTTTTTATTCCAACTGACAAAGCCAGCCTGATGCATTTGATAGAGGACGCCAACCCACAGCCACAAATAGAAACACCACCAGGAACAGGAAATCAGCAATAATAATAATAACAATAAGAATAATAATAATAATAATTTCGTAAAAAAAATTGTATTTAGGATTTGTATACAGGTCTGAAAAAAACAAGCGCTATCCTGAGGATTTCTGACTTCCAAGGATCATTTGTCAAGCGAATGGTATCTGGTTTTCATGAAGGATGAGTAGTGTTTGTTTGCTACTTGGAAATCTCCAAGACGCGCCAAAAACTGTCGAGTTCCAGATATATCCGGAAATGAGGCTCACCATGTCCATCAAGGACCTTGTGTCATTGTCAAAGTCTGAAAGCATGCTGGTCACTTTGTTCACCAATGGATTATTAGTTTGCTTCTTCACCAACAAAGCTGGTCGTGGTTTAGGATAACCAAATCAGATGTCTTGACTGTGAGGAAGAATGACACTCTGATCACTAACCAGATGTTGCGTTCACTAGATGAGCTTTTGTCGCAAGATATTTGTGTATGTTCACTGGACACTGATGTAGTAGTCCTGCTGCTAGACTAGGTTTCCAGGGGACGTCATAGAAACCTGAATAGCCTGAAGTTTTTGACAGGCAAGGGTCCAAACTACAGAGCGATTGATGTTATTCAGCGAGTCCAAGTGATTGGAATACCCAAGTGTCAAGGTCTGATTGGATTGCACCACTTCACCAGACCCGACTGGAGAGGGATGTTTCTTGGTATAACGAAGAAGACCTGGGTAAAAGCTGACATGGCACTGGATGACCACCATCCTGCAATCGACTGTTTCAGAAAGGTGGGTGAGGGTCTTATCCAAAACCAGTTAGCCAACGGAGAACAAAGGGACGTCTCCTAATCCTGAGAACATATGTGGGGTTTGTGATTGGTCAAGGCCAGGGACTCTGGGTGATATCGCAGGGTTCTTAGGACTTGCTGGATATTACCAAAGGTTCATCCAAGGATATGCTGATGTTGCAGCCCCCCTCCAAGGTCTTTTGAGAGGACATGAGGAAGCGACGGGCAGGGGAAAGAAAGAGAAAGCGAGAGGTGGAAGCATATCGATCAAAGAATCATGACTTGGCATGTGAGGATGCGTTCACAAAGCTCCAGTACTTGACTATCCTTACTATCCTGACCAGGGAACTCATCTTAGAAACCGATGCAAGCTTCCATGGTTTGGGAGCCGTGCTGTCGCAACATCAAGACAAAGGACTGGTGGTTCTGGGGTATGCCAGAAGGATGCTTAAACCTGCCGAACGCAATATGAACAACTACTCGAGCATGAAGTTAGAGCTACTTGCGTTGTGCTGGGCTGTTACCCAACAGTATCGTGACCTATTGATTGGATCAAAGTTTGTTGTGTACACTAACAATAACCCGGCTATGCTTGATGCAGTTGAGACACACTGGGCCACGGATCTTTCTCAGTTTAACTTTAGTATCAAGTATCGATCTGGACGGAGTAACAGAAACGCTGATGACCTTAGTAGGAAGCTGGTTCACGGCAAGGAGCCATCGCATGCTAGGTTAGAGGAACTTGTAGCCGCACTAAAAGCAGCTACTCTAAGTGAAGGTAGTACCTTTGTGCCAGAATCTATCCAAGTCTGCATCAAAGAAACGACCACAGAGATCCTTCTGCAGGACTGCCATGTGCGGAAACCACCTCCAATATCTAGTGCTGTTTCCTTACCCTCCATCGGTCAAGATGATCTGTGTACCATGCAGGCTTAGGAAATGACGATTTCTAGACTGTTGTATTACTGGAAAACACAGCATCCACCTACCCTTCTCCAACTGATGAAAGAGACAAAGCCAGCAAGGAAGTTGCTAAGGGAGTGGAAGTACATTGAGGAAGAGGATGGTGTCCTGTACCGCACTACACAGAGAGGCAGCCGTCGAGTGAGGCAGTTGATACTTCCAAAGCTACTGGTTGGTCAAGCGTTAAGTCCGAGTCCATGATGACCTTGGTCACCAAGGCATGGAGAAAACAACTCTATTGACCAGGGGAAGGTGTTTTTGGCCGGGTATGTCAGCTGACATAGCTGATTACTGCCAGAAGGGCGAGCGCTGTACTCTGGCCAAAGTAGGGAAGCGCCTTCACCAAAACCACTGTCTCCTTGACAGCAAAAAGTCCACTGTTATGGACTTCACTGTGTTAGAGCAGCAGTGGTATAGAGAACGTCATAGTACTCACAGATGTTTTTTACTAAGTTTACTCAAACAGTTGCGACAAAAGACCAGACCAAAGCAGTCGCTAAGGCACTTGTGAAAGATTCGTTTGTGAGGTTTGGAGCACTCAAGAGGATCCATAGCCACCAAGGCTGTAATTTTGAAGGTAAAGTCATTGAGGAACTGTGTAAAATCTATGGAATTGAGAAGAGCTGCACAGCACCGTACCATCCACAAGGAAATGGACAATGCGAGCGCTATAATCGAACTATGCATGACAGACTACGAACTCTAGATGCTGCAAAGAAGAAGTGGCCATGGTTCCTACAGGAACTCGTACACGCCTATAACTGCACATCTCATTCGACAACAGGCTACACCCCTTACTACTTGTTCTTCGGGAGAGATACCAACTTTCCTGTGGACTCTGCATTAGGTCTAAAGGGAAAAAGCAATGAAGAGAATGTAGAGTGGCTAACAGAGGCCCTCTGTCGTCAAAACCTCCACAATTAGAAGACGGACCAAACAGACTTACCCATGGGGGCAAGAGTCTTCCTGCGAAACCGGGCCAAGATGACTGGAGTCCCACTCCCTTCAAAGTAGTCAAGAGAATAAACAACAGTAACACTTATATGGTTGAATCGCTAGATGAGGAAAGATGCAGGAAGACAGTCTAAAGAACAGATCTCTTGCATGCAAAGAATCTTGTCTGTTACCTCGGGCTCCCAGATTCTAAAGCCCCGACCGATCTTGAACAGGCCAAGCGGAAAGAAGAAGTGGTTGCACCTTCGAGTACGAGTGAAGGAGCTAACATCGCTAACTCTGCTGACATCGAAGATCCAAGTTATGAACTTGTAGTTCAGCGGAGTCTGCTTCTCCCTAGATTCCAAGTGTTTTTAATTCACACGTTGAAAAAAGTTCAAGGTAGCCTTCCTGAAGGACCCGTTTCAGCGGCTGAGCATCTAGGTGATGGACTTTCACCCCAGCAAGACCCAAGTTCACAGGACGTAGCATCAGACAGAGAGGAGCAGGGACTGCAGCGTTCCAACCCTTACCACCTGCCAAGGCCTGTAGTCAGAGAAACCCAAGCAGATGTTGTACTGGATCGTGCTATATTGAACTCTGCGGCCCAATCAAACCTGCTGATCATGCAGTTGCTGGCCAAGGGCAACCAAGATTGAATGAACATTAATTTAGTTACAGTTCGTTGTGATTAGAAATTTAAAGGTTTATTGACTATTTAGTTGATTTAGGCATAATTTTTGAGTCAGAATGTAAGCACACCCCCAAGTAGGGAAGTATCTAACAGTGAGATTTGAGTTACCTGTGTTACTCCTCGGAGAACTGGTAACTAGTTACTTGCCTCACGAAGACTTGCACGTTGTTGGTTGGAATATGTTCTCGAAAACATAACCTCCAGAGGAATTAACCATCCGTTGATTTTACATTCATCTTATTGTCTACAATAAACAACTCAATGATGTTTGAGTCACCTGCCTTACAATTATATAACTATCAATACAGCTAAATTAAGCCAGAGAAAGTAGCCAATAATAGTAATAGTGGAATTAATGCAAATGCAGAGCAAACTAGTAGCCAAATACGATTTAACCTAATAGCTTGCACAAAAAATATTTAAAGGAGAATTCAATTTCATATATTGCTTTTTACTTAAGAGAAATACGAGTTTGAAGTTGCCATTTTGGCCCATTTTCGCCGCTGGAACAGTGGGCGTCAATTATGGGTCAGCAGTTTCTAATACAGAGTTGTGACGTATGATATGGGGATGATCAAGGGACAGTAATAAACATATCTAGTTTGTAATTTTGTGGCCTTTATCGAGGTATTTATTTTATTATGAGCGGAGTGGATCCTTTTCAGTTTGATCCCACGTATCCTCCAGGGGAAGATCCCATTGAATCGGACGAGGATGAAGATGAGGATTCCCCAGAAGTGTGCACATCAAGCTTGAGAACCTGGAACACCAAATGGTGCACTTGCGGTGAGTGCATTTTGATGCCGACAGCTGATGAATGCTATTGCTGCCAAGAGCTCCAAGAGTTAAATCAACAGTTTGACGACTCAGGTTTGTGTTCGTTACCTTTATGCTCTAAGTCTAGTATAGTTATTAGTATTTTTGCAAAGTGGCTATTCGTTCGGGACCAGTACACCAACCTATAAATATTTGTTATTCATACAGGAGTCTTTTTACAGTGATTATTACAGGTTTACTAACATTTAGAAAGTCTTACCTCGATCGTCTTTAATCCTTTTGTATGCAGTTTAGTTATCAAACAAAGGCATCAATGCTTGTTTAATTTCATGAAATACCTCCTTTGTTCGATGTCACCGGTCATCTGACCTGCCTTGTGTTTCTCGTATTTAAGTATTTAAGCACGGATTCAAATAGCCTTGATAAACAGTATTTCTCAGCACCCATTTTAAAACGTTCATAATCATTCTAAGACTCCCGCATTAACAGCAAAAATAGGTCGGTGTATGAGTCCCATACGAATAGCCACTGCCTATTTCTAATTGAGTGAGGAAGCCATTCATGAACTATTGTTTGGGAGTGCTTGTGTGTTTTTGAGGCTGTGAATTTGACGATCGATCAATAAGGCAGGCCCACAGGTTAGAAAGATGCCTGTTCTTCCATAACCGTACATGTTCACTTGTGTGCATTTAAGTTTTTGTTGTAAAATGTTTATTTCCAAAACTAATTCCATGCTGTTTCTCTTTAGTTGCCAGTAAAGGGAAGTATTTCCAGTGGACCTCAGATCACGATGTCCTTATGTGTCGGGAAGTTATTGCTAGTGAGCCCTGAGAGAGGACAAGTCTGGGAGACCACTGCAGCAGCTTTGAATTCTCTTCAGGAGCCGAAATTTAAAGTAATTGCCAGAGCAGTTAGATATCGCTAGGCACTTTTAACTTCCAAACAAAAAAAAAAAATTGCGCAAGGAAGTGAAAGCATCTGGAATCGAAGTGCCAGATCAAACAGAATTAGATGTCTTGTCAGAAGAGATCCTAGAGTGGAAAAAACATTGCAAAGGAGAAAAGCGATGCCCAAACCGATGAAAAGAAGGCAAAAGCTGACAAGGAAAAATGTGCAGCAGAAGAGGTGAGGCAAAACGCTTTGAAATCAATTGCAACTAAAAGAAAGAGCAATGACGGCGGTGAGAAGACAACAAGCTATGTTCACTGGTCTCATGAGTCACATGCAACAACAACAACAGCTACAGCAACAGATGGCTTTGCTGGAAAACAGCAAAAAGTAATGTGCTAACAATGTAAGCTAACGTTGATTTGGTATACTTGTTTATGACAGATGTGTAATAAAATATTTTTTTTTAAATATTTTTTTGGAAATTTCGAATATCAATTTGTTCTGTTCTGTTGAGAGGGGTCTGGGTCTGCCATGGCCGAGTGAAGATGCAAGGTGTAACTATTTCTTGGAAGAGTACGCTAAGGAACTTATTTATCGTTTTATGGAACGGGAGCTTAAAGTCGAAAATGCCCGCGACATTGAGTTTCAACAAGTGCATGAGAGCAAAGAAGCCAGATTCTGGCTGATGAAATGCAAATATGCCAAAAGCTGTAAATTCCAAATTGTCTCTGAATGTTCAAGGGATACGATCGTCCACAAAGAGGAAAGCTTTTTTTTGCCGGCTAGCTGAACGGAAATATGATATAGTTTTTTTGCAGGAAACTTACAGCACTATCGATATTGAAAGGGTCTGGAGGACACAATGGCAAGGTAAGCTATATTTTTCACACGGCTCTAATAAAAGTTGTGGGGTGATGATTCTTGTAAGAGATGATTTAGATTTTAAGTTAAACTTGGTTCGCTCTGATGATAATGGGTGTTATATTATAATGGAGCTGAAGTTCAAGGGTCTTTGTTTTTGTTTGTAAATATCTATGCTCCAAATAGTGTGCAAGACCAATGTTGCTTCTACAATAATTTGAATAAGAACATTGAAGAGAATATAATCGAAAAGGACAATAGGATAGTTCTGGGAGGCGATTTTAATGTCACATTAAACCCGGTCTGGGATTGCTCTGGTGGGAATCAGGCAAAGAAAGCTTTGGCAAAATTCACTGAAGATCTATGCCTGGATTTTGATTTAATAGATATTTGGCAAATAAGAAACCCGGAGATCAAACGTTTTACTTGGAGACAAAAGAAACCTCTTATCCAGAGAAGACTCAATTTTTGGTTAATAAGCGATGTTTGTCAAGACGATATTGAAAAATCCGCATCACATCCTCGTTAGACTCAGATCATTCGGCCATTATTTTGCATTTTAGTAGCATTAGTAAACAAAAACATGGCCCGTCGTTTTGCAAATTCAATGCCAGTCTTGCAGATGATATGAACTATTGTAGCATTATTAACTGAAAGTGTACCAGAGTGGTTAGCCGAATCCAGCACAATTACTGATAAGAGGGTCTTGTGGGACTTAAATACAGAATCAGACAATTGTCGATAAAATATAGCAAAGAGAAAGAGTCTCCAAGATCGAAAAAATGCTTCAGACTTGCGAGGAACAGTGTAGCAAATAATTTGTTCGAAGGCTACTTGGTATGAAAAAGGAGAGAGAAGCAATAAATACTCTTTAAAGCTTGAAAGTCATAATAAAAGTAAAAGTTCAGTTCAGAAAATCTTCAATGGCGAAGGTGTGTTGATCACAGACCCTCAAAAAGTGCAACAAGAAATCGAAAGATTCTACTCTGATCTCTGTAAAAGGGATACTCTTTCACCATCTGAGAATATACGAAATTCTTTTCTGAAAAATCCTGATGTACCAAAACTCTCTCAAGTTGATGTTCAAGTCTGTGAAGGAAAACTAACAGTCTCTGAATGTTTTAAATGTTTTCAGCTCTTTCAGAATAACAAGTCTCCAGAAAATGATGGACTAACCGTAGAATCTTATAAAGCTTTTTGGCATGTCTTAGGCGAGTTTATGGTGGATAGTTTAAATAACTCTTACAATCATGGCGAATTATCCAATTCTCAAAAGGAAGCCATCATTACTTTAATTGAGAAAAAAGATAAGGATAAAAGGTATTTATCCAATTGGAGACCAATCTTGCTAATCAATGTAGATGTTAAAATAGGTTCAAAAGCCATAGCCAAAAGATTAGAGACAGTCTTGCCGAACAATATACATAACAACCAAAATGCATACGTGAAAGACAGAACAATTTGTGATGCAACTAGAACAGTTGAAGATATTATGGAATTCACGGAAAGATACTGTATTAATGGTAAAATGATTTGTATTGATTTTAAGAAAGCCTTTGATACTGTAAGTCGAAAATTTTTGTTTAAAACCCTTCAAGCTTTCGGCTTTAAATACTCATTAATTTATTCAGTGGATTCGCACATTGTATAAAAACACATCAAGCTGTGTCCTTAATAATGGCTTTTCTACACCACCTTTTTCAGTTGATCGTGGAGTAAGGCAGCGAGATCCACTCTCTCCTTACTTGTTCATTATTGTGTTCCAAACTTTATGTATAAGCATACAAAGAATAACGATATTCAAGGAATTACAGTGGATACGGAGGAGATAAAATTGGGACTGTTTGCTGATGATTTCACCGGCTTTCTAATGAACGATATTTCTTGTAGATGTTTTTGGAGAATGTTCAGGCCTTAGGATTAATCACGATAAGAAATGACACCGAAATTAAAAACCTTGAAATTAAAAACTCAGTTAAAATTTTGGGAGTTCACTTCACGTACGATTCATGTGCCAAACGAAAATTGAACTTTGATGAAATTGTTACTTCTATCAAACAGAAACTTCACATCTGGAGATGGCGAGATCTTACGATATTTGGCCAAATTCAAATTGTCAAGACATTCATAATTCCTATTTTCTTGTACAGGGTATGCTGCGATCAGGAATTTGTAAAGGAGGTGAATAAAATTATTTTCGATTTCATTTCGAAGGGTAAAGATAAAGTTAAACATTCTGCTCTTGTCAGCGATATCGAGGATGGCGGACTTAAGGCTCCTCATTTGGATTCCATGATTGAGACACAGAGAATTATGTGCTGTAAGAAATTAGCCAGTCATGAGCCAAAGTAGCTGGGAAAAAAAACCAGTAGTAGGTAAACTTATCCTTTGTTGCAATTACGACCTTTAAAGGTTTCGATAAAAATTCCACCTTTCTATGAGGATTGCTTAAGGAGCTTCGCAAAATGCTCTGTGGCAAACAACCAATGCGAAGAAATCATTGAAGATATAAATGAAACTCTCCAAATTATGCTTTGGAATAATAAACTTATTTGCATTGACGGGAAACCTGTATTTTATAAAACATTGGCGGAAAAGGGGATCTTTAGAATAGGAGACCTCATTTCTTAAAATAATGAGTTAATAACTAAATGCAATTTAAGAGAGCGGAACCTTACTCCTTTGGATCAATTTAGACTTATTTCTGTGTTAAATGCCCTCCCAAGCCAATGGCGTGATTCATTAAATAGATCTCTCTACTCTGTTAAAAAGGCATTTAATTTGCAGGAGCAAATTGTTTTACGTTTAAACGGGCAAAATACTTCTATCAATAACTATTTATAAAGAACTCAGAAATAGAGCTATCACCATACCCTCCGCTCAAGAGAAATACAGGAGCTCCTTTGTAAATGATACCCTTGATTGGCCAGAAATTTATAGCTTGCCCCATCGTGTCACTTCGGACACAAAGATGCGTGAATTTCAATTCAAACTGTTAAACAAATATCTAGCGACAAATGCCATTTTGTATAAAATTGGTGTTGCATCTTCTCCAGTGTGTTCTTTCTGTGAAAAGGAGAACGAATCCCTCGAACATATCTTTATCCATTGCAATTATACCAAAGAATTTTGGGCATAAGTTATAAAGTGGCTTCGCTCTTTAAATGTAAATATAAACAATCTCAACGACAAAGAAATTATGCTTGGAATGCCAAATTGTAAAGGCGAGTTATTGGTCAATCATGTATTACTTATTGCTAAACAATATTTGTATTTTTGTCATTGCAGAAAGACGTTTCCTATATTTAAAGTTTTTATGTCTAGATTAAGGAAGATTCAAAATCTTGAATTAGTTATTGCAAATTAGTCAAAAAACATGTTATTGCTTTATACAGCGAAATGGGGCAATTTGGACTTACTGGTATAACTTATTTACAAGTTGTGGTGTTCAGTATACATGTAATAATAATAATATAAAATAAGCTTATTAACAGCGATACAGTGTGTGTACATAACAATTGCTACATCTGTAAAGTCACTTTTCAATATGGGTATACATGTATGTATCGATACTGAGGGAGAAACACTTGGGACGTAAAATGATCTTGATAGTTTGTATGATAATAAAAAACGGTTTGGTTTTTGATAGCACGTTCTCTATTACATTTCAAACTCTCACTACTTGTCTGGCTTTTTCACGAGCACGGCCTTGGACGTTAAGCGAGGCTTTTTCAGAGTGGGTCGATGAGAGAATGTTGATGAAACAGCATTGGCTTTCAGAGAAGCTCTCTTTTTCGAACCAAGAAGTTCTGCCTGGAGGTCATGCTTGTAGCAGTGAGGTGTGAAATGTTCCGACCACAGCATGATGCTTTTTGAAATGACAAGGTCAGCGCAGGAGATCTTCGCCAGCCACTGTTCTCTCAGAGATAGGTCTTTTGGAAAGCAATGATAGGATATACCAGTTGTCTTTCTTGAGTCGTTGTTGCAATCAAACACTGCACAGTAAATCATTTTATCAACAAACAATTGAGATATTGAGCTTTATCTTTCCATGGAGTATTGATATTGCACAGCTAAAGGATTCGAATTCTGCATTTATACGAGGTTCGTAGGAAAAGACCACAATTTCAGTTTTCTACAAAACATAGTCAAAAGCCACAGTCCATATCAGATTTTCAATTTTATGGCTACTTTAAAAACACTTATCTTCTTTCGGAATCTTGCCAAAAATGACTTTCAATTGACTAGCCCACAAGAACAAGTTTACACCCATTCCATCCCAGAAAACATCACCTTAAGAGTACATGTAGATGCACTAGCTGTACGACCAAGACAACTTGCCGAAGTTTACACATGATGTCGGTCAAAAAGTGTCTTCAAAGGGGAAAACCATGCTATAACTGAAGTACAAAAATGTTTACATTGACGAGCAATTGGATACTCAAGTTGCGCTTACCGCGGTTTTCGAGAAGGTGGAAATGTCTATGATGATTTGAGAGAACTTAACAAGCTAGCACTCTGGGGAACAGAAACAACTTGCTCGTATTCTCCTTCAATTTTCCAAAACTCCAGCAAACCCTCGCTCAGAAAGATCCAGGATGTCAACTCATACTAGATCCTCAAACTGCACAAACTTCTTCCCAATATCCTACGTCACAAAGTTAAAAAAGAACCGCTGGCACAGGAGTTCTGGGTATCCATACCATAGCCAAATTTTGAGCAACCCTAACCTTTAAAAACCTTGCTTTTGAAAGAGGGAAGAGAAATGGAATCCTTAAAATCATTTTCTCAGGGTTGAAAGTACTTTGGTCCTGGCAAAATCACAGATTAGGTCTTTAGAGAAGAAGGTGAAATAATAAGTAAATCTGGTTGCATAGTCATGAGAAAATAAATAATTAAATAAAGGTACTAGTAGAGTGAGTTCATACAATTACAAGACTTTGACCAGTCCTAGAAATCTGGTATCTCAAAAGTTTAAAAGATTATGTTTAAGTGTGCATCAAAAGATGATTTTTGTGTGGGCTTTGCTTACAAAACAAATTTGTTAGTGCAATTGACTCTACACAAACAATCACCAGGTGTGCAGTCGTCATGTGTGTATATGACTTAATTCAAGATGGCACTGAAAAAGCAGACTAACGAAAAACAAAAACTTGCCAAGGCTCACCCTATGCACAGGATACCCAAGATTGGAAATTGTGTTCTCTTAATGTTGAATGCAAAAATACATGTAGGGACCCAGAATGGATCCTTGCAAATCACTGCAGCAGCTAGTTCTAGGACACCAGCAATGGGTAGTGTCTACTTACCAATAATCACTATAGAAAAGAACAAGTTAGATGTCATGGTCAAGGCAGATGATCACACCATGCAGATTCTTGGTATTTGATAATTTGAATGCTTGAAATTTACACTAAACTATTACATGGCCAAAACAGTCAGAACCATTTTGCATTTTATAGACAATGAGGTTAAAGTTGGTGTTGTCAAGGTGGTAGAATGGAAATGAAATCTATGAAGAGAGAAAAACCTGTAACTTGCCACACTACATCCAATACCAGAATGCAAGTTTCAAAGATAAAAATAAAAAGTGGGGAGGAAACCTAAATGAAACCATCAGGCTTATATGAAATTAGGTTTCCTCACAAAAAACAAGGAGGAGTGATCATGACAAAAACGTAAGAGACAGGAGTTCCAGAGCCAATTTTATATCAAAAAGTAATATATATAAATATTAATTTTCTTTTTTGAATGAATATTTTGTAACAAAGCATTGCTTTATCTTTGCTTAAACTTGGCTACAATGAAAAAAATATGAAGAACTGCATAAAAGAAAACATCATTAAGTTCCCTCGGATGGTCAAGATGAAGTGCAACAATCAATGCTATAACAGGTATAGCGCACCAAAACAGCACTACCCACAAATACTCCTCAAAACCCACAATTCCTTGTTTTGTAGTGATAAAGGGATGATGTCACCTTTCTTATCCCATTCCCGTCTTAACTTTAATAAACTTAGTTCATACAACGAACTACTAAGTACAATATGTCATGAATTTGTTGACATTCCGCTACATGGTTACAATTAAAAACAATTCCATACCCCATACCTCATAGTTCCCCGGGGTCCAGAGACATACCAGTCATTACTCTTGGGTGAATATGGACCACACGACTGCCTCGGGTCGGGAATAACATCCTTCATATGAAATATAACAGACATTTTTGACATTAAATTGTCAGCCAATTGGCAGCATAGACATCAAATAGTTTGAAGAAGATTACAAAATACACTAAATAGAAACTTCAATAAAATGATGAAAAATCACATCCAAACACTGGTCTCGTCACATGTTCAAGACTTTTAACCCAACTGTCCCTTGCTCTCAACAGAAAAAACCTACATCGTACCACAGGCAATTACAAGTTAACCAGGACCAAACTGAATGTGAATAACAAGTTTTTACTTTGGGTAGATGAGCACAGAACACATCATCAGAAAGGAATGCAAATGCGAAAAATTTACTCACAAATAATTATTACATCAAGTTGACATTGAGTTGAAGTGTGGAAGTTTGGAATTTAGGGTTGGGTTGTTTCAGTTATGTGGGTATTTAAAAAAATTCATTTAAAATATATAAGTGCCCCCGTATAGGTGATCTGGTTTTTATCAGAGATTTGGGATTGCATTGCGACATATAAGTCGGTTCAGTTCTATTGTTGCATTCGTCAGTTATACAGCATGTTAATTTTGTAAGCGCGGTTTTAGATCATTTTAGATGTTTACTTGTTAACTTTCCCCTCCTGGCCTCCCCTTTGTTATTGATTGGATATTATTATTATTATTATTATTATTATTATTATTATTATTATTATTATCATTATAGTAATACTTAGCACGCTTTGAATTAGTTTTATTGTGTCTTTTTAGCTCATGATCTTTGTAGCTTGTTTTTGCTACTGTTTAATAAACTTATTCTTTCAGCCAAATATTGTTCATCGTTTATGTATTGGGAGCAAAAGGGGGAATTGTAAAACAATGACCTGCAACCTACCCTTTACACCCTCCACATGCCTTACATTGTTCTGTATTATCCAGAGAAACGTTATGATCCACATAATGATATCCTGCCTGTACCTGAGGTATGTTTGAGTTAAATTTCAGGTTTATTTTATGCTATTCAAAAGATAATTCAAGGAAAAAAAGTTATTTTGCCTTCACATGAAAGCATTTGTTGTTCTGTTAGTCGAGGAATATTTAAATTATTCAAGAAAAGTTCCGTTGCCTGCAGGTTATCTGCATTGTTATTCTTGCTTGTACTATATAATTTTTGATAAAAACGTTTTTCTTTGCAGAGTACGTGAAAGAGGTCAGTCATGATCGAACCACAGACTTTGAATTTCCGCACATGTTTTTTAACATGGTTTCTTTTCTCCAAATTAAGAAAGTATTTGTGCTCTTGTCACCATGTTCCCACCAACATGCCCGTGCTCGGATAATGATACCTTGATTTTATCTTCATTGACTAGTAATAGCTATCGCTAAGTGCCAATGAACCAGTCAATATAATACACATTTTGCAGATTTAATTGTATCAGAGTTCCAAAACACCCAACAGTAGTTGTAATTTTTTTTTCGAAAGTACTGCAACTTAACGTATCTAGTTAACAATAATACAATAATAGACATTGCACACGTTGTATCTCCAACAACAATGTAAATGTCAATGCGTTTTGCAATAATATGGAAAGTACTAGCTGCTGTAAATTTTTGAACGGCCGTTATTTTAACAGGAATATACAATAATTAAGTTGAATAAAATTAGTGTCATGAAAAAAAATCGCCAAAGCGTTTTCAGACTTTTCAATGTGGAACATGTAACACTGGGAATCAAACTCTCTCGCACATGAAACTTGTTGCACTTGTAGAATTTTTATTTTGCAAGATACAGGCATGAATTACAAGTCAAATTGATTGTTTAATTGTGTACTTTGCAGACAACATACCTTCTTTGAAAATTAAATTAAGTTGTTCACGACTCAATGGTTACAAAACGAAAAACAAACTGCTCTACTCGCCGGCCAAAATCCGAAATTGACAACAGCGGCCGATAAGTTCGAAAATAAACCTTAAAGAGCACTCAAAGCAAGTGTACACAACACAATGGTCAGGGAAATTGGAAAAAAATTTGTTTTCTCTCACCTCTGAACACAAGATCATCATTAGTGGCACGCGACATGCAAGTTTGGCTAATGACATCACACATCAAAACACCCACTTTCACTGGTCCCTACTAAATTTCCAGGGAACCTTACATTACCCTACCTAGCCTTACATTACACTTTTCACAGCACAATCGAGAATTTTTCTGCCTGCTGCACTACTTCGCACGGCATTAACCTGGCCGCCTCGCGTCTTCGCTCAGCTTGCTCTTTGCCAATAAGTTCTAATTCTTCCTTGGTCGAATTGAGAGCGTTTGCATTTATGTCACTAGAGTCAAAATCAAATATTTGTTTCGCTTTTTCAAATCCCCTTTGAAGGTTTCTTTTTCTTTTCTTTCCATCGCTTTTAAAAGTATGCCCCCTTTCTTGTCAAGGACTGGATTGATAGGACAATTAAAATTCCCTCCAAGGATTATATTGTCTTCCTCATCCAAATTTTCATTGTGTAGGATCATTCATAAACTGTTTAAAAAATCCACAGTGTCTATATCCTTATTTGGTGCATAAATATTGATTAATACATACATTTTGTCTTTAATCTGTGCCTTCAGAATCACAAAACGTCCTGCGGGATCTAAGATTTTTGAATGAATAATGCAATCAGCTCCTTTGTTAAAGAGAATGGCGACTTCGCGTGAATTTGGGTTTCCATGCAACAGATAATCTCTCCTCCCCATTTTTGCCTTTCCTGCAAAAATACAAAATCCGCCTTTTGTTTACGACACCAAGTGTATAACATTCTCCTTTTCCTAAAGTTATTAATTCCACTCACATTCAGAGAGACCAATTTACAAGTATCCAATAACATTTAGGTTCCACTGAATTTTAAATAGCCGAGATTGCAGGAGCGAATCAGAAAGGCAAATGATGCATCCTTACAAAAAAGGACATAACGCAATAGTGAAAGGAAGTACAGTCCAACGGGCTGTGCGGCTGGGATCAAAAACGAAAGATATATGAATAACATTAGCTGTACGTATCATATCGGTGTGAAAATATAACAGGTGAAAGTTAACAAAACGTAGACTAATTAGACAACAATAAGCCAGAATAAAATCTAAACACACTGAAAAACTGACAACGAATATTAAGCCATACTAAAAAACACTAATGATCTTTTATTTGATACAGATGCTACAAATTCTTTCAAGATTGTTTCAAGCAAAACTAATGTCTTGGTTTGGGCAGGACTTCATCACTCTGTGCCATCATATCTAAAAACACACACCAGTGTTTGTTTGACGATTGAAAATATAGACTTTGATGTGTTACAAAAAAAATCTAAGGATTACTAAGCATTAATCAAAAGTAGAAAAGCCCAGTTTCCAAAAATTTCCCAACATCTGAGACAAGCTTTTAATTTATCACAAGATCACTTGAAAAAGATCTTTCGCCTGCCTCATAAAGTGTCGTTTGAATCTTATATAAAAGCATTTCAATGCAAAGTCCTTTATTCGATACTCTTTACAAACACAAAGTTATGCAAGATAGGTTACATCTCAGATGATAATTGTTCATTCTGTAAATCGGAACCACAAACCCTCTATCATATCCTTTTTTATTGCAGTCATGTATAACGTTTTTGGAAGACTTTGAAAACTATTTCTATTCAATGACATAAGAATTCTTCCATGTAACTTTGCAAGATGTCATGATCGGAATACTATGTGCAAAATGCCCTTTACTGAATTATTTGTTGCTTATTGCTTATTTATATGGGGTTGCAGAAGAAATCAGTCATTACCAAACATTAAACAAAGGGCTAAAATTAAATACGAATCAGAAAAGTTTATATGTGTTAAAACCAATTGCATGGACAAATTTAATAAGAAGTGGGCCCTGTGCTTAGAAAACATTCTAAATTGTTTGTAAGTGTGTTTATTAAAAACCGACTGTGCGCTTGCGTTTCTTATTAATGGATGATATACGTATTGTGGATTATTATTATTATCATTATTATTATTATTATTATTTTATATTTTAATTTAATTTTTTTTTTTTTTGGGGGGGGGGGTGGTTTTATGTAATAGCATAAGTATAAGTATTTCATTGTTAGTATTGTATAAGTTTAGTACTAGGTACAGTGTAGCACTGTATGTATGTATGTATGTATGTATGTATGTATATTAATAAGTATTGTAAGTATTGTTCTTATTAAATAAAACATTATCCGATTTCCTCGGAAAAAGAAAAAAAAACAAAGGAGACAGAAGGAGTCGCCTAGTGTAGCCCTTGGGATATGTTAATTTTAGTTAAGTTACTTTCAGATGTTGCGAAAGTGGAAGTTTGTTCCCAAGACATCTGCAAAGTTAACAGAATTCAAAATGCAGGACCTTCAAGTGGAAGTGTGGTTTGCTGACGAAAACAAGTTTCAGAAGCAAGGAAATGGGTATATCTTGCCCAAAATCCAGAGTGGGAGAGATTCCTCTTAAAAATGGCTTATTGGATAAATAGTTGCAGACTTTTTGGGAAACAAATTTGCCATCTAGAAAATAAATTCACATATCCCGGCCAATGCCCCTACCTTCATTTTCTCTTGAAGTTTGCAAGGGCTGTTCAAGACTCTGGGTCTCTCCTTTTCACATGTTGGTACCAATTTCAGCCTCACCAAAATTCAAAATCTTTGTAGTCTATAATTCTGTTACGGATTTGCTTGTATGAGTTGATTGTTGTCAATCTGCTTTTGAAGCCCTGATTGTTCATTTGGTTGCAATTTGAATCTAAATTTACCCTTGCACATTGGAAGATCAAACCTATGCTACATCTGTACAAAAAAGATCAAAGAAATAGGAGAGTTTCTCACGGTCAGTCATTTTTCCCCTTTCTGACTATTGCAGTCCCACATACCACATTCCATTTAAGCCTCCAATATGAAAGGACTGAACTTTGTGCTATAGTAGCTTTTTTCCCACTTGTGACAAGATGGCGAGAAAGAATACCATAGCAAACGTATCTTGCAAACAAATTACCTTCCAACAGTTTGGCTGACAATTCCTCTTTTTCCAATCTTTCCACATCTGTCTAAGAATAGATTAAAACACAGCAAAAAAACTATAAAGTCAGAACAAAATTAATGTAATAACAAAAAAATTTTCCACAATGATAGCTTCCAAGTAAGAAGGTATTGGGTATCATTACCTCTAATGAAGGGTTGATTTTTCCTATAGTGTTTTACTTATTGAGTAACAGAGCTGGGGATTATCACAACCCAATTGCAATCAGCATGAAACAAAAGTCAAGTGGCTACTGGGAAAAACGTCCCAGTAAGGAAATATCTATTTCAATCAGTAGTTCCAGCTATATATCTCACATACTTGTGTTGATAACATCTCCATTTCCGTTTTAGTTCAACGTTTCTATGACCATTGCTTTTCTTGAAAACTGTATTTTTTTGCTGTACTTGAAATGACATTCTGATTTATTTTCACAGAGAGTGAATGTGAACCAGGTGCACAGAAAGATGTTGATCTTGGGTCCCTCCAATATGGACATACCCATTAGGATACAATTTTTTCCAACAATCTCACAGCTTTTCGAAAAATGACTTTCCCACTAAAGTGCAATTTAGGCAGGCATTCCTTTGTGAGAAAAACAAGTAATGGGATATTAAGAAAAAAAAAGATGCAATTGAAAGAACTGTTATACATTCTAAGCTTAGATAAGCCTGCAGCCAAGAGAAATAGACTAAAAGCAAAATGGTTCCCAAAAAGAATTGCTTGACTGTGTTTAAAAATATGGCATCATGGCAAGGTGTATTGGGTAAGAACTACTAAGTGAGATAAAAGGGCAAGATGAAGCTATGTTTGATGATATTTAAGGTAGACAATTAAAAAACCCTTGAAAACAAAACAGCCATAATCCGAATTTTCGTTTGCTTGAGAAACTACAATCACTTTGTACTAACATAAAAATGTGGCAGGGTGAATGCAAGAAAACTGCAGGCTGTTCCTGTCGTGTGATTTCTAGAAGGGAAGCTACTTCTTCAAGAAGTGAGTCAATTAAGAAAGAAAAGAAAGAAAACTTAAAAAAAAAAATTAAATGAAGACCCAAATATGCAGGAGTGAAACACATGAACAGTATATTTTGGTAGACATTGTCATTCAAGACTGTGAACCTTGAGTTAAAAAAGAAGAGCAACATGATGTGATGTAATTTAGCTAACTATTATTTTACCTTAACTGTATTCCGTAGAGGAATCGGTCAGAGTCTTAACTGCACTAGTGTATTGCTGTGTTACAGTTAATTTCCTATGGGAAATATGTAAATAATAAGAAACATAACGTTACCTTGGATTTTGAAGCCTGAGAGTTAAGTTGGAGAAGTTTGAAAGGAAAAAAGTAAGGAAGCGAGATCAAGAAACTGTTGGAAGAAGAATTACCATTCATTGCTAAAAACATTAGCAAAACAGCTGGAAGAATCATTGGAAAACACTTCCTCAAACGGCTGGATATTGAGAAGAAAGAGAAGCTGGTAGAATAATAATAGGGGAAACTTTGACACAAAGAAGAAGAGCAAGGCAGAAAGTTTAAAGGAACAAGTTGTTAACGAACCTATTCTGAAGCTGATGTCTGGACAGCAAACATGTAAGAAGTGAAGGAACTGAACTGTATTCAAGTGTACTGTAAATATTCTAAATATCTTAGTTTTAGTTGAAATTTAAAAACGATCTCTGGCTAAAATGATTGAAAACGTAACGAGCTTTCGACTGCCTGAACTGCAGTCTTAGACGGGTGAAATGAACGATAAGACAGCGAGGAGAAAATTTGAATAAAAAAGCGTGAATTGCAAAATAATAAAAATGTAAATGGTTATGAATGTTTGTTAAAAAGAATGTTGTATTGCCCAGGTAACGGGCAAGAATTGTTATCTGCATAAATGCGTTAGGTGTCACTCTGGTAAGCCACGCTTCTAATGTTTTTCTGGTTCTAAAAGTGCCTTTGTCAATAACTGACGTGTTGTCAAAATCAATGGTGTCGTTGTTGGACCAGGAATGATTAGCAATTCTAGATCCTCTCGCTGCAGTTTTGGTGTTTCTCAAATGATCTTTTTTTTCGCGTGTTAAAAGCTCTGCCAGTTTCCCCAATATAACACCACAAACAATTTGTCAGGGAATTTTATACATGATGTTGGTCTGCGATTCCATCAAAGGTCAAAATTTTGGAGCTGGGAACTGTTGTTGTAGAGTGGTAAATGGTTTGTTTATAACCGCGACATTGTGTTTTTTGAGGACACGTGTCAAAGGTTCAGTTACTCCTTTGATGTAAGGAAGAGAAGCAAAAAACTTGCGTGGCTTGGTTGGTTCAATCATCTTGACAAACATTCCAACAAGTTCCTCTGGGGATACAATTGTCGTTGAGGAAAGTTTTTTTTAGCCTGTATGTTTTTGTATGAACTTAGATGGATAACCGTTGGACTCCAGAACTGCATGAACATAGTTTAGTTCCCGCTTTTTTCCTTGGGATGAATTGGGTAGATTTAGAGCTCTGTGCAGGAGAGTTGATGCTGTGCTGACCTTGTGTTGACTGTCGTGATGGGAATTAAAATCTAAGCATCTGTCTGTATGGGTGGGCTTCCTGTAAACATAAACAACGATGACTCCATTTCTATGGGAGACCAGAGTGTCGATGGTAAATGAGATGTTTGTGTCAATTGAATTTAATGTGTCATGGAAGGCTGAGACGTCGTCTTTTCCAATGATGCAAAAGCTATCGTCAACGTACCTTTTCCAAATTTTGGGGGGAATGGATGAATTACTGATTGCGGACTCTTCTTCCATGCAAAGATTGCCCACAACAGGGTTGACAGGACTGCCCATCGCACAGCCATGGACTTGTTTGTAAATTCTGTCATTAAACATAAAACAGTTGTTGGACAAGGTGAATTGAAGAAGTTTAGTGATGTCATCAATGTCCAAATTTGTCCTTGAGGAAAGAGTGGCATCTTGTTCAAGTTTCTTTTTTATGTACTCACACGCATTATCTACAGGGATTGTGGTGAACAGTGACAGAACATCAAAAGAGACCAAAACTTCATTATCATCAATCTTGATATCAAATAATACTTTGGAAAACTACAAGGAGTTGGCAACAGAGTATCCATTACGATTTTGAAGCGGAGAAAGGATATCCGTTAGAAATTTGGATGTGTTGTAGAGTGTTGAGCCAATACAGGTGACGATGGGCCTCAGAGGGTTCCCTTCTTTATGGTGCTTAACAGAACCGCAAATTGCTGGTGTTGTACCATCAATTGAGTGAAGTTTGCTGTATGTTGGTTCATCTATCTTTTGCTGTCTCTTTAGGGAAAGAAGCATAGTTATGTTGAGTAAGGTTTCCATCTTGTTGCCATAGTCAGGTCTATCCATGACAACAAAACAATTCCCCTTGTCGGCCTTCATTACGACTCTGGACTGGTCTTTCTTAAGGTTGTTTAAGGCTTTTCATTCATTTTACCGGTAGACGACTGCAGTTCGGGCAGTTGAAAGCTCGTAGTTTTCAATTATTTTAGCCAGAGATCTTTTTAAATTTCAACTATGTCTCACCCTGGCTGCAGCCCTTCAATATTTTTACATAGCTTAGTTTTAGTTCGTAATTAGTCGTAATTTCTAGGGGTTTTTTTTGTATATATTTTAACATACCCTAAGAAGAAAAAATATTTAAAAATACCTTTTCTTCTTAGGGTATGTTATGCGTTGTTGGGAGGAAACTATTTACTCTCGGTCCGGTACTTTACACGTACCTGCCTCTCGAGTTTTTTGCCTCTAGGCAAAACCACGAGGAGGCATCATTGTAGCTTGCGCGTATATAGAGTTACAGTGATATAGTATTACATGTGTTAAAAAAAATGGATACAAGGCCACTTTTAATAATTTAAAACAAGACAAAAATAGGATTTTTTTAATGAATGAAACAAATGTAATTAAAAATAAAAGAGCTATTTACAATTGGGAACGTGGGACACATCCCAGTTTATCCAAGCCAGTGTCCATACGTTATTGTAAGCAAAAATACAAAAGTCAAACAAGTCCCAGTGTCTGAGAGCATTCCGTATTCACAAAATAGGCAGGCCTGAGGACCCATGCATTCAATACACAAATGCACATTACCACAAACAACCTTCTTTGGTTTGTACACCTAAAAATCCTCATTTGTCATCATCATCATCATTTTGTTCTTCTTCATCTTGCGTTAAATAAAAATTTCTGTCTGTAGCCTCTTCAACATCCATTGAATCCTCCTCCATGAAACAATGTCGGGTTTTCATAACTTCTTTATGCACGGGGTCATGCTTAAGATGTTGAAACCACTGGCGATAGTGCAAGTACAGCCCTTGCAACTTTCTTCTGTTATCGGGTAACAGGGCATTAAAAGCCTTGGCCTCAGCTATCGTTTCAGAGACCCCCTCCTTCAAGAACTTGTTGACTTTTCTGTCCTAGGTTGAACTCAGTCACTCTTCCAACTCTTGGCACAGAGTTTCCCAGGGATCTTAGTCATCCATTTCCCTGTCACTAACGTCTTCATCCTCAGTATCCTCAGTATTCGTCAGTATTCCCGGGTATAATTTAGTGAGGAGACACAGGATAGACGTAATCCATGGAGGAGTTTGTACCTACATCAAGGAAGGGCTGAAGTATACCGTTCTAGAAGATCTATATGATGATAAAATTGAAGCAATTTGGCTTCAAGTACGACCTTCGCGCCTCCCTAGGGGATTATCTTCTATAATCATCGCCAATGTTTACCATCCACAAACAGACAAAGGCGTTTCGGATTCTGAGATCCTGCATTATCTCTACGATTCAATGTCTACAAGTGAATCGTGCTTTTCGAACTGTGGAGTCTTGATCACAGGGGATTTTAACAGGCTCGACACTTCGAGATTTAGGAACGCTTTTAAGCTAAAACAAATTGTTAAATTCCATACTCAAGGAAATCAGACTCTAGACCTCGTTTTGACCAACATCAAAGAATTCTACGCGGAGCCAATAAAACGCCCAGCCTTCGGTCCGTCAGACCATGCACCTGTTGAACTCCAGCCCTTGTCTCGCTGCAAAAAACAACCATCAAAACGATCCATCACCACAAGAGACCAGCGGGAAAGTTACAGGGTCGCTCTGAGCTCATACTTGGAAAAAGTTAACATCACCGACCTTGTAAAGAACAAAGATACGTGATGAGAAAGTGCAGATAATGGAAGAGGCTATTATTTGCGGTATGGACGCAAAACATGCCCCTGAAAGAAAAGTCTGTATCAGCGAACGAGGCACCATGGATGAATAACTCTCTTAAACGCCTTATTCGCCACCGGCAAAAGGCACTGACCAACAACAATCTGGCCGAGTACAATCAGCTCCGGAATAAAGTGAACAGAGATCGGAAAGCATGTCTAGCAAAGTACTACGATGCCAAAGTCAAAGATCTCAAGACTTGCAAGCCTGCCAAGTGGTGGAAGGAAATCAAACAGCTAAGTGGCTTTTCTAAGGTAGAGCGCACGAGCCCCATCGCAGACCTACAACACCTTGCCAATGAGGGGGAAGATCCTAAACATTTGGCCAATATTATCAACAACGCTTTTTTGTCACCAATGAGCGCATTCACCCCCCTAGGCTCGCCTGATGTACACACGCACGCATACGCACACCAACAAGAACCTCCCCGTCCTATATCTGAGGTTTCAGTCATCAAGAAACTATCGGCGCTTAACACGAACAAAGCATCCGGACCTGATGGAATCCCCTCTTGGGTACTCAAAGAAAATGCGGACCACCTGCACCAGTGGCAGACATCTTGAATTCTTCCTTTTTGGAGCGTCGCCTTCCAACTTCTTGGAAGAAAGCGGACATCACACCCCTCCCGAAGACTTCTCCTGTTAGTGATGCTAACAAACACCTGAGGCCCATTTCTTTGACTCCAATATTGTCTAAAGTTAGGGAAGAGTTTGTCGTTGATGGCTACGTCAAACCAGCTGTCCTTGCTAAAATTGACCGGAATCAATATGGGACTGTTCCGAACTCCAGCACTGCGCATGCCCTAATCAGCATGCTCCACAACTGGTATAAGGATACTGATGGTAACGGTTCTACAGTGCGTGTGATGCTTTTCGACTTTAGGAAAGCATTCCATCTTATCAACCACGCCATTCTTATGGCCAAGCTTGGGGATTACGAGCTCCCACCTTGGGTTTTGGACTGGATTGCGGACTTTCTCACTGACAGGAAGCAAGGAGTGAAGGTCGCCCACGATTGCTACTCGGATTGGGGCTCA
>OX421450.1:24096266-24118766 GCA_949126865.1 Montipora capitata | reverse complement strand
GCGATATATTGTTGAAAAATGTTAGTGTTAAAGGGGCTATGTCACGCAAAATGATTTAATTTCATGGCACTCAAAATTTCCAAAAAGCATGATGTAAACAATCTTCGCACTAGTAAGTCGCAGCAATAAACTGGATTAACCAGGTACTTAAAGAAATATTGTTGGCTTCCCAAATAAACTTAATTTTACATCACAAAAACCTTTTCCAGCAAAAAATGTATTGAAACAAACAGCATATTTGCTATTAGAGGCAAAAAACCCTTCCTATTTCATTGCCTGCGTGAAAACAAGAAACCCAATCATGTCAAAATTAATTACCATACACAACAAAATAAATTTCAATGATGAAATGATATATGAAATGGATCATATATGGATTGAAGATATGAAATCAAGTGAAGCTATGATCATCGCAGTTAGAGTGTCGCACCGGAATCGTGTAGAACGCACAAATGACCAGCTCCCTAAGTCAGTGGCTTCATAGTTCAGTTGGTTAGAGCTTTGTATAGGAATCGCGAGGTTCAAATCCACAAGTTGGTTGCTTTTTTTACAAAGATTGTTTTCATAATGAACTGTTATCAGGAATGATCTCTCACAAAAAAAAATGTTAGTTCACTGGCAATAGCTTAAACCTTTTTTTCTGTTTTTAACAAAGAGCACATGTCATTTTCATCTTTTAAGAGACTGAGATTGAAAACCCTTATATTCACAGATCTTCAAATCTGTGCTTCTCAGCTTGGCTCCGACACTTTTAAATGTGAGTCTAAGAGTTACAGAAATGTTCGAGTTCTCAATTTATTTGCACGTCCTTTTTCAGTTCATGTTGTACAGTCTGTTCTTCAATGGGGAAAAGACAATATTGTTGTTGTGGCATCCTTCAGTCTATAAGACTATGGAGTAGCACCCATCTTCAATGGCTAAAGAGACCAATTCCAATTCTGGAAGAGCAGCTTCTGCTGCAAAACTGACAAACAAGGACCGAGGGCTGCTGTGAGGTAGTACTAGCTTGCTGTCTGGCTGCTCTTTTTGCTCTGGCTCCATCATTTGCAGTACGAACTGCCTTCTCCCCACTTTCCAGACCTTGTAAAACAATTTGTTTCCACAAAGTTCTGTTGTCCGCAAAAGCTTCCCATGACTTTGTGTTGATGTTGCAGGCCTTCATATCACGCTTGCAGACATCCTTAAAGTGAAGGTGAGGTCGACCTCTTCTTCTTGACCCTGTTGCGAGCTCGCCGTAAAGCAGGTCTTTTGGAATGCGGCCATCAGCCATCCTGTGGGTATGACCCAGCCAGCGTAGACGGCGTTGACGTAGAAGTGTATACATTGATGGAATCCCTGCTCTGGAGAGGACCTCGTTCTTTGGCACTTTGTCTTGCTAAGTAATTCCAAGAATTCTACGAAGACATCTTAGGTGAAAAGCTTGGAGCTTCCGTTCTTGAGTGGAATATGTTGTCCAAGATTCACTGCCATACAATAAAGTGCTGATGACACAGGCATTGTAGACATTGACTTTAGTGGGTATTTTCAGGTGTTTGTTTTCCCAAACTCTCTTGGCGAGTTTGGACAGAGTTGTGAAAGCCAAGCCTATGCGCTTACTGATTTCCACATCCAGAGATAAGGTGTCAGTCATTGTAGAGCCTAGATACTGGAACTGATGGACAACTTCTAAGTTTTCCCCATTAATTTTCAGAAGAGGCTGGGCTGGAGTAGCCTGTCCCATAACCTGGGTCTTCTTCAGGCTGATTGTAAGGCCAAACTGATCACAGGAGTTGGAGAACCTGTCAAGTAGCCTTTGAAGTTCGTCTTCTGAGTGGGAGACCAGAGCTGCATCGTCAGCATACAATAGGTCTCTGATGTTGACTGTCCTGGTCTTTGACTTGGCACGTAATCTCGAGATGTTAAAGAGATGACCGTCAGATCTGGAGTGGAGGTAGACGCCATCAGTTGAGGACTTGAAGGCATGTTTCAAGAGCAGAGAGAAGAAAATACCGAAGACCACTCTTGCTTGTTAGCAAGCAAAAAAAGCAACGTGAATAACGAACCAGTAACGCCAAAATGCAAAAGAAGACAAACAGCTTGCAAAAAACTCAAAGAAGATAACGAAGGAGTTGCACGAACTGCCAGACAACTAAGCGAACTAAATAAGCTTAATGCAGGTAATGACATCATTAAATACAAATTATTATTTTTCATTTTACATTTTTAAATAATTATAGCGAACATGAGAGTTGTGACTAAATAAGTTATATCTTTTAGTATTAATAGTTTTCTATTCTCCAATTGTAAATGACTATGCATTCCAGCCTGTTAGCTGAATTTAAGCAGATATTTTTTACAGAATGTAATTCAGTTAATACGCCTTAATTATGTAAGATATAAGGCTATGTCAACCTAAATTACAGTCTACTATGCAAAGACTTATATGGAAATTTCAGGTCTTTTTTGTTCTTTGTTTCAGAACTTGCAAAACTTAAAGGTTTGACAGCAATAAACGAGGGTAAAATCAAATGTGGTCTTTGTTGCAAGTCGTATACCATTCAACTTGACAGAGCCACGGCAGGGAAGATATCATTCTTCAAAAGAAGTAGGTTCAGTTTTATCATAATAAAATATGCAAAATTACTTGCCTTGTAAGAAAGCAGTTAACCCTTTGACGTCCAAACCGGCCTAAACCTGCCAGACTTAGTATTTTACTCTGTCTAACGCCAGACGATTTTACTCGTCAATGGGGAACCCCTGGGAGTCAATGGGTTAAATGACAACGACCAAGACCAGTTTGACGGCACTGACGCAATTGTTTCAGAGATGTAATGGCATCAACCTATGACTTTTGACATTGTTTACTTGTGTGGTTAGAAAAATAAGTGTATCTATTGCAGATCACTAGTTTAAGTCAGAGACATATTATTGCCTATCGTTACAGTTGCAAACAGCACTTTAAAAAGAGACAAAGCTCTCTTTCGTTACTTTTATCCCTTCTACTCGATTTAGTTATGATGAAATCTTTAGAATTCCTAGAAAATAAAGGTGACTATATTCAAGCTATTTCCAGATCCTGTGATACGTTTATTGAACACCACTGGTTCTTTTATCCGATAAAAAGTGATATCAAATTACTCGATCGATATCATGAAAGTAAAAACAACAACAACCAGGCGAGGAATAGCCGGGGAGAAGTCTGTGCAAAGAAGTTGACTTAGAAGTTGTTTATTTTACAGTGAGAATGAGGATCTAGATATCGATAGCCCTTTCGTTACAGCTTTCCCGGATTTCTCAGACAATGAAGAATGTGCGAAGATATCAGAATGCGATTCAGTGGAGCCTGAGGACAAAAATTACCAAAGTCCTACCACGAGTGGTGAAGTAGACACAGAGCATATATCGAGTGATCTCATATCCTGCACTGTGTGAGTGTAAACAACAACATGTTTTGTCGGTCGTGTTTCTGAAGTGAAAATTCAAATAACCGATTACAGATGTCTTTGCATTCAACAGCTGCGTAGAGAGTGCTCATCCATTAGCCGAAAAGCTGAACAAACTAATCAAAGAAGGAAAGATCCCAGCAAGGCCTCAGACTTCCACTGGGACCATGAGGTCTGCGAGTTTTTTGAAACCATTATGATTAAGTACCTAGGGGATCAAAGAACGAGAAATTTTGTAAGAGGCCCAAGATTTCATGGAACTGGATGGGGTGCAGAGAAACAGTTTACAACTTTTGCAGATTTTAATCTGTGTGGTGATACTAAAACAACCCTTGCAGGCTACGGGTATAATTGTTAATTAGCACGCAACTCCAGGGACATGTTCCCACGGTCCCTCAGTATTCAGCTTGTAGCTTTCACGTTCAGTTGTAATCTTGTCAAGTGGAGAGTAAAGTGCTTTTTTGTTTACTCTGTTTCATGTCCTTCATGTTACAGGGTGGCAGCGCATGGAAAATTGGTCTAGTTCCTCTTGGCTGTCGATGAATTAAACTGTCTGCGACATGGGCGACAAGGAAGCCGATGTTGGAACCGGTGGAGGTTTTACTACAGTTGGTCAACCTTCACCGAGCCAGTCTCCAATGTTTCATCAAATTTCGCCGCATCAACCTCTTGCTTTGCGGCCCATTGGAGAAGTAGCCGAAAACTGGAAGCATTGGAAGGAAAAGTGCAACAACTATTTTGTTAAAGGCCCACCTTCAACCGACAGGCTTTGCGTGCCGTAGAACAATTTTCATACATGAAAATCCAGCCAAAGCTGAAATTTATCCAATCAGATCGCTGTGATAAGCAATGCGAATTTCCATAACCAAAACAAACGGTTGAAAAGCCTGTCGGTTGAAGGTGGGCCTTTAAGCTTCCTACCGAGTCGGTCGATTGTTTCGTTACCGAGCAGAAAACCTTGGCTAAGACATACAACTTTTGAGACTGCTTGCGTGATAGTCTTATCCGTGATTGCATTGTGCTTGGAATTAAAGATGAGTAGACTACCAAGAAGCTACTGAGAATTCGTGACCTCGCCTTGAATCTGTGTATTGATATCTGCCGCAGCAAAGAAGTGGCTATCGGAACTGGTGGACAACATAAACCAAGTCAAATCTAAGAAAATGAAACCTTGAGTTGCGACTCCGGACAGACAGTTGCGAAAGAAATTTTCATGTAAGTTTTGTGGCTATGAACACGCTCCTGAGAGAAAGAAGTGTCCTGCGTGGGGCATACCCGTACGAAACGTACGACGTTAATGCAGCGCTGCTTTAGCGACTGACCAGCGTTGCCCTTATATCTGCAGAAAGGTTGCATGATGGCTGCATTTATAGCACTGTGGGAGTTTCGAAAAATTACTGCGCGTAAGACACCTCAAAGACATCTCAAAGTCACTTAAGTGCTGCAGCAGGGCCGTGCACATGCTGCACTTGAAACAAACAACCTTTTAGAAGCGCTGCATTTGCGACTCACCAACGCTGCTGACTGTTTGCTAAGCACTGTAGGACTTCTGAATGGTGGCTGCATCGGTGATGCATTAGCGACCCTTCCGTTGCAGATGTGTTGCAAGAGAGTTGCTTTAATAGCTTCGCGTTGCTTTAACGCTGCAGGTAGGATGTCGCATGATGCGAGAGGTTTTTCCATCTTTGTCTAAGAAAAGGTACCTTGAGAAGCCTTATAATTTAATGGCCACCAACAACAAGCCGATGAATCGAAAAATGGGTACAAGCAAAAGTATCAAGAACATCAATTAAATTTATTTTGCATAGCGGAGGAGTTACAGGCAAGCTATATAATGAGCCGTATAATGTACAAAAATATTCTACCCAGAGAGCTTCTTTACTGCTGCGTTGTTATATTAACGGGGTCATTAACTGATCATGATGCGAGCGGGATTCTTTAAAGCCGTCCCGAAAGATGATATTGTTCACACAGCTATCTGATTTAATACATTGCAGTTCTCTGATCATTTCATGTGTCTCTATAGGTAGCCCAAGCTCGATATATGAGTATCCATACAGTACTGTATTATGCGAGAGTAGAAATATAAGGATTTGTATGGGTAAAACGGTTTACCTCAAAGTTTTGAAAATTATTGAAGACTTAAAATAAAAAACATGTTACCTTGGTTCAGTCTTATATTTATTTGATTCTGGTACGGTTTCTGGGTCGATTTAGAGCGATTTAGGTGGTTTTTGGTTCCTCTTCTTTTCCAAGGTTAGGCACTGAGACGAAGCTGCCGAACGGAATCATCGAAGGAAAAAGGCCATAAATTCGTTCCCAAGGCTTCGATTGACTCGAAATTCCACGTAGATCACGGACGATTCCTTCGCTACCCATTCGTCTTCTTTATTCGAGCCTCTTGTACACTGAGAAGAATTTAAGGGCCACCAAACTCTGCAAACATTTGCTTCGAGAGCCATCCAACTCTCTTTATCCAAACCGTTGCAAGATCACTTAGCGACCCGCGATTGGTCAATGGGCACAATGGTGACCAATCGAGAGTCTTATCGCGGGTCGCTGAAGAGGGTCGCTCAAAAACTATCGCTCCACTCGGACCAAAAATGCGAAATAATCGTGGTGTGCTTTGCTGGCGTCGATTTCCCTCGACTGAAACCTTTTTGGATAGATCAACGTGTTGGACTTATATATAAGCTCCAGCCATATAGTACGAGGTTTGAAATCACAATTTTCTACAGAATACAACATTTTAATGAGAATGTATTTGTGACTTGAGTTGAATTTTTATAAACCTTCAAGACTGGGTATACCTTACGTACGTACAGCCGTTGATTATAGATATCTTTCAGTTACATGTATAGCCCTTACGTTAAGGCAAATTTAGTGGCACAAAGCTGCTTATTAAGCATTGCTTTCACGTTGTTATACACTCCAAACTTTTACATAGGATTGATCTTTTAGTTGCAGCTTTTAAGCAATGATATACAGCCCTGCTTTAACATTGCTTTTTCACTGTTAGGCATTGCAACCTTTCTGCAGCACTCGATATTCTGCTTCTGAAGCTTGGTGAATGCATGAACGTCGCATAAAGGACGCATAAGAACTGTGCAACCTAAAATATGAAGTTGCGCAGCGCTGCAAGAGCGTTGCGCTGTTTGTACGGGTAGTGTGTAAGCAGCGTAAGAAAAAGAATCATTTTGCGAAAGGGTGCAAAGATGCCGCGGTTAACGCCATTGAGAGCGACAGAGACTTGGAAGAGATAAGTGTTGTAAGGGTTCAAGCTATGAAGGACAAAGCTGTGTTTGCTGAGATGCTGGTTCAGCAGAAACTCATGAGATTTCAAATTGACTGTGGAGCTATAGTCCTAACATTTTGCCAAGTGGAAGATGTGGATCTCGAGCCTTGTTCCCAGTCCCTCGTTACGTGGCATGGCACCAAGGTCAAGCCTGTTGGGACATGTGCTCTGCTTGTTGTTAATCCCCGGAAAAATAAGTACAAAGTGAGATTTTTAGTCATCAAGGAGAGTTTAATGCCACTCCTGGGTTTAAACACTACAGAGAAAATGGGTTTGTTAACTGTGCACAAGGAGAACTTTGTTAGCGTTGTGGAGAATTTGGAAAACGATCTTACTAACAAATACCCAGATGTAACGAAGCAAAGGATTTCTAGAGCTCAAAAATCAATTTCTTCCTTGATTGAGTTTGCCTGTACTGCACAAGAAAACTGGCAAATCAGGCAAGAGGTCTTTATGTGAATGTTCAAAATACATCTAGTTGCAGACAACTTGCAGTTCAAGATTTTTACAGTTAATGTCTTTCTAAGAATTAGTTCAAGTTATATTGATAAATACAGAGTATAATATAAATCAAAGCACCCTTTGATGCGTTAAAGAGGTTTGATCAAACAAAAAATCTAGAAACAGGATTAATGCCAAGCAAAATGTTATAGAAATTTTAATTACCTGGAATGGTTTGTTTGAAGGTCTTCACTTTTGAAGCCCATCTGGAGGGCAAACCGTGTTGCTGCAAACAAAAGAAGTATTTTATTAATTTGTTTTCATCTCCAGTCAAAACAATGTGAAATGTGCCACTATTATATGCACCATCCCCAATGAAGTATGGACCTATTTCATTACCATTAATATTTACAGTTGCTGAGTAAGGATATCCACTCCCTCTGTTCCCCTATGAATTGTGCTGTGACGTAAGACTCTGATGTTGTGCATGCTTCCAGGAAACCACAAGACAAATCTATGAATAGCTTTCGGTCATTTGTGACAGCTTAAATTGTAAAGTCATACTGTTGGTATGGACCAAAATAATGAACCCCACTTTCCCTTGGTGATTTACTTTTACATAGACCTTATTCATAAATGGCAAAAGAATTATAATTCTTTTGTCCACGTGCAAATTAGCCTACCAAGCCTCATTTTAGAGCAAGAATTCTTTGCAATTCACTGTATGGCATCGAGGCTTGGTAGGCTAATTTGCACTTCGACAAAAGAATTATAAATTGACCGCCATTTATGAATAAGCTATCAATCACTCCATCTTTCTTGGGTAAAAACAAAATTGTGATGATGATGATGATGATGATGATAATGATATGATGATGATGCCAATAAGTTATTGTTATCGCTTAAAATTCATTGAGACACTAAGACACATTTAACAGACGGCAGGGCTAGCTACAGCACATTGATCCTTGTATCAGGGAGAGAGAATCATTTATCTCAAATGGGAAGTCACCTTCAGCATAATGCCAAGAAGGGTTGAGGGGTTTAGTTGTTTGCCAATGAACCAGCACCACAGCTTACAAACAGACGTTTCCTTCCAGCAAGAAACCATATGTCAAGGGCAAGTGTCCTCCAGCCATTCCAAAATTAGCAAAGAGATCCTGGAGCATAAAATAAAGGACTGGCAACATGACAGTCAGGACACAGGTTTTTCTTTACGCCTTACCGCCAAACCCGTCAGCTCTGAGGGAAAGACAGCTGCAATGGCTTGTCAACTGAAAAAATGATGATGACAATGATGATAGACTAGAGGTTGGTGGAAAAAATGATGACTTAACAAGGATGAGATAGGTGAGAAAACGACAAGTCAAGTAATCTTCCATTAGGGCGGCCTTTCAGGTCATAAAGAACATCCAACATGGAACCTAGGTTTCTTTATGTTTGAAAGAATTTTTCCATGTGCATATGTTACAGTGTAAATCATACTTGCACTGTAATTCATATTTGAATTGATTGCAAGTCATAAAGAAGTGGAATACAACATGGAACCTAAGTTTCTTCAAGGTTGACAACTGTGATGCAGAGGCAAATGCTATTGAAAGAATCCTTCTATGTTGTGTGACTTAATGCAGCACTGTGTAACAGTATAACTCAAATTTGAATTGATCATGACTTTGATATGCAATCAAGCCTTAAGATGTATAGAAACCTAAAAATGTAGGGATTGTTTCATTCATCCTAGGAGTGCTCCATGCAAAATATAAGAGCAAAAGATAAGTTTAAGATTCAAGGTGGAGAGTTGTTGACGAGTTTCAATTGCGAAATCATGACAGACGGCATTGAAATCATGCATTCGAAAGAGATGCTTTTGTTTGATAAAAACTAACCTTTTTATTGTTTATCTCCATAACTGTTACAACATAGTACAAACTAAAATGACAAAGAGGGAGGAAGGGCCTAAAATAGTTAAGACTAATAGTAGCCCTATGTTATAAGCTACAAGGTTTTTTTAATGTTTCGTGAGATTATTCTTATTACGCAGGAAAAGAAAAGAAAGAAAAGAACATGAGAGGTCAAGAGGGGTTATTTACCTACGTTTGATGTTGCAATCGGCTGTTAAGATGGAGCTAAAGTTAGCAAATTACTCTGGCTTTATATCTTACACAAGCTCTCATCAGCATAACCAAATGGAAGCATTGGTTTGTACAGGGACGACGGACAGGCAGCCTTAAAGAACATCAAGACAAGATCCGATGACAAGACCAAAAAGGTCCTCAGTGAAATCCTTGCCAATCTCTGCTTAAAGATTACAGTGCAGAGCAACTTGAAAGTGGTTGCCTAGAAATCACACTCAATCTAACAACAAGCAAATAATATCTATTTAGAAATCTTGAAAACTATCCATTGTACATCAAAGCTTAATCCAACCACCCTCTCTCAATCACCAGAAAAGAACCAGTTTCAATAACTAAGAATCTCAACCCTATCAGGCGACCAAGATGATTATGCAACCCAGGCAAAGATGGGACATGTGTAAACAAGAACTTTATGCTGTCAAATGGGAAGTTGAATGGTGGTGGCCGTACCTTAAAGAAATTAAATTCATCATTGAGACTGACCATGCCAATTTGAAATAGTTGTCTTCTATTGCCCCACACAAAGCTAAGGTCCACGCAGGGCATCCCTACTCGCAGAATACAATTTCAAACTGCATCATCGCCCTGGTCATACCAATTCAGTCCCTGATGTCCTGACATTAACCAGTACCACAACCAATCCAAGGAGGGAGCAATGGTTTGTCCTCTATTTTTATCCACATCATGCCACCTGTAGCAGTCTCTGCTTTCTTGGTTACTGCCTTAGGACTCTCTCCATACCACCTCACACCAACTATGATTCACCTCTAGGGATGCACAGATGCCATGATGCCACCTTCCATGCTCGAGATTTTTATCCGAGAGGAATGGGAAAGGCAACAAAACGCTGAGTCACAAGATGTTTAAAATGCACCAAGCAGTCAGTCAACATGGTCTCATGCATTCACGATTATATGACAAACCAATGAATGTACTTGGAATTGACTTTGTTGGACCGTTTCCCAAGCCTACCAATGGAAATTGTTACATATTCACCGCTGTTTCTCCATTCTCTCACATTCTAATCTTATAGCAATCCCAACTGCAGTAGTGCTATTAAGGTAGGAAGAGCTCTATTCAACGTGTTTCTTAAGCTCAGCTTCTTCGACCCATCTCAGTGACCAATGCAGAAAGTTCTTGAATTCTGTGCTGCATGAAGTTTCTAGTTTGTTGTCCATTAAGCAAGTATTTATGTCCAGTTATCGACCTCAACCTTGTGGAGAATCTGAGTGTGTTCACCGCTTCATGAACTCCACCCTTTCCATTTTTACATCCAAGTGCCAAAAACAATGGGAAGACTACTACTACTACTACTACTACTACTACTACTACCACTAATAATAATAATCATTTCCATTGCGCAAATAAAGATGATCAAAAAAAGCTAAAAACTTTAAAAAGTTAAAAAGGTCAATAAAAATCTTTGAAATATTCTCTAAACAAAAATGTCTTCCTTTATTGCACTTGGCACTTTATTCCAAAGTGATGGTGCAGCAGCAGTAAAAGCCCTGGCACCAATTGTCTCCTTCGCTTTCATACTGTAGATGGGAGTACTAACAAAAGTTCAGAATTTGAGCAAAGACCATAGTTGGAAGGCCTCTTAATGTAAAGATTACAATCAGCTGCGTATTCGCACAACACCTCAGTGATAGATGGCACTAATGGTATAAGCCCATTCTTTCTTATGTTTGGCTGCAATGCAACATCACCCAAGACAGTCCCTCTTGAGCTTCCTAGCGAACCAATCAGCAAGAATGAACTTGGTACACATTTAATTCAAAGGTAATACGGAAGCACACAAATATTCACCAGTATCAAGAAAGAGTTAAGGAAGAAACAAAGGATTACTATGATTTGTCCTCTTATCCCAGATAATTTACTCTTGGAAAGGCAATTTTGCTTCCAAGTAAACTTAAGGCTATCCCAATAAAATGTTTTGTTTCCCATAATCCTGTTTCTTGTGATGGTGGGTCGGTCGGTTGGGCAAAAAAAAAAAGAATTACCACTTGAAGGGCTCTGGGTTCCAGAGAAGGACTGGGCTGCTAAGTAAGAAAGCTTTGTTACAAAGTCAACTAGGAAACGTGGTCCACAATGGCAGACAGTAATTCATGTGCACTTGACATAACATTATGTAAAGAGAAGAGAGTTGTGGCCTTACCTGGGCTAAACTTTGTTGGCAAGATTTTGTCATTTCAAGAAGTATTTACTTATGTGTATAATGGAGATTTAGATATACGTGTAAAATGCAGAGTGGGATTTAAGAAGCCAGAAGATGCAGGACTGAAAGATTTTGTTTCAGTCAATCTCACTGAGAATGTTAATAGATGTTCTAAGTGAAGAACCACAGGCAAAAGCTGCCAAGCCATTGAGAGCTTTTGACATTTTGATGACAGCTGCTGCCACAAGGACACTTCCACCGGAATTAGGGACAGAAGAGCAAACAAATCCTATACTCAGTGGGTGGAACTGCACAACTGCCTTCTGCAGCTTGTAAAGATTACGTACCCTAGTGCAGGTTTTCCTTCTGCAGAAGTGAAATCTTCAGGTGTATTTCCTTACAACGTTGTTTTGTGCTCTATTTTAAATTTATACAATGGTACAATATTTGATATTGAAAATATATTAGCTTAATAAAATGTAATTAAATAAATACTTCATTGGTAGGTACTCTTCATATGGAAACAGTCACCTACTTATTCAGCTTATTCAGTCACCTACTTATCAGCTACACAAATCCACACTCAATTTGGACAAATTTAAAGCTGTAGAAGGGGTCTCGGCTTATAGCCGAGTATTTTTGATAAAAAGAATTTTCTCAGAAAAGTAAAACAAAAATACACATGAACATGTATTCACTTACAAGCCAAGCTAAATTACTTGTAAAATGAAGAGTTGCTGTTGTTGGTTTAATATGGACTTCTATTATTTGGTGGCTCGTAAAGGAGCCGTTTGTGTTGTTGTGTGATTAGGATTGATCTTATTGCTTATCTTCTTCCTCGCTGTCTGTCTCGAATTCATCGTCCATTTCCTCGTCTTCTGGAATATTCTTGTCAAAGCCTGCACTTCTTCTGTGCCGTTGAGTGCATTATAGAGAGTCTCCTCCTGAATATTGCGCTCGAAGGAACCAGCAACTGGCTGATGCCGTATTCTCTGGTGATCTCAGAGTTATTTTTTACTGCTTCTGCTTTGGCGACTATTTTAAGTTTAAAGGCGAGGTTGTAAGGTTTCCAGTCGAATAACTTTTTATAAAAGGCTTCGCTTGTACAAAGACATGTTTCCAGTGAGGTCAGTAATTGTTTAATGATGTTCGTCACATCACGATCATGTCGCTTGTTTGTTTCTAATCTTTTGTGTTCATTTTATCGCTTTGAGTATAATTTTTCAGTCAATGTCAATGTTAATAAGTCTAGATCTTGTGATAAAATTGATTAAAAAGTACACTAATAATAAAGATTAGATTTCACATTTATTGTTAGCGTACTATTGTATATATTGTTCTATTGATCTTGTACTATAAGTTAAGCTTCATCCGATTAAAATTGTCAAAATGAATCTAGTTGCGTTTGTCTTTTTAATCAATGTCAATGTGTATTTTAAATTACGAAAATTCCATAGTCGATATTACACATCAAGACCTAAAATGGGTCTCGGCTTATAGCCGGGTATTATGTATTTGCAATTCGTGTCAATCAAGTTGATTTTTTGCGTAAGAAGTTTGGGGTCTCTGCTTATAGCCGAGCTCGGCTTGTAGCCAAATAAGTACCGTAGGTTAAATTTTCAGTGGATGCACAATTTGTTGCCCTTCTCTCCTAAAATTTATTGCACAGTATAAAAAAAACAATGTTTCTATTTGTTTTATCACGTTGCACTCAACTGCCATAAAACAAAAATATGCAAATACCACAATGTTGAGGCACTTATGAAGGTTTAAATACATTTGGAACTCATTCCTCAAATTCAAATGTCGTGTCTCATATATATTTATATTTATAAGTATTGTTTAAAGAAGTAAACTCTACACAGTTGTGGTCTGTAAGATATGCGCTTTTATTCGTGCTAGTCATTCAATATATACAAGATAGATCAGGTAACCAATTAACAATATAAACAGGAAGTGACTAATATCGTAACATCCTCCCTTTTTTTATAGAATCAAAGCCAATCAATAAAATGTGTAACAAAACGAACCGTAACTATAGAAGATTAAGTAGCCGGTGTAACTATACGTAAGCAATCAAATATTAGCTAAATCAAACTATTTAAAAAAAACTATGGATCAAAATGTTCCTCTGTCAATCATAATGTCCTTCTATGAGTATTTCAGCAATCAAAAGGGCTAGTATTATTTAAGGCATCACAAAGTCAGTGAACTTGGCTGAGGGCTTTGATGTTCTTTGACTCCTTCGAAGCACAGGCTTGGCTGGGGTGGTGACGGCCAAATCATCGACAGGTTGAGTGGTTGCGGGCAAGCTTTTGGGTGTGCTGTTCAGTGCTTTAGGCTTGACATCCTCTCTGTTTCGTCGAATAAGTTGTCCATTTGACTCTAGCAGGTATGACCGGTCAGACAACTTGTCAACGCAGATGCCAGCCTCCCATGATGGACGGTTCTGATAGGGAGCGACACGTACTTCCTGACCTATTTCTAGTTCAGGCAGTTCCTGAGCTTTGCGGTCATGATAGCTCTTTGCGCCTTGTCTCTTGTGTCGGATCTTGTCAGCAACATTTGTGACTATCTCAGGTTGAAGGAGTTTAGATGCTGTGGGTATTAAGGTCTTTGTTCATATACTCTGTATACCTGCTGTAGGCGTGTTTCAGCACAGTTGTCTCTAAAGGCTTTCTTGAAGAGTTTCTTTGCAACTTTAACCGCTGACTCGACTTTTCCATTCGATTTGGGGTGGGTTGGTGCCGATGTCACATGCTTAAATTCCCAGGCGAGTGTGAACTCTTCAAACTCTTTGCTGACAAACTGTGGGCCGTTGTCGGTGACAAGCACATCAGGTATTCCATGTCTGCTGAATTGCTGCTTCATGAACTTAATTATTGCTGGCGATGTGATGTCTTTAGACCAGGACTGACCTCAACGTAATCCTAGTAGTAATCGACCAGGACAATATGTTGTTTGGATTTGAGCCTGAAAAGGTCTGCTCTGAGTCTGCTCCAAGGTCTATCAGCGATAGGGTGAGTCTGCATCGGTAGGGTTGGATTTCTGGCTTTGAACTCGGCACACACTTCACATTTGGTTACTGCTTCCTTTATGTCTGCGTTCATGGCAGGCCAGTACACTCTGTCTCGAGCTTTGCATAAGCAGGACTCAATACCTTGATGGCTGGAATGTAGGCGAGTAATGACTTCGTGCCTCAGGGAGTTCGGCACAATGATGCCCTTTTGAAGAGTATTCCATTGTGTAACGACAGGTCCTCTTTGTAGTTCCAGTAGTCTCTGACAGAGATAGGAACGGAGTCACGTTTCTCTGGCCATCCAATGAGAATCACACTTTTCAAAGTTTGCATAATTGGATCTTGTTCCGTTGCTTTCTGTAAGACAGCCAGCTTGTCATCATTTAACTTGATGTGGTTTAGTGGGTTGATCTGCTCAAGTTCGAGTGCAAATACTTGGAACTCATCACAGGTTTTATGTTCCTCTGGAAGTTGCACACGAGAGAGATGATCAGAGACATACATCTGCGCTCCGGGTTTGTAGGTTACTTCAATGTTGTACTTCTGTAGCTGAAGAATCATCCTTTGAAGTCTGCTTGGAGCGGCCAGAAGTGACTTCTTGAATATCGGCTGTAGTGGCTTGTGGTCCGATTCTACGGTCACTTTATCTCGCCGCGTGATATATTGGCTGAACTTATTACAGTCGAACACAATAGCTAGACTCTCTTTCTCTATCTGAGCGTATTGTTGTTCACTCTTTGACAGTGTTCGTGACGCGGAGGCGACTGGTTGGACGTTTTGTAGGAGCGCAGCTCCCAGTCCCTTCTCACTTGCATCACACTGCAGAGTGACTTCTTTCTTCATATCATAATACTTCAAAATGGGCTGTTTTGAAACCAGCCTTCATTGAAGGCTTTGTCGTGTTGCCGTGACCAAGTGAATGGCATATGTTTCGTTGTCAGGTCTCGTAGAGGCTTTGCGACTTCAGAGAGCCTTGGTAAGAACTTTGCGAGATAATTGACGAACCTGAGAAGCCTTTGGGTTTCTTGCTTTGTTGTAGGTCTCGGCATCAGCACAATGGCTTTGACTTTATCCGGGTCTGGCCTTAAACCAGAACTTGTGAGTACGTGGCCCAGAATTTAACTTCATTCTTCCGAAGGTTGAATTTTTTACTGTTAAACTTCAAGTTAACGTCCCTAGCTCGGTCGAGCAGCTTTAGTAGACTTTCATCGTGATTGCGATTAGCTTCATCCAATGTGTCGCCATATCCTACAACTAGGATGTCATCGCGTAGTATTTCGACACCTTTGAGATCGCCTATTCGCTCGTGTAGCTTGCATTCGAATTCCTCCGGTGCGGCGCTGATCCCGAACGGCATGCGCAAGTAGCGATACCGTCCGAAGGGCGTCCAGAATGTTGTTAGCTTGCTACTCTTTTCGTCAAGACTAATTTGATAAAATCCATCCTTGGCATCGAGTGTTGAGAAGACTTTGGCATTGCTTAGGATTGGCAGTACTTCTTCAAGCGTTGGCATCTGATACTTCAGTCGTTTAATTGCCTGATTAAGATCTTTGGGATCTAGACAAAGTTTTGCGACGACCACCATGCTGCTAATCCAATCAGTAGGGTCTGTTTCTTTGGGAGATAATATCTTTTTTTTCAAGTTCCGCTAGTTTCTCTTTGACTTCTTGGTGTAGCCTGACAGCAGGGTCAGGGTCAGCAGCGAGTTTCGCTTGTCCAATGTGTCCTATTCCCTCGAAGACATCTTTATACTTGTGTAGTATTTCGTTCTTATTCAACAGAGGTGACTGTGTATCTTGTAGTGTGTCAACATTCTCTGATACGTGACCGTCTATTGTTATCGTTAACAGTGCTAAGTTCTGACATGTTTCTGCTGATAACAAAGGTCTCGCGTTACCTTCGACGACTTGAAATTTCAATGAATATTGCTTCCGGCCTTTAGACACATTCAGTTGTACTTCGCCTAAAGGCTTCATTATTGTTCCATCGAAAAGTCTAAGTTTTGATTTGCTTGTGTTGACCTTTGGATTTCCTGTTTGGTTGATAATGGCAAGATCTTTGTGCAATAGCACGTTGCATGTTGCTCTGGTATCCAGTTGGCAATCAAGTGAAGTTTCATAGCTGTTTGTGGCATCTGTGAACTCGAGGTTAGCGAGAAGTGGTTTTCCTTTACCTTTGATAGTAGAAAGTTCCTCTATTTTGAAGATAGAGTCATCTGAATCATCTGAATAGTCGATATCGCGATTACATTCCTCTTTCACTGCATTCACACGTGGGCGATTACAATTTGACTGACAGACGGACACGAAGTGATTCAATTTTTTACACGCCTTGCATTCCTTTCCGTAGGCAGGACAGTCTTTTAGCTTATGTCTGTCCTTGCTTCAACAGTGATAGCATTTGTATGTCGAAGACTTCTGTTGAGGTTTTGACTCTTTCTGCTTGGTGTGAGAACGTGTGAAGTGCGGCTTTAGAGGGCGTTGTTGCTTGACGATATGAACATCTTCCAGTTTACTTTCTTGTTGGATAATTTTCATTTGCTGAGTAGCTATTTCACTCGATCTGCACATGTTGATTGCTTTATCAAGGCTGAGCGTTTCTTCTTTTAGGAGACGTAGCTTGGTACTTTCCTCGCGTAAACCAAGCACAAGTCTATCACGAATTAGCTCGTCGGTCAATGTTCAAAACTCACATGTCGAAGCATGTTTTCTAAGGCGGTTGACATATCCATCCACAGATTCCTCAACATTCTGCGTACATGTATTAAATAGATATCGCTTGTACACGACGTTTCTTTTTGGTTTGAAGTAAGCTTCGAGTGCATTTAAGCAGGAATTGACACTGTTTCTCTCTTCTTCGCTACGTTTGAGGTTTAGAAAGATTTGAAGGCAGTCCTTTCCCATCACAGATCGAAACGTTGCTAATCTGACTTTATCACTTTGTGTTTCCAGCCCTGTGGCGACTTCGTAGTCGTTCCACTGCTGTTTGAAGAATTCCCAGTTGTTTACGATGTCTCCTCTTGTATTCATCGGTGAAGGAATAGGAAAATTGGACGTAAATCCGATAGATCGCGATCCACTTGCCTCTATATCCGGCATATCTGTAAGTTGTTGTAAAGATTTTGGCATATTTCAAGGGTTTCGTTAGACTTCTGACACCATGTTTAAAGAAGTAAACTCTACACAGTTGTGGTCTGTAAGATATGCACTTTTATTCGTGCTAGTCATTCAATATATACAAGATAGATCAGGTAACCAATTAACAATATAAACAGGAAGTGACTCATATTGTAACAAGTATATTTATTTTTTAGATTTAAAGGTATTGCATTTTTCAAGAAGCTTACCAACATAGCTTGGTACTTGGACACTCACATTCCCAAATTTCATCGAAAGAAGCTTAAGGATGCCAAAACTAATTACGGGGGTTGTCTGATGATGTTGATAATGTGGCGTTGACAACAGCACCCCAGAGTTTCAATGGGTAAGTTTATACATGATTCAAATTATCAGGACAGTATTTTTCATGTTCAAAGTCCAATGAAGAATATCTTTATAAATAAAAAAATGTTGTAAATATCTGTATTTAGATACAATGACTGGAGAGGGAAGAAAAAAGCAACACAGTTGTCACTCGAAGAATTGTCAGAGAAAGTCGCAGAGGTTTATGACACGCTGCAACTTGCGTGGCTTGCAAGATCTGAGTGGAAAACTCTTAAACAAGTAGCCATTAAATGCTTCAAAGCCTTACACCTAATTGCATATAGTTTGCACTTTAAAATAACTCTGGTGATGAAACTAGATGGCATGACATAAAACAAGTTTAATAGAGCTTTTGCTAAATGAGAAATTACTTGTACCATTTCAGGACCTTGAAGAGATGGGAAATAGTATGAAGAAGTATCACTGCATGTTGGAAAGTAAGAACGAGAAGGTAACTGCAAATCAAATGAGCCTTAATGAGCCTTGCAGTGCATTCACATTGAGAATCCAATCACGACTCTCCTTTCAAAGAGTTCAGGGCCAGTTACAGAGCCCTACAAAGACCTTTTGCAGGAACTCCAGACGATCTAATTAAAGATGATACCTCGAAAGAGGCCCGCTATCATTACGTAGCTACTCTTTTGAAAAAGGGACCCCCAGGCGTGTCCTTGAAGTATTCTCCTGGAGGAAGTTGGAGAATATGCATCTTCTTTTGGAAGCTCCAGAATAAGGGCACAGATCAACAAAAGTCAGACAGAGTCACTGCAGTTCTCAAACAAGTTATGCCAACATTCCATACCAGGCTATGAAGGCATAATTTTGCACCAAGCTTGGAAATGTGGCCAACATTACACCTGCAATTCAAAGACTTATTTTTTCTTACTGACAATAGTTCAGCAAATGACAATCCCATTTAAAAAGCTCTAGACATCAGAATGGCAGTTGCAATTAATTCTGAGGATCTGGTTCTACCACTCAATGTGCCAGAAATGAATGAGGGTTTGCTATCCGTTTTGGCCAAAAGACCCCATTCACGTTCTGCGACCCAGTACACTGGAAGGTTCAATGTTTGGTTTCAAATTCAAACTAGGCAAATAAGGCATATCCATCCAGACGTACACAACTGTGCAGCTTTGGCAAAGTACCTGAGATTGTTCCTGGTGAAGTTTAAACTCCACTCGTTTTTGCTATCAATATCGCGGAATCACACATTCCTTTGGCATCAGTAGACAGAGGAAGAAGGGTGCTTGTGACCAGTTCACCATCAACAAGGCCCATGGTTTTAGGTCACGACTTCTGCCACATTCATGTGACCCCCAGTGTCACAATAATCCCAGAAATACCCAACAACCCTGGTGACTCAAGGACAGGTACATGTAGGCATAGCTATAATACAGTATGTGAAAGAGCTGTTTTAGTTCCAACGGTGTTAAAAGTATGGAAAAGAGGCACCAGGAAATAAAAATCAATTATATATTGAGTAGGTGTAACTAAACCCAACTCTGAGGCAACGTTCACCAACTTACTATTTGCTTCTAAGCTGACTGAGTGGGCTGTGTTTCTGCAAATGCATGACTACCTGAGCACACACAACCTCTATCCCTTAGCACAGTCACCATACAGGCAACACCACAGTACCGAGACTGCACTGCCAAGTCAAGGACGATATCCTACTCAATATGAACCAGCAACACGTCACTTCTTGATCTAGGTGTGGCCTTTGATACTGTAGATCACATGATTCTGCTTGATCGTCTCCATATCGACTTTGGTATATGGGGACAGGTGCACTCTTGGTTTGTGTCCTATCTTTGCGACAGATCCCAGTCAATCTCTATCAACTGCGAAACGTCAACTAATTTTCAGATGAAGTATGGTGTGCCACAAGGATCCAGCCTAGGTCCTTTACTATTTGTCATCAAGGCTAACAACTGTTGAAGATCATGGAGTGCCACTTACCTGATGTGCATACCTATGCTGATGATACACAGTTATATATTTCCAGGAATGCTGACTCCACTGCTGAGAAGTCTGCTGCTGTTGAGGCCATGCAACACTGCATCGCCAACATCAGGGATTGGATGGCAAAACAGAGTTCATCACGCTACACAACAACAACTCGCTGAAGTAACCATAAGCACCCCCCAAGTCAGTGAAAAGGTGACTACACCGGCGAAGTCAAGGACCTTGGGTGGTGGTTTGATTATTAGTTTTTTATTAGTGGCATCCTTGTCTCAAAGAGGCAATGGTTAGCGTTGGGGATTTGGGCAGGATCTTGTATGACTGTGTAACCCGATCCTGGAGTGGTAGTCTCTGTTCCAGGTGGCCCAGAAGTGCCTTATGGAATTGCACACAGAGGCTGCACGTTCTTTCCTCGCCACTCTCTTGCTTGTAGCCTGGACTCTAGTGTTCGCTTCCGCCTTTGAAACCCGTCACTTTGACACTTTGCCACCATGTATCCTGGTGTTTGGCGATGTCCTACCATGCACTGGTGATTAGTGTATATCACAAGTCTCGCTTGATGATGTCCTTGTAGCCCAGCAGCGGTCGACCCACGCGACGGACGTCCTCCCGCAGTTCTCCATAAAGGATTTCTCTTGGCAGGCAGTCACACTCCATGCGATGTGCATGGCCCAAGCCATTGAAGGCGTCACTGAATGAGCATTGATGGCATGCTCAGTGAGCCAGCGTGCTCCTGGACCTCGGTGTTGGTGACTCTGTCCTGCCACCTGATGTGCAGCAGGCGCCAAAGGCAGTGGAGGTGGAATCCATTGAGTCGCTGCTCTTGTCTGTCATAGGTCGTCCATGACTTGCTGCCATAAAGGAGAGTCCACAGGACACAAGCTTGGTACACGCACATCTTGGTCGTTTCACTCAACAGGTCATTGCCCCACACTCGCTTGTTGTGTTTGGCCATGACAGCAGCTGCTTTGGCGATCCTGAAGCTAATCTCAGCATCAAACGAAGTCGAGCATAACATGGTGCAGCCCAAGTAGGGGAAAGTGTCCACAACTTCCAGCTCCGTGTTGTGGATGGTGATGACTGGGGGGACTCAGCACCTTGCGCCAGGATGTTGGTCTTCCTGAGGCTGATCGTTACCCCAAAATCCTTGAAGGCGTGGGACAGCTTGGCTACAGCAGCTCCTGTACAAGCACCAAGTAAGCTTTGGTTTTGGGGCGCAGAGTCTGGCGATGTTGAAGAGTTTGCCGACTGACCTCGTCCAGACTTAGACACTTTCTGTACAGTCTACAAAGTCATACTGGAGCAGCAACGAGAAGAAAACCCCGTACAGGGTTGGAGCAAGGGCACAGCCCTGCTTTACTCCACTGCTGACTGGGAAGGCATTGGAGGTGGCCCCATCGAAGCAGACTGCACTCATTATGTCCTGGTAAAAGGAGGTGATGATCGCCAGGAGCTTCAGAGGGCAGCCAATCTTCTGGAGGATCTTGAAGATCCCACTTCTGCTCACCAAGTCAAAAGCTTTGGTGAGGTCCACGAAGGCGAGGAACAATGGGTTTTGGCGCATAGGTTCTGCCAGTACTCATTGGCACAGCGGCGGGCTGTCTGCTGGGCCTTGTTCCTAGCTGCTCGAGGGGCGCTGTGTGTGCTTGGGGAAGGGTTCTGCTTGTGAGCCAGCATCGCTTTCCTCTTGGCCTTCATGACTGGCTGCATTTCTTGCCAGCAAGCCTCGAACCAGTCAGCATTCTTGCCGAATGCAGCCATGGCTGAGTTGTAGATGGCATCACGGAGGTGAGACCATTTGGGATCCGGGTCCATGCGCCAAAATCCAGAGGGTCATCATCCTTTGTTTCACCTGATCATGATTCTCCGAAAAGGAAGAGTTAAAAGGCGAAACAGAGGAGGAATTTTTATTTCCAGAAGCGAACTTGGGCAAATTTTTATCCCCAGTATCCAGCAGTTCTTTAATTTCCTGCCATAAAATAGATCATATGGAACATTAAATGTTATTTCACATCTCGATTCACAATTACAAGGCCCGCGTTTAGTAAACCTCCATTCTAGAAAAATTCATTGGAACGGAAAATTAACTTACCACTTCATGACAGAAAAATCTTCGTGAATGCTTCCATGACCAGTCGCTTAGACTATTTTAATAGTCTCCTATATGGGTTACCTAACAGCCAGCTGCACAAACGCCAACATGTGCAAAATGCAGCTGCACATCTTATCTGCAATGTTAGTTGATTCGATCATATCACTCCTTCTTTGTAAAGTCTCGACTGGTTACCCATTACATATATAATACAGTTTAAGATTTTACTTTTTGTCTTTAAAGCTCTAAATGGACTTGCCCCTTTGTATATATCAGAACTTTTGCAGCCTAATTCAGCCCCTAGATACAATCTCAGATCTTCAACGTTGTCCCCTGCTCACCATGGGCCACCAGTGCCATCAAGTTCAGATCAGTGGCTGTCAGATATTTTCCAGGCTGAATCTTTGACGGCAATATTTCCTCCTATGTCAGAATATGATGCTAGATGTGCCCTTCTTGGCTCTGCTGACAGAGCACTTGATGCTCTGAGTTCA
>OX421450.1:24081266-24091266 GCA_949126865.1 Montipora capitata | reverse complement strand
ACACTTGCAATTTCATTCCTTTGGTCGTGAGAACAATCTGTTGTCAACAATGCAAAGCCTGTAACTAACGAGCTGGCGAGTTTTGTCTTGTAGCGTCACAAGAGTAAAAATTGTTCCCGGGTCTATCACACCAGAAGTGTTAATTGCCATGATGAAAGAAGTTATCATCCGGTTGTTTCTAAATTTGGTGTGCTATTGAAATATGAACCAATTATGTGCCGACTTTCAACCTGTACGCTTAAATGAGTCATATACAACAGCCTCATCAAAGAGATAAAAAGAAAGGAACTTGTAATATGTAAGTGTTCAGTCGTTTTAGCGCTGTAGCACTAAATTAGGGACACTGTAAACTGAAATCAACAATTATCGAAAATCAAGTCAAACATTTGTCCTGCCTGTGTAAACTTTGTCGCTTTGGAAGGACTGCTAGAAATGATTTGTTACGTTAAACCTCTGCTAAAATAAACGGAATGGAAAAGGATTGAGATGTTGCTTTCTATCGCATACATTTTAGTGTTGTGCTGGCCAGAAGTACGCTCAGATACTTCCCCAAAAAGGCCTTTTTTCCGCTCGAAAATTCGAAGGAAAATTCGGGAAGAGCGAATTTTCGCTCGAAATTTCGCGTCAACTACAACAATAGGCTTTGCGAAAATTCGGCGAATTTTCTGCAAACTTTCGCTCAACACAAAAATTCGCCATTTTTCGTCGAAAAGCCCCGAAATTCGCGAATTTTGTCGAATTACGCTCTCATTACTTTTGCACAATACTGTAAAACCTCCCGAACAGCATTTGTGTTACCGTACTCATCAAGTATGTTTGAAGACTGAAAACCTTCAAGACATTTTTACTAAAACTAAAGCTAAAGTCACATCAAACTGTCCGGGATCGATTTGCAGTCAAATCTCTCTCCGTTCACCACCAGAAATCTGCCTATTACCTTTACGTTGTCCATTCCATCATTTCGGGCCTTCATCATAGCTTTAATTAAGATTTGTCTCTCTTTTTGGATCGCCCAGGCGTAGTCTTCTGTTATGTAGGCCTCTTCGAACTGATGTAATTGTTTAATCTTACCTCGTTTGGACCATACAAGCTCTCTGTCTTCACGACTTACAAAACGTACTATAATAGGTCTGTGTCTTCCTTCCAATCTTTTTCCAACTCTATGCACAGCATGGTATCGAAATGTAGAAGAGTCAATCCCCATTTGCTGAATTATATTCTGAATAACTGATTTACAGTCCTCATCCTCTATTTCCCATATGTTGTTGAAGCGAAGATTTTCTGTTCGCGTGTACTGTTCGAGTCTGATGTTTTCCTCTTCCTGCTGCTTGAGCTGGGTTTCAAGTTTCACAATTTTTGCGTTCAAGGCTTCAGTGACTTCAGGGCTCTTTGAAAGCTGCTCGAGTTTGACAATTTTTCCACTCAAGGTGTTAGTACTCTTCAAAAAATCCTCAGCAATCTTCTTCACATCCTCCTTTACGCTTTTGACGTCTTCTTGCGCGCTCTCCAAACCTTTTTTGATATCCTTAATAGTAGATTTAATTCCCTCAATTTCAGTCTTAAATTCGAAGCGGAGGTTGTCTATATCAGTATGGATATTTGCAAAGCCATCCGTCACCACTTTGTTTAAACTATCTATAGAGTTCTGTAGAGATTTATAATTCGAGGCGGCCATATCTTCTTCTTCTACGGATGAACTCGATCCTTGTTTCGGACGCTTTCTGCCCATAAGAGTACAGAAATACTGCTTCTGTCGTAAGGAATTCTTTTAAAACCCTGTTAACCAATTTCTTGATCCAGAAGTGCTGCTACACTCACTCATTTAGCTGAAAAAAAAGCATTTTGTGTGGAACTTCAGAAAACACGTCTGCGCGCCATAGCGCTCTTGCCCAGTCTCATTGGATGTCAGAACTTTAAGAGCTTGTGTATATAAATCAATTCCAAACTCAGCTGGAGGGTTAATATCACTTGATAATAATTATTGTTGTGTCACATCTCCTGCTAATTCAATGTCGATGTCATCTACAACTGCTGTGGGCAGCCCATCATGACCCCAGTGAGGTGCTTGTGGGTCAAACCCATACCATGCCACGTCATCAAGGTGAATGCTCTCCACACCTTCTGCAACATCTGCTACTGCAGTGAATTGTCAATTTCTCAAATCATTAATCCCATTTATCCAGATTTGTTTAGGTGTCCAGTTTAGTTCAGTTCAAATTGGATAAAGATTCCAGGCTTCTACTACCCTGGATTCCAGAGGTTATTTTCTCGCTATGAAAAGAGCGACAAAACAGCGGGTCGAAAAGCGGCAAGAAAAACCTCTGGTACAGGCTGAGTTTTTTGTCAAAACGTTTCATGCAACTATTATTTGTTACAAATGCAAACGTGAACTGGAGAAATAAGAAAATTGCATTAAAGTACTGGAATTAGAACTGACAATATTTAAAGAACTTTATGTGGAGTCCGTGGAGCAGTTTCAATATGCCTCAAGGCATTGAGGTGTAAAGATGTCAGAAGCTCACACCTTCGCAAATTCCCAAATCAAAGCGTGCTTGTTCGATTACGCGCCCTTTAAGCAGTTTCCAGCACCCATACCTTGGGGCAGGTTGACTGAAAACCAGGATGTTTAGTGATACACTTCATCTCTGTTTCAGGCTGGTGTTCTACTGTTTGCCACACTTGCTTGATTGCCGTGCAGCAAACGCTTTCATCTGTTGTCGGCATGGGTTGACAAGTTCCACATTCGCACCTAAATAATTTCACATAAAACACCCAACAAAATTCAGATCCAAAAGTTCTTATTGCCACAGTTTAAATGATATGCGTGCTTTGTTAAGTTTTTATCTCAAATACAAATAAATCACGCCATGAACTACAGCTGTAAATATTAGTCTCTGTTTCCTAGACGATCGGTGTCGCTGTCAACCGGTTCGGCGTTGTTTTCTCTCTGATCATTTCGCCAAACCCTTCGCGGCTCAAATTGGTAGGGACGTGGTCCAGCGTCTTGTACATTTTCGGAATTATCCCCATCACTGTCATATAAATTTAAGGCACTTGAGTCGCTCCCTTCTGAGAGGACATCCTCTGAACTACTGCTACTTGTACAAGCCGCCATAGCAATTCTTTTACGGAATGCGTGTTGAGCAATCTTCGTGTTCCACATGTGACATCACGATCCATCGCTATTGTTTTCACCGGAAATGGAATTTCAGTAAAAATGAGGATATTCTTTCTAAACTAAGCCGAATTGAGCAAAACGAACACAAAATTCGTTTTCCTTGCTACTTTTTACGTAGGATAAGAGTAACTTGTATTTTTGGGTTTAAATGCCCTTTAAAACTAAACTTTCAGTCATCCCCATAAGACTGTTTGAAAGTCACTGTTTAATAAAAAAGGCTGTCTTAACAAAATGCTTTTTTTTTTCAAGTTTTTCAGTTTACTTTTCTTAAATCTCACGTTTAATCTGTAAGACATATAATCAGATGGTAAAATATGTATATTAACACGCCTATCAAATGTATAAACAGCCTTTACAAATCGTACAGGTGTAGTATAGATGTTAATTAAAGACAAGGACATCACATCATACAAATTGTTGTTAATAAAACAAGATTGTGTGCTTGTAAATCAAAGTACTTGCTTCTTTAACTAGTGAAGCTGGAATTTTTTTCTTTACTTTAAAACAAAATTGGGTTGGCCGGGTGATGGGAAACACAACATTTTATTGGGATGGCCTAATCAGGAGATATGCTGGACCTTACTCATGCGTTATCGAGTGACTCATCTAAGGCACCGCATAACCAAAGAGGACTTAACTCTTTATAATGTACTGAGAGAATACAGTGAAGAGAGAGAGAGCACCTCACCCAACACAAACCCAAGAGGGTGACAAATGTTACAAACCTGGAATCTCGCTCAAAGTAGCTGAGTATCTGGGGCCTCTTGGCAAGGCCCCTGTTGGTGAAGCCTGCAAACATCTGTACTCTATTTTTCCTGTGGTGAAACAAATTCTTGTCAAACCTGGAAGGAGGCGTGGTCTCACAGCTCAGTGTCCATATCTCTCTCTCCAGGGACACCAGCCCAGAGGAGCTTATAACCTAGTTTTAGACAAAGTCGCCCATGAACGGTTTAATTTTGAATAAGGAATTCTTGTTGCTGAACTCGTAAAAAACCGATGGAGCATTAGACTCTATTGTTGTGCACACATATGCTTCTACAGGACATCGCTCAAGACACTCGAGAAATATGATACATATTTAAAGCAGCAATCACCACAGGCCTCTACCAACAACCATGCATGCACAGTCTAGAGTTCAGTCAACAGGTTATCAGACCCAACCTATATTACTACTCTAGGACCTGGGTTTAATTCAACATCTCCAGATAATAAAATCCAATTCATACAAATTCTGTGTAACACGTACTGATGACGATGATGATTTCACTGGTTTTAAATCAGTAATTACTCTTGACGTGTTTCCTTCTCATTTTTCTACGTTTTGTAAAACGAACAACTTTTCTCAAGGTTTTCTTGACAGTTTCAATAGTTCACTGTCTCGTACTCAAGATTGCAAATGTGATGGTCTATTACATCCTCCATTTTTCACAGTTTATTTAGAAGCAACCAAAGAAGAAGAGTAAGGAAAGAAAAAAAATCATAGGGCTGAATAAGGATGTACTTCTTGAGATGATTTCAATAAGGGCCAAGTAGTACTATGACTTGTGCCAGGACTGAAATACTTCGCCCTTGGCTTATAGACTCTGAATCATAGTGAGTGTGATCTGTTTGATTTAAGAATGTAAGTTGTGGTCAAAATAACTAAACATCGTGTCTGAGGGAAAATACAATAATTAAATAACCCTCTGAGAGGACATGTGGTAACTAGGTAACTGAACAGCATTGGCATCGAGCCTGTCATGTTAATCATAATGAAATTTTTCGATTTCACTTCAACTTCTTTTTCAGATCAAGTTAAACCACGAATAGTTGGTCTTCACAGTGAGTTCATCAAATTCTGAAGGTTAAAAATGACCTACATGTACATAGAAATAAATCGTTTTTCATGTTTCCAGTTCCGTGGAGTCAATACAGCATTTACAATTTCCAAACTGTCACCTTGCATGACACCATTATAACCTACATGTATGAATGTCAGCAGTTTGAACGTTTCAAGTACATTAGGAGATGTGTTCATACACAAGTACTTTATCTCATGAGCAAAAAGTAAGCGCTTTCATTGCAAAGTGAACTCCAGATGTTTTCGTTGATTAACGGCTGCCCCATAAAAAACTTAATTAAGTTCCGTGAAACGCTTTGACAAACAAGTCAGAAACTTTGTACCGCACAGAACTGAAAATTGAAGATGTGGTTTATGAATAGCTAGGGGACAAAGACGCACATGGCGTTGATAATTATGTCACCCCCTTCAAGGGATATTTTTGCTCTTTCCATAAGGGTAAAACTGAATGGTTGCTACTTGTTGTTTACGTTTATTCTCATAATTCTCATAAAAATTGGGGAATTACTAATAAATGGAGGAAGAGAAAAAGATATTGAGAAAAGGGGCAAAAGATAGTTATACTAATAGCTTGCCCTGATAGTTGCACAACAGTTCTCAATTACATGGATACTAAGACAAAAATAAAAATACAAAGAAAAAATATATGACAAGTTAAACAGTTAAATACACACACAAAATAAAATATAAATAGAGTATGGGCAGATGGAGGAACTACGGTATGTCAATCTAGCATTTAGTATTGAAGAGAAAATTCTTGAACAATTTTTGTGTGGTTTCCAGCAAATAGAAAGGGGAAGATCATTCCAGAAATAACGTCCAATGATAGTAGGGCAACATTTCCTAATATTTGTTCTATTGAAAACGAATACAGAGCTGTTCCGATGAGACATCACAAGTAATGTAGCTATGTTGTTTTGTGATCAATGTAATATCATAAAATTTGAGGGTTCAGCCTTGCATAAGAGATCATAGAAAAAAAAAGCATGTGTGAAGCTTAACAATGTCAGAAAATTTCAAAATGTTGAGATTGACATAGTGAGGAATATCATTAATTACTCTAACTGCCTTATTTTGAAGTTTCACAACATCATAAATAGGGCTATGATAATTATTACCCCACAGTATGGATCCATATGTTAAATAAGGAAATATGAAAGAGTAGTACATATTAATTAGGGTTTCTTTAGACAGAAATTTCTTTACTTTAGTCATAATGTTAATGTTCTTACTTATCTTGAAACAAGTGTACTCAATGTGGTCATTAAAAGAATAGCTAGTCCAGAGGTTGGCCAGCTAAAACTATAGGTGGATAAAGGTTGAAGTTTAATTTCTGCCTGGGCTGGAATATTATATGTTTAGTTTTACTCAAATTTAATGTTAGCTTATTTGCACAAAGCCACTCACATATCATGGGAAGTTCACTATTGATATGATGGATCAAACTAGATCTTTCCAACATGCAGTGAGTGAAGTGTCATCAGCAAAGAGGCATAAAGAAAAATAGGAGTTAGCAGTAATAAATCATTAATGTAGATCAGAAAAAGTATTGGGCTAAGAACAGACCCTTGCAGAAGACCCAAATTGATAGCTCGAATATCTGAGGAAACCCCATTCACAAAAACCCTTTGTCTTCTTTGCTGAAGGTAAGATTTAAATCAGATATTTTCAATTCCTACGATACCAGAATGAGATAATTTAGATATTAAGAGAACGGAGTGATTCACAGTGTCGAAGGCTTTACTAAGGTCTAAGAAGAGTGTTACTGCAAATTCTCCATTAGCAGAGGCCCTGTTAGGGATAAATTCCAACAAGTGACATGGCCTTGAAATGCCTACATGTTAGCCACGAATAAGCAACGAACGACATACTTCTCTGATGAATTAGAAAATGAAGCGACATAAATAATAACCTAAGCCGACAGCAACTCTCGAAATTCAAAAGCATTCGTGTCACTTGCGTACGCTTGACGGCGACATTGCAAACCACCTCACAAGCCGTCACCATGTGACTGAAAGCATGAAAGAAGCATTCGGAGAGAAAACACAATTTAGCAGTAGTTCTTGGCAGATTGACCTCAGTTCTGCAGCCCCTTAATGTTTCTTTAAATAAATCGTTTAAAAATGGGGTTAGGAAGAGGTGAATGAGTTGTAGCAGAACAGATGTTCTTATCCAGAAAATGGATTTTTTAACACTTGTTTTGCATGAACAATTTCTCTATTTTCTGCTTGAACTTTTTTTTTCAAAACGCAGTCCAAAATTGGGGTGTGTATTAATACACAGGCAAATATGGTACTCTTTGCGTAATTCACTTATTCGTTCCTTCAATTTAGGACTGCCTTCTATTTAGATTACATGGAAGAGTAAGCATCAATCTAGATGGCATAGTGGGCAAATTAGTAGAGGAAGACCATTTTCAGAGAGAGGGAAATGTTCTCAAACTGAGTGAGGCATCATATGAGCCATTATTTCCCCTAAAGCTAGCTTTACAAGACATTTAATTCACTGAGATTTTAAATTTCTGTACTACACGGTTCAGCAAAATAGGGGACATTTCTCTTGTCTTCCATGCAATTGTCCATGATATTGTGCCCCATACATAAATTACTTACCTACCTACAACATGCATGAAGACATCCTTCATTTTTTTGGTTGGCTAATCGACTGAAATGTCTGCTTGCAGGCTTCACAAGTTTGTACGATATTTATGTAAAGAATGAGTGAACGAACAAATTCAATTAAAGTATATCATGGGCATCCGAATTAGAAGCAGTTAATTTAGCAATGTCGAGCAAAGATAATCTGGGTACAACATTGGTACCTGATAGCGATAAAAGTCAAGTGCCTGTGGGGTTGCCCCGGGGGAGATACTGAAGATTCTATTTGACTGATACATTAACAATAAACTTGTGGTTGATTTGAGAGTGATGTCCCAAATCTCCTTCGGGAAATAAAAGATGGATTATACAAAGCATCCATATGTATAGCAGGATTTTGACAAAATTTGCATGATCTCCTTCATATTAACTGCAAAATTCTTCAAAACTCTATTTCTTGTTTGCAATATTGGTTTATAAGTATTAAAATAACATCACAATACCAGCAGGTACATACCCTTTAAAACGGACATGCAGGGATCTAGACTGATAAATCATACACAGTACCACAATAACCATACAGTAACTCTAAGAGCATTGATATCAAGTGAAATGTTCGATTTGATTCATGAGTGGTCTGGCATTGACAATTCGCTTGACCCTTGATGAGTTAAAGCCCTTGTATGGCGCGCATGGCAAGTAGTTTTCTACCCCGCCTTTGTACTGGATAAGTACATGCGTAACGAAACAGGTGTCCAATCTTGAAACTTGCAATTTCGTTTTAGTGGAAATGCATTGAAAGGTTTAAGTGCAAGTCTGACCCTTTTTAGATCATTCGCAAGTAGGCAATTTGAATGCTTGAAGCACTGCTTAGAAATGTATTCTATTTCGTCATTGGTCTACATGTACGTCAGTACAAAGTCACGTGAGATAGAGCACGTGAAACCAGAGCTTACAGTTGAGCGTTGTTTTTCAGAGCTTCAAAACAAGGATTTGAATTAACAACAGATTTTCGGATTTTTTCTATGGTATGGAAGCCTATATGGAAAACAACAAAGATGCCCTTTAAAGGGAAGATGAAGAGGGAACTCCTGAATCAGAAAAAATATTGTTCCCTTGCAATGCAATGAGCTCATGGCTCTTTTAGCTTCAAGGAACAAGATGGTGGCCGCCATGAGCGAATCACTCCTCAGCAAAGGCACCACTTCTTCAGGGGAAACGCAGGACCCCAAAACGGCAGAATCTGCCAAACGAAAACATGAAAGCATGAATTCAGATCTTAAAGAACTGCTGGGTGACTGTAGTAAGAAGCACAAGCTCGATGAAAGTGCCCCTCTTCTAGATGAAATTATAGCAAAGCTAATGCATGGTGAGGAAAAGACTGACCGAGGAATAGCTGACAGTCTTGCAAAGATTATCCAGTCTCGCTGGTTGAACAAATTGAACGAAGAACAGCTGAAAAATGTGTCTGGAAAATATCTTAGGCCTAGCAACTGCAACAACGTATGAGGCAAAGACCTCAAGCTGTCAGCCCCACAGTCCACCGTGGCCAAGGCGGTAGATATTTGTGCAAAGAGAACAGATTTACTGTTTATAGCTCGCAGGGAGAACATTAAATCCCCTGACACCAATGAGCTTATAAGAATGAATGCAGATGCCATTGCTCCATTGGGTCACATCAGTTTTGAAATATCACAGAGGCGAAGGGATGCCATAAAACCGAACGTAAACAACAGTGATGCCACATTATGTGCATTGCGCGTCCCAGTTGCCAAGCTGTTATTTGGGGACGTATTACACACCCAACTTAACCACATTGGTCTTCAAATAAGATCAGTGGTACGGCCAGTAGCTCAACTATGAACAAAGGGCCTAACTGCAAGCCCCAATCCAATTGTTGAACAGGCAGTAAGAATCCTTTTTAGGGAAGAGACATCCCTACACGAATCAAAACTTCAGAAACAACACTCAGAGCTACTCCAAAAAAAGAACGGATCCATATCGGACCGCAAATAGTAAATGCCCTATCAAACAGATTTGACTTGATTTAGGTAAGGCAGGAATTTGACTCCATGATTCTATTGTCAACATATTTGAATGGAAGAATTCAAACGTTCAGTGCAGGCAATATAGCAAACTATTGTATTTACAATGACAAACTTTAACTTCAGACCCAGAAATTCTGGAAACAGTGTCTGATCAAAAGATTGAATGTTATTCTAATCCCTGTCAGAACAGGGCTTTAATTCATGCTATCCTTTCAGATCGAGAGGCACAAACAGTCTGTTGAGTCAGAAATCACTAACTAATTTTCTCTTGTCTAAGTTTTCAAGCAATAGGAACACCTCAACTTCACTTACTCTACTGAAACTAAACCTGCTCTTA
>OX421450.1:24068766-24073766 GCA_949126865.1 Montipora capitata | reverse complement strand
AAGAGTGCGTGTTGGTTCGTCTCGCCAGTGTCTGGATTGGATTTTGCCGTAAGGCCAGCGTATATTCCTCCTGTTCTATTGGAAAACAATTCTTTTGATTCAGTTGATAGATGCTAGTAGCTTCTAAAGTTATATCAAGGTAAGCTGAATGCTATTCAATTTTAAGAGAATCTTTAAACAATGAGTGCTGATCACCTACATATGAGGAATTGCCGTGATATTAGATTCTGTTTCATGATCAGCCCTTCGAGGCGTGTGAAAGAAATCTCCCCCTAGATATCGCAGAATTCATTCTTCCTAGTTTAATAGAAATCCAATGCTCATATCTAACTACTGCTTCAAAGTAGAAGAGTTTCTTTTTGAAAGCCTATTGTGCTGGCACGATCTTTGCTGACGCTGCTCAAATACATTTTGAAATATGCTAATCAAACTTGCTTCGTAGCATAGTGAGAAAGATAAAATTGTTATAACAATTTAACTATAATTTCACGTTTTTTTCTTTTCATTTCTATATTGCTTAGGTTGTTATTTGGAGTTTTACTCTTTCAATGTGTTCTTATGGATGGAGCGCCTCTAGTTTGCGCGATTTGCGGAGTTGCAGGCTCAGCGCACGAATTTTCCACAATTGGAACAAAGGGAAGTGAAGGTATAAATCGCGCCAGCGGCCTCAGAAATGATTCAATTAGTGTTGCTCCTGGACAGCATGTACACCCTAATTGTCGTCGAGATTACTGCCACCCCACCAATATATCCAAGGATAACAGAAGCCGCAAAAATGCGGGTTCTCAATATGCAACTATTCAACGCAAAAGAAGTGCAGACCAGACATTCGATTACAAAAGCGATTGTTATTTTTGCGGCAATAAAGTAGATGTTAAATCTGTAGACGTATGTAGAGTGATGACTCTAGAGACTCAAGAAACCGTTTTGAATAAGTGCAACGCAAGGCGTGACACATGGGCAGAGGTAGTAAAAGCAAGAATTTTACACGTACATGATCTCCCTGCCGCTGAAGCAGTCTATCATAAGATATGCAATTCCAATTTTCGTACAGATAAACAGGTTCCTGCGTCTTACGCTACGACCCAGCTTGAAAATAAGAAAGGAAAACGAGGTCGTCCCCAGAATGAGGAGCAAAACAAAGCCTTTCACATGGTCACAGAATATCTGCTGAAACATTCTGATGAGCAAATCACAGTGCAAGATCTGGTAGCTAAGATGAACGAGTACTCAGGGGATTCCGACTGCACAGCTTACAGCCAGACTTACATGAAAGCCTGCCTCCAGAAGCATTTTGGAGAGGAATTGGTTATCACATTCAGTGATGGAAAACCCAATGTTGTAACATTTAGGAAGACTGCTGCGGCGATTCTTAACGAGTTTCACGAGATGGAAAAAGACGCCCCTGATGTCGAAAAAGAAAAGATGAATATAATCCTAACAGCTGCTGCGCTGATCAAGAGTGAAATCAAACTGGTTGAGACTACTACTAGTGAAACTTACCCTAAAGTTGAGTCCGACGCCGAACAACAAGTCGAATTTCTTCCTGTATCCCTCAAAGAATTCTTGCATGGTATTTTACCTGAAGATGATAACGTTAAACTTGCATCGATAGGACAGACACTTATGCAGGCAGCGCGACCAAGAATGTTTTTAGCGCCTTTACAACTGGGTCTTGCCGTGCAACTACATTATCACTTTGCGTCCCGGTTTCTGATTGACACCCTCAATTCTCTTGGGTATTGCGCTTCATACAATCAAGTACAACAATTTAATCAAAGCGCGGCGGTTTATGAGGGGACGGGCATACCGGAGTTTAACGGCCAATTTGTTCAATATGCAGCGGACAACATCAATCATAATATTTGTACGCTTGATGGGAAAGACACTTTCCATGGGATGGGCATCGTGGCCACTGTCACACCATTTACTAGCCAGACAAGGTGCGTACCAAGAAAGAAAGTTACGTCCAGGGAACTTTCTGAAGCAGGTAAAATCGAGATATATCCCTATGATGAGAGGCGGTTAGAAGAGGTGGTGATCAAATACAATGACGTGGCTTTTGCTAGGGTAGTGGATCCCATGGAGAATCTCAATGTGCTCTGGAAATCGTCCCTCTTGTTTGGTTTCAGTCGTCCTGCGTGGGGTGGGCTAATGCAGCACGTCTTGACTGGAGACCACAAAGGAAAATCATCTGTGATATTTCTGCCCATGATCAACATGAGCGCAAGTGATGCCATTTGTATATATTCAACCCTCAAGTTTATCGTGGAACACGCGAAAAGGCATAACATCACAGCACCTGCCGTCACCTTCGATCAGCCTTTGTGGTGGAAAGCCTTTTGCATGGTTCAAGGGGAACCACCAACAAGTCCAATCCGCAGTTGCATCCCACGGCTGGGCCCCTTTCATAACAAGATGAGTTTTGTAGGCTCTATTGGGCATCTGATGGCAGAATCTGGTCTGCGAGAGATATTGGAAATCATATATGCACCGAATGCAGTCGACCACATACTTAGTGGTAAGGCCATCTCCCAAGCAGTACGTGGTCACTTTATCGTCGATGCCGCTTTAAACTGTCTCCTGTATTCAGCCGCTCTGGGAGTTACTGTACCGCACCTACAACCACCTGCAGGTTTGTTTTCCTTTTGTTGGACATTTTTGAAAAGGAACATTGTGATTTACTCTAATTTAAGAGAAATTCTTGGTAACACGTTTTTTTTTTTTTGCAGAAATCCATGAAATGGAAACCGACCCTGATCCCGATGGACAGGCCTCAGCTGCAGTAGGCGATTCAGGTAAAGAGTGATACAATACCAATGTCTTCTTCAACATAGAACAAAACCCATAGAACAAATACGTCTTGCAAGCATACGGCACTGGCCTGCACCGTTATCGTGTTTCGCAGTCAAAACGTTCTGACTTTGGTGTTTGTTGACAATTAACGCGTGTAACGGTATATTGATAATTCCAGGAATGCATGAAGTCGAGATTGACACCCTCCCGGTTGAGCAAGCCCCATCACCAATAGACGAGACAAGTAAGACGAACACAATTACAGTGTTCGTTTTATTTATTTGATGTCAACAACGCGAACAATATTTGTTTTTTCTCAGGCTACACAGAGACGCCTCTTACAGCGTTAGATTACTTCCCCAACTATGCAAGAACAACGTAAGTGCTCCTGATGGCCCGGTCCTTTTTTGTGTAACTGCATGCCCTAAGAAAATCCAGTGCTTACGATATCATTCTATTTTGTTTATAGGTAACGATCAGTCAAGCAGTTTACGACCTACTGTAGCCCAACCCGCACAAGCCATTGCTGGTCCAAACAGTAAGTAAATGTATGCTTTGATTTTCCTATTCAGTATCCTCCTGGCCTGATCGCAAAGTGCGCAACAACAAAACAACTCGAAAAAATATAAAAAATATTGACCCTAATTTAACCTTGCTACATGACAAGCTCAAGAAGGTTATCCAAAATAAAAAGTGCTGAATATTGATATTTTCTTCTCATTTAATTTTTTTAAGCCAAAGAGAAAGTACTGCTACAAGAGGCTTGTAAGCTGTTCCAGAAGGTCATGAAAAATGAAATCAATGCTGAACAAACTGAGTCATCGCAAGTCCCAGAAAAAATTAAATCATCCGTCAACAGTTATCGTGCTAAATTGGTCCAGAGTAACCGCACAGCCACGCTTTGGGTTCAATACATGGATATGGTCGACATCCTGAGGAGGTTTATTAAAGCAGAACGCACGGCCAATTGGCCGCTCCATCTGGATGCTTTGGATGAGATGTTACCCTATTTAGCAGCTTCTGGTCACAACCTTTATGTGAAATGTGTACATTTGTATCTTGAAAGCATGATCAAACTTCCCCAAGAACAACCACAGCTGTACCAAGAATTCATGTCAGGTTTACATGTGGTGCGACGCAGCGATAGGTACTGGGCAGGCTTATCAACTGACCTCGTTATAGAACAGGTGCTAATGCGCAGCCTCAAAACAAATGGTGGCCTAACAAGAGGACGCGGGATGACAGAGCAACAATGTCTGACATGGCTACTGGCGATGCCGACTTGCGCAGAAACCAATCACGCAATGCAGGAGTTCACGGGCGTCCTTTACGACTCAGGGGAACAGAATAAGGACATGACCAATTCAAGGATGAAGCGCGATATGAAGGATACCCTTGATGTCCTTACGACTATGTCTGAACAAAGCCCATTTTTGTCGCAAGATTCAGCGCTCCGCAACATCATGACGGGAGTCCATGCAGACACCTCAGTCAATGTGGACACGGCCCAAGACGCTGGCAAGAAAATCTTGAAATCAATGAAAGGTCAAACCACAAAAGAATACACATTCAAGCGCTCTTCCCAATCCGTTACAATGGCTTCCAAGTCGGCTATCCGAATCAGAAACGACCAAGTTCAGATAGACCCGCAGCTGCTATTCCAGCGATTGATTTTAGTCAGCTCCTCCGAAGACCTGGAGTCTTTATTCCGATATGAGCTCTGCAGCTATCCCACTGCGCTTTTCGATTCATATTTGATGCTCCGAAAACCACAAAAGCCGGTCCTTGCTGACGCCATGTGGTCAATGTTAAGCGAAACCTCCAAGATTGAGCCCTCTGGAGTTACGAAGTACGTATTGGATGGAGGCGCACTTCTCCATCGTCTATCGTGGCCACACGGAACCACGTTTAAAGAAGTATATGAAATTTACAGTGGTTACGTCTTGCAAAAGTATGGAAGAGCAACAACTATCGCGTTTGACGGGTACGGACGTAGTCTCTGCGAAGTCTATGACGCAAGAAAGAAGAACTGCGGGAAAAGTTGGCGCCACTGTCTCCTTCACAGATGATATGAAGATACCCATGAAAAAGGACATTTTTCTTGCAAACAAGAAAAATAAGCAAGCATTTGTTATTCAGTTGGCCTCCTTCTTGCAGAAACAAGGCTTTGAGACCCTCAACGCAGATGGAGACGCGGACGTTCT
>OX421450.1:24048766-24063766 GCA_949126865.1 Montipora capitata | reverse complement strand
CAAGTTTACTGGGGATTCTCAAATATAAGTGCATTGAAGAGACGGCATAACAGGATGTTTTCGCAGGGCAAAACCGTGAAACAGTTTTCCTTCTTTTACTTGCACATTTGGTGAAAAATGAAAACTATCAAACAATTCTTCTACACATACATTTGAATCAACTTTTTGAGGCTGCTGCTTTGCTGCTTGGTTATTAAGCTTTTATAAATTTCCTGGATGGTTTTGGTGCGTTAAGTTGTCAGTACTCAGCTTTTGTTGTCAGATAATTTCTGTGAATGGCACACCAATGCATTATTCTATGTTGTACGCTGTATACTGTTGTATTGTAAAACCTTTGCCACGTATTGAGCGTGCTATTAATTAGTTAAATTCTAAACTTGAAAACGTTTCGCCTTCCCGGCCTCTTCAGTTCTTAATATTGTTTAAGAGGAATATTAAGAACTGAAGAGGCCGGGAAGGCGAAACGTTTTCAAGTTTAGAATTTAACTAATTAATAACACGCTCAATACGTGGCAAAGGTTTTACAATACAACAGTATACAGCGTACAACATAGAATAATGTCGATATCCAACTTTGCCTATGCAAGAATCAAAGATCTGACTAAGTTATGCACACCAATGCAAAAACCTACTATTGCTGCCTGCGTTTACTGGAAAAAAAGTCGTCCAGGATTTTTCTGCACGCTAACAGGTGCCATATATTAAAATATTAAATGAAAACATGACTGACACTATATGAACTGGTGCTAATATAAGACTTAAATGGCAAAAGGATAAATATATCTCACCCATCCATTATCATAGCATCCAGTGTGGTTTCTCCCAGTTCATCGGGGCTGGAAGACAAAAAACTTTGTCTTTAAGTGAGTATAAAGGTCTAATCTGTAGTCATATTAAAAAGGTCGGTTCCTCAGCAAACTAAACTTTGCAGTTTTGCTTTGACTTGTCTAACGAGTGAATAAAAGAGCATTAGTAAAGGATGGGGAGAATACAGGGTGTTTCAAAAGTTTGTGCCCTTTTTGTACAAGACTATATCTTACTTAATTTTTGCATTTTGGAAACCATATTTTGAAGAACAATTACCTGATTTAATTGCTTTTAAGTTTTAAAGGAACAACTTTAAAGTGTGCAAACTGCGAATGCACCGGTTTCTCTGTTTCTCGCCTTCCTTTGAGTGTTTAGCCATCGTCCTCTTTATACTTATACACAAGTACAAGCCTCAATTTTGAGGTCCTCTAGGATAGCGATTCAAGAAATGTCAAAAATATTACACAGAAGCGAGCGCTGGGAGAAAAAATGGTCATGCCGCAAAGCTTTTAAAGACAAAACAAGAACGGAAGACCAGCTGTTCTGAGCAGATAGTTCTTACTACCTCGTCTGCTACCTCGTCTCCTATGGTTTTGAATAGAGGAATTCCCCAAGGGACGAAGATTGGCCCATTACTTTTTGCAGTAATGGTTAACGACCTGGTATCGTCACGGCCACCTAGAGCTAAGTTTGTTGATGACCTGACAGTTGTAGAAATAGTTCCTAGGAACTCACCATCGGTTCTTAATTTTATTGTTCAAGACATAAGCCAGTACGCTGTCACTAACAATATGACCCTTAATCCGTGTAAATGTATTAAGGAAATGAGTGTTGACTTTCTGCAGTATAAAAGTTGTGTGCTGCGTCCCACTGTTGTCGGGAATGCAATTGTGGAGCGCATCACGTCCTTCAAGTTGCTTGGAGAATGGAGAGGTCAAGCCTTCCAAATCCATGGGAACCCACTGGATTGACCACAAGCTACCAGCAATGAAAGCTTTCATCGACAAGAGAGCGTTATACTTGAGTCATATGTGGAATGTTATTGCTGATACAAGCAAGAAGAACGATAAAGCAACACTTGAAGGAAAGAGGAAGCGCACTGCACAGAGATCGGTGCCGCTCAAGTGTGCAATGTATGTTGACATTCTTGAGCCAGCCCGACAACTTTCCTTGGTCACCCAGTCAACAAATGAGATTAACATTATCCAACAAGTTGAAAACGTTGAAAGCACACTCAAGCAATACCAAATTATGCAACACAGAGTACAAGAAACTGACGCTGTTGCCACTTCTGCACTGCCAACTGTTAAACATGTTCTTTCAGTAATTGAGAAGGAAGGACCATCCGATGTCGGACAGCAGAGTCAATACCAGGGTGTTCCTGTTAGCAATGTTGAGCAGAGCAAGGCGGCAATCAGTGGTTTGGTACGCTGTAATGTCCACGCCATAAATGAATCTCTTGCAAACCGCTATGGTAGCCTCGCTGATGGCACCAAAGCTGAATTGTCTAAAACACAAGAAGCAGATGAACTTGCCCATGCTGAGGTAAAGGTGTTGAACACACGTGTGTGGATGAAAGATGCCACGAAATAAAGTCTTACTATTCAGCTCAATCCTATTAGTAAAGTGGTTAATGCATTTAACGAACTTCAGCCACTAAGGCTGACAAATGAGAAGCAATTGAAAGAACAGTATGTTATGTTAGTCCAGTGGGCAACAACATACTTTGCAGTTGAAGTGATCAATCCTATGGAGCTGTGGCCGCGATTAAGAAAAGTAAAGCAAGATGAGGCAAAGGAGGTGTGGGTTCTTATTGAGCTGTGTCGCTGTTGCCCATACGGCAATGCAGTGTGCGAGTCCTTCATCTCGTACATGTGAGTGGTCAAAACTGACTGGCGAAACAGGGTAAATGAGTCTGATTTGTCCGATCTACTGCGCATCAAAGTGACAGGCCCCCCACCGTCACCGTGATGATCCTTTTGACTGCGGAATGAATTCTAAAAATCTCTTGATCAGTTCACAACAGACATTGGCTCTCTTTCTCCGGATTTAGAAGATGCAGACGGCGATAAATGGAACAACGCCATATCGCATTACTTTGACAAGATAAAAACAACTCAAGACACTTAAGCTAAACAGATAACCGAACGCCGTCCCAATCTAGCTCGTGAAATCAAGGAGCGTGAAATGGAAGGTGAACATAAATGAAGCAAATAATTTGAAGAACAAAACAGCCAGCATCGTGAAGAAATAAATAAGATACTGCACAAATTCAAAACACCTTCGGAAGAAAATGAGCCTGCCAGTGAAACTGCCTCCACTTAGCATTCCTACATTTGATGGCCATCCTACAAAATGGAAGTCGTATTGGCAGCAATTTGAAGCTACAATCCACAACTTGAAAAAGCTAGATGACCAATTACGGATGCAATATTTACTGAAATCGCTCACCACTAAAAAGGCCGAAGATGCTATTGAAGGAATTGATGCAGTAGCTGAGGCATACCCAGAAGCTGTTGCAGCCCTAAAGAATTGCTTTCATAGACCCCAAGTCATCCACCGTGCACACGTGAGAGCAATACTTAGTATTAAGCCAATGAAAGATTGTTCAAGTGGAGAACTGAAAAAGCTACACACTCCCTCACCCCTCCTGAGAATGGCATTCATATCTTTGATAAACGTGCCTTAATTATTATCATAAATGCCCTAGTGTTTAGCAAATTATTCTATTGCTCTTGTGTTTGGAGCAATGCTACTCAAGCTAATCTGGATAAGCTCCAAGCAGTACAGAATTTCGCTTGCCACATCTTGCACAGCGCTAAAAAATTCGATCACATAACTCCTTTGCTAAAAGGACCCGTGGGGACAAGTTACCTCTAACGCCAACTGACGAGTTAGTTGTACAAGACTTTGACCAAAGCCATAAGAGTGATGAAACTGGCCGCTTTGTAGTCAAGCTCATATTCTAGCCACAGGGTCCCCCCCTGGGAGAATCACGACCCATGGCATTACGATGCTTCCTATCCCTTTAACGTCATCTTCGGGGCTTTGATCAATTCAAGATTATTCAAAGGTCATGGATGAGTACTTCACATTGGGCCATGCAGAAAGAGTTCCAGATGCTGATCTCAACAAACCTGCCCAAGATTCATTTTACTCAGCCCATCATGCTGTCTACAAGGAGTAAGCCTCGACCCCCCTTCTCTCTTAATGATCAGCTCCTTGTAGGACTGACTGTCCATGCTCCACTTAATGATGTCCTCATTTGATTCCGAAAACATCCCTTTGTGCTCACCACTGATTTTTCAAGGATGTACCACGCCGGCACCAGAAGACAGGGACTTTCACCGGTTCTTGTGGAGAGATACAGATACTAACCCAATCATAGACTATCAAATGACAAGATTCACCTTTGGAATTGCAAGTGTTGCATTCTTAGCAACAAACTCTCTACTGAACTTGAACTTTCTTTTTGGACAATGATATCGACTTTTTGACTTGACTATGTATCTATATATATATATTTTTTATATCCAGATATTCATTATTTTTCTCATAATTATTTTTGAAAACAAATTGGTATCATATTTTTAATATTTCTCTTTATTGTAAAGTCCATTGAGACATGCTTTGGAATGGGCTATATAAGTACTAAATTTATTATTATTATTATTATTATTATTATTATTATTATTATTATTATTATTATTATTACTGTGCCTTGTAAAGGAAAATGAATCCGAGCTCCCCCTTCCTGCAAAAGCTGTTAAAGAGTCCTTCTATGTTAACGATGGCCTTCCCTCAGTGAAAACAAAGCAAGAAGCCATCTCAATTCATCATCAGCTTCAGGACCTCTTTGACAGAGGAGGATTCAAACTTCACAAATGGGACTCAAACTCGCCCGAAGTTTTGAACTCAATCTCCCCAGATATCAGAAGCACAAAGAACATTTCTGTCCTTGGAAAGTCTGACACCTTTGTCAAAACTCTTGAATGGAGTACAATTTCAATCAAGATTACTTCCGATTCTCTTCCACTGAATTATCCACTGAAGAATCACTTATTACCAAGCGTGAATTATTGTCTTATTCAGCCAAAATCTTTGACCCCCTTGGTCTCATCTCGTGCGCCACCACTGTAGCAAAGATAATCTTCCAGCGTCTCTGGGAAAGAGGCACGACATGGGATGAAGCCTCCCACCAGACATTCAGAAAGAGTGGCTAAATTGGAGAACACAGCTCCCTGAAATCTCAAACATCCGCATTCCACGCTGTTACACCCCAGTCAGCAGTGCGATTGTCATCGGTCAATTAATCGGTTTTTCGGATGCCAGCGAGAAGGCCTACTGTAGTGTTGCGTACTTAAAAAGCCTTGACATTGCCAGCGGAGTCTACACTTCCCTTGTTATGGCAAAACGTGTGTCGGACCAATCAAGAAGGTTACTTTACCTCGATTTGAACTTTGTGGAGCTCATTTGCTCTCACAACTCATGAAGCATCTCCAAGAAATCTTGGCCATCCCAACCTGCAATCTTTATGCCTTCACTAACAGTACCATTGTTCTCTATTGGTCAGCATTTCAAGACCTTCGAAGCAAACAGAATCGCAAAAATTCAAGAAAATGTTCCCCCTTAAAAATGGGCTCCTGTCATCAGCGAAGAAAACCCAGCTGATGTTGGATCGCGTGGCATTCCACCAGGAGAAGTCATTCACCACAATCTCTGGTGGAATGGTCCCAGTTGGTTGAAAGAAGATCCTTCAGACTGGCATTCCAAGATTTCTGCCCCTCCTTCATTGGAGACTCTTTACTCCTCAGGCACTGATGAAGCAAGCTTGCAGCTCAAAGAGCAAAAGGAAGTCACTCTTCTTCTTCTTCTTCCAAGTTTTGGTAATGAAAGGGTTTAAGTTGATTATGCAGGAACTCTGAATTTCAAGATCGGAACAACACGAAGACCAACCTATTTCAAGCTCTATGTAGCCATCTTTGTATGTCTAGCAACCGAATCCTGTCATATTGAATTAGTGCCGAACCTGACAGCTGAAACATTTCTTGCTGCCCTTTGCCGTTTCATTTCAAGAAGAGGGAAACCGGTTCAAATCTGGAGCGACAATGCATCCTGCCGCCATTGTGCAAACAAAGAATTAAAGGAACTTGAACAATGTCTCCAGCAAAAAAACATGCAAGAATCTATCATGAATTTCGGCTCTACACAAGGCATCCAGTGGAAATTCAGCCCACCAACAGGTCCTTACCATGGTTCCATCTGGGAAAATGGGACATTCGCCATGACAACCCCAGGGTGACCAGTCAATTAGTTGCATCCAAACAGAGATGGGACGCAGTGTTTGGAACACAGAAAACAGGAATGGAGGTGACCGAAAATCATTTAATTACTGGCAGCTTTCTTTGCCTTAAAATATTTTTAAGCTAGATGGTCAATTGCCACATATAAATATTGCTCAAAAGACCTTGATCGATTGGCTGTTCAAATTTGGGAATGGTGTATATCAAGGCACATTTGGCTTTCAGCTGTTCATGTTGCTGGACAGTTAAATACTAGTGCTGATGAAAACATTGCATGTTTTCGCACCATCATAAGTGGATGTAGAACAAACAGTCATACTACCCAGGGCTGGATTTTGATCTATTTGAAATTAATTGAATTATCCAATCAGTGGTTTTTACTCTTGGAACAGGGATCCAAAACCTGCCCAGATGTGTTTTGTAGTGCCACTCACGGCGTCTGTTGAAAGGCGCGGAGTCACAAGCCAGACAACGTGTCGCGATGAGTTGGATAGCGGTTGTTTTACTGGTCGAATAAGGCCAAAGTATCACGGAGAACCAACTTTGATTAGCATTGATTTAATCTACAATATTCGAACCTAAACTGAAACACAATGTAATCAATAAACTAATCACTGAGTGCTAAAGAAATAAAAAATAGGAATCGCATATGAAAAATAGTGGATATTCCGATCATAACTTTGATGAAACAGACGTTTTTGGGGTTGCCACTATGATATTGAAACATGGAAAAAAAATGACTTAAGATGCACAAAATCCTATAGAAGAGCTATAAAAAACAGAAACCTAAACTACAAGGAATGAAAATTACAGAAAGTCTCTCAATAATATTGAAGGAAACAAAATAGAAAACTTAAAACTGAGGTGTGACACGTGTAAAACTAAAGCAAATGAACCTACAGAAACTGCGATTTTACTAAGTCAAAATACTACACTATAACCTTTCTTTAAGGACTAACATAAACGTTTCACTTACACATCGGTTCCTGCTTGCGCTGCACAGTCAAAGGTAACTTTCTGCTAAATTATTATAAGCGCTGACAAGCTCCACACTACACACACGCAGGGTAACTAAAAACTAAGCTAGGACAATTAAAGTCCACAAGAAGTGTAGAACTCAAAGGTGTTAAACTAATGACGTAAAGGGTGAAAGGAAGCTTAAATAGTGAATTGAAAAGGAATCAAATTTAACAGTTAAACTGAAAAGGAAAGCCTTCAATATAGTTTTCATTACATGTTTACCATCAACTGGAGCAGTTACAATTTTTATTTCTTTCTGCCTTTTGGCCTCTTTCCAAGATGCCCACAAAAAATAAATTACTCAAGACCAAAGCACAGAGTACAATGATTACTCCACTTTGGCAAACTCAGATGTTGTTCCCAAGTCTCCAACAACATCTATGCGACCAACTTTGGATTCTGATCCTCACCCAGAACTTGTTAAGCACTACCTGATGGTACATGTATGCCCTGTGTCAGGGTATCCTTCTGTCACTACCACTTTCTCTTCTGATATGCTCAGCATTATGGGATAATTATGCATAACTTCCTCCATCCTACTGGCCAGCAGTCATGTTTCAAGTGCACCTAACCCGTAAATTTCTTTGGTTGCCGTCATAAAATTCTTTTTTTGCTGATCATGTGGGTGAAAACAATATTGTTATTTCCTCAATTTTCTGTGAATTTTCAAAATTCTGAAAATACATGCCACTTTCGTTCTCTGGTTGTCATGCTGTCCTCTTGGGTTAATATTACTACTTATTTGCATTTGAATACATTCTTTTCAACGTGACTGCTGGCCAGTAGGATGGACAAAGTATGCACAATTATCCAACAATGCTCTGCTTTGTCTGCAATTATTGTCCTGGTGGGTGGAGAGTGTTTTGGCAGTAATAAATTGCAACAATTTATGAAAGGTGTTTCTGAATGACAACCTACACTTACATACACTAAGATATGGGATGTTGGAGTTGTTTGAAACATTTATCTACAATCATAGACTAAACTGTTGGGAAGGATAGGACTTATGACATCTTCTTTGATTCTCTCCCCAGCCCCATGATTCAATTTTGTGCAGGGTTTTAGTGGGAAATTGTTGTGTTACCTTCCAACATTGAATAGGGGAAGGGGGCCTATGTAAGAAAAGGAGAAACTATTTCTCTTGTGCCTTAACAGCAGCAGGTTGAAATAAGCCCGGGTGTGGTTCATTTACTGTAAAAACTCCTGTATAGGCCGCACGCGCAGATAAGCAGCACCCCCTAATTTCAAGCATGATTTTTAACCCCTGAATAGTCCAGTTTTGATGTATACAAATTCAGTCCTAAACAAAAGGCATCATCTTGAGGCTCTGGGGAATAAACTCGTGCAAATGTCTATATTCATTCCCCAGAGCCTCGAGGATGCCTTTTGTTTAGGACTGAACTTAAATATATTGAATTTGGTCTGTTGGTTTGTGCCAGTGAATATAATATTGGTGCATCAACACTTTAAAGTCTCATGGAATCTCCGCCTTCTGGTGATCCGATAGCACTGGAAAATTGAACGAGACAAATGGCGAGAGACCACATGCACTCCACTAGCACACCCACCCTAGTTCTTGGTGTTTGGTGGTGATATGGACATTTAAAATGGTTTTTCTTTTTGGCTCTGTCTCCAACACTTTTGATGCACCCAATACATGCAAACACTGTGCTATATCATGTGATCTGTTGCCTTTGTCATCCTGTGACAGAACCTCAATTAAACTTCATTGTTACTTACAGGTAAGTCTCGTTTAATTTTCCAGCTAGACTTAATTTATGACATCTTTACTTTATGATCTTTACTTTAAGTATACATGTAGGCATGATTACACATACCTTCCACCAAATCCAACAGTGCCATCACACTGCTGTTCCTCACACACTGAACAGCCAGACTCTATTGCATCTACTGCACTACCTTTTCCACTTGAAATTACTTGCCACGCTGAATACATTCAAATGTAAAAATAAGACCTTAAGTAAAAATTAAAAACTCCTCTGTGCCATCTTGTCCAAAAACAACCTACATTTTTTAAACAAAAACCATATCACTAGTGGTAATGAAAAATTGTATAAAAAGACCAAGAATAAAAGATATTGTGAATTGGTCTGTGATTTTGAAATGGCAATTCTTTTCTCAGATGTACAGGAACCACATCAACAATCTGGTGAATCAGTCCAATGATCTGATCCACATATTTCCAAATATTTCCCGAGAATTTAGTCTTTATAACTGTTGACAAGCCAGAAATCGAAAAATGGCTCAATTCACGTCCAATCTGGAAAATAACCGGGGGCAATTTAGAGTGAGATTTTGAAGGTGTGCACACACAAAGCATGTTTCGAGCGCCGAAGGCACTCCAAAGTAGGGGGCATGGTCCCCCAGAGAATTGTTAATTTTTGAATTTAGGGTCTCCGAAATGCAATTTCCGACTATTTTCGAAGGACATTTCAATAAATAAATGCGAAAAAATGCAGTAATTAGTTGTTTAATTTACCCATCTGTCGAGTTTTCTCTGCAGCAAGCTACAACACAAACAGGGGGTTTACAGTACAAGCAAAGGGCAAGACTTCGCAAACCCTGTTATAACATCATCGTCATCATTATCATAATCATCATTACATATCCTTAAAAAATAACCCGCAAATGGGGGACTGGTGACACTGAAGACTGACACTGCATGGGCCGGCTTAGGGTAGAGTTTTGCTTTCGTCCACTATTATGTTTCTTGCTGTTAAGGCCTGGCTAAATGGGTTCACTGAACATGTTAAAGTACCTTCATCCAACATTGTTGAATCGAACATGTTGCACTCGTTTGGCCACCATGTTGTATAATGTTGGAAGTTGTTGAACAAAGTTTGATTTCCATCAAACATCGTCTTCAACATCATCCAACATTTCTTTTGTTCTAAGGTGTGAACAACAGTGTTGCATTCGTTCGGCTATCACATTCAACACTATTACACGCGCATGTGCGCTGCGGCTAACAGAATCCAAGGTGATGGTTTATTCGTTGCATCTGTTTCGCATGTTGCCACGTCAGTTCAATCTACGGAATGGTGAACGAGCAAAGTCTTGAATGTCTGAGCAACGAAAGCTTAAGTAATCCCTTTTCGAACAGATAGCCCCTCTTGTGTTCAAAGATCTCAGGGGCATGCCGCCAATGTGTCTGCAGGATCTTTTGCAAGTCAAGACTCCGGGACGCTACTCCCTACGCAGTGACACCTGGGTCTTCTCAAGGTTCCTTACACCTGCATGGTGCAAGACCTTTGGAGACCGGGCATTTGCTGTTAAAGTTCCCAGATTCTGGAACAGCCATCCTCTTGCTATCACAGAGGGTGACTCTATTGATAATTTTAAAAGGAACTTCAAAACACCAACATGGCGAGAGTTTGTTTTCTGAGGATTCCCGGGAAGATTTTTGTTCCAGACCCTTGAGTGCAAAATTCTAGATCCAACATGTTGCATTCGTTTGGTCATATCTTTCAACACTTTTCAACAGCGTCCAACAATGTTGGATGATGTTGGATCCGTTTGGCCAGGCCTGTATGGGTTGACGAAAAGATACTGGAAATACTCACACATAGACACCACTTTAATTCAAAATTTAAAAAACTTGGCCCGCTTTTATGATGACTAAAAAAATTAATGCCTCCATGGAATAAGGATTCCCAGATTTGAGCTGTACGCACAGGCGTTCACGCGTATATGGACGCTACGCCCCTGATAACCACACAGGAAGGAAGTTACCCACAATGGAAATAACGTTAGGCTTTTTAACTGAGATTTTTATACAAATCCTTACATTTTTGTTGGCCATGCTCACACTGCGCTTCAGGCACCTGTGGTAGGAGTGGAGATAACACTTTTTTGGGGGGTGGGGAGAGGGGAATTAAAAGGACAAGGTCTTGCAAGTGTCTTCAATAGTTTTCAATGAGTCTTCTCTTTTCGAGGACCTCTCATTGACCAACTGACTGAACTACCTTTCCAGAACACAGCACTGGCAGAAAAGCAGGACAATTATCACCTGAACCTACTTTAATGCCTTAGGTTCTATGTGTATACCAAAATATAGCCAGTCGAAGAGGATCTGATATGGTAATTGCAAGTTGAGGATTATTGGGAGCACTTATAATTTTTTTCCAAGTATCCACAAGACAACATTGCACTAGTTGAATCTAATCCATATTGTTAGTGATTTAGTATATATATTTTATGTAACAACACACAGATAACTGGCAAACTCACATGCACACATGAAAGATGCCTTCCTACATAGATCATAATTATAGAGTATGTCAGGGTCTGAAAGTTGACAGATTCAAAAACATCTAATCTTCAGGCTGAGTCCTGAGTTATGATCCACCTAATGGTGACACTCTAATCACTGCCAATCCATTCACAAAAGCAGAGATGGATACCTTTACATTTAAAAAAGAAACCCATGGTGAAGTCTGTGTATCAGTGTCTGTTCCTCTGAGTTAAACTGATGTGAAACTATCTTCCTGTCTGGAAAAGGATAGTGCTCATGTTACTTCCAAGGACTGCAGTCTTCGGTTTTTGACAGCCTTTGAGAGAGCAAAGCTAGTACAACAAAGAACTCTGCCAGCAGTGGATCACTGGCTGTCTGTGGTACAAGAACTCAATACTCTTGGGAGGACATACCTTTTCCCTGTGTAATCCGAAGGTGATATACTAGATGTCACAATGATAAACCACCTGTATCTAAATCAGTTTGCTATTGCAGAACAGGAAAAACTGAACATGCTATTCATTGAACTTAACCTGGACTGCATACCTACAATATATCAACCCTTTGACTCCCATTAAACCAGCTGAAACCGGCCAGACCAGAGGATTTTACTCTGTCTAATGCCAGACAATTTCACTCATCAATGGGGAACCCCTGGGAGTCCATGGGTTAATGTAGCTTTTGTCTATAATAAAGGTTATTTGTTACTAATATAGCATTATATTGTTATCAGCTCAAAGAGTAAAGCGCTTAATTATTTATCTTTCCTCTTCTCTCGCTTCAATGAGTTGTGTGCATTGTTCTTCATTTCTCATCCTACCGCTTTTTCAAATGAATGCAACTGGACTATTGGCATGAGTTAAACTACTTTGCATTGCATGTGGCAGGTTAGGTGGGGCCCCTTATCTAAATGTTAGCATCTTAGGTGTGGGCTTCCACCACATGTTTCATGCACATCCTAAGAGCAGTTGTCACTTTTAACCACATGTCAATGGATACATCACTGCGACAATTACATGTGTACCCCACGGAACTTTTGCTCATGGCATGCTGCTGCTGTCCTTTTTGGATGTGAGGCACCCTTTCTTGTGCTAAGGTGTACCTGCTATTGTCACATTTATTGCCAAAGATGAAGCTGTGAAGCCGCCTTCAGCATACATGTCCAATATACCCAAACGGATATGATTCGTCTCGTCAAACCAATGGTCCATTGGTACAAATGGTAGGATTGGTACTGATAGAAAATGATGTCATTCCAATGATTTTATTGGTGAAGAACAAGTTCGCTTAAATTACACCAAGTAAAAACGTGCTAATTAATTATGAATATTCCTCTTTCTATAAGCCAACCACACAAAACACGTTCGCTTTAACCAAAAGAACCATTGGAATCATCACTAACACCAACAAAGTCTATTTGTGAGTACTGGACAACCCTCGCCTTCAGAAAAGAATCATACTGAGAGATACCAATGGCTTCATGATAAGATGTCTCTTTTTACGCTTCCAGTTACCAATCAGTAATTGCCCTACTCCTGCAATCCATGGTTCCTGTATGCTGGTCTTTCATAGTTTGTGTGCTGTCAACTATTCCAACTGTGGGTGCTTTGCAAGATAAACTTATTGTTTGATTTGGAGTATTACTAGTTGTCTTACTTGAGGATGTTATTTGTGTTGTTGCTTTACAGTATGTTTCATTGGATGAATTGTAATTTTATTCTTGATTTTTATTACATGCTTCCCCCAGCCTGTCACAATTTATTGCACATTTCCGATACAGTCCAGCAGCATCTGAGGTCTGGCAGTTTATATCTACCACAACAACAAAAAAATGCTTATGCTGTATTTACCAAAGAATGTCTATTTTTGAACTCTCTGCAATGGAGTACATGTAGTTATGAATTGGAGTTTCGTTTTGTTGTATGAGGTTACTTGCGTGTGGTTTTGCACCTGGCTAGTTCTCTAGTTATAGGGCTCTAGTCTATTGCCTAATTTCATATTGTGAGGGACTGGGGTGGATCAGGATTTTCTCTGACAAGGAAAACAAACATGGCCCACAACATGGCGTCTGCTCCTCCCCTCTCTCCAATTTCAAACAGTTCACAAGGTTGTTGTAAAGCTGCATCAATATATGTTTGAATTTATCAAGAATATGGTTTTTAACCGGACAAAAGGAGTCTTTAGATTCTAAAGCATCAGCAAAATGTTGCCACAAGTTCCAGCTGAAGACATCTGGAACCAAAGGAGAACTACTGAAATGGTTACTGCCTTTTAAGGTAAGTTAACCCTTTGACGCATAAACCGGCCTAACGCCAGACAATTTTACTTGTCAATGGGGAACCCCCAGAAGTCAATGGTTTAATCACTCACTGAAAAAACCATTAAGCACACTTTGCAGAAGCTGGACATTTGCTTACACATTTTATTGATAGAGTAACTGACTGTTCCATTGCAGGATAAGGTCCTGTTTGATGAAAGAGTGAAGATGATTGGTAAAGAATTAAAATTCAAGACTTCATAATCAAGAGAAACATTCCACCAACCATGGCTGGATGGAAATTTGATACTTCCTTATTTCCTAGGGTTGCACAGCCTACCATTGAAACCTACTAATCTGCAGAGGCAGGGAAGATAGGGACTATACAGGAAGGACCTTCGAATGTCAGAAGTAACTTGCACAGTCATGGTACAGTTTCTTGGAAACACTCCAAAGAAGGCATACTGTGAGGGTGCAGTTGGCAAGTGTGGTCTATGTTGTCACAGTATTCTAGTTCTACTCCAGTTGAAGCATTTTGCTCAGCATGGCAGGTTAGTGCTAGAGTTAACATATACCCAAAAAACTCCAAAAGTGGCACCAGCCTAGTAAAGCAAAGAATACTGACTCTAGTTCCATCAAGGCTACTTCTCATACATTTATCTGTCTCAAGAACTTCAGGAATGCCAAATTTGCCAGGAAACTGGCCGTACCAAGGAGGTTAAAATAGAAAGAGATGACATCTCTGAAAGTCCCAAATGTTGACAAAAGTGACTGGTTTTCAAGGAATGTTTCTAAGTTGAAAAGAGAAGTGGAAGATGGATAAACAACTGGTAAAAACAACTTCCTACATATTACAATTGCACCTTTCATACAAACATGCTTACCTTTCTAGAATTATACATTAGAATCATAACTATGCAAAGCATTCTCCAGTGTACGACAAAAAGATCTGTTCTGCTCGATTTACTGGAGAGGCTGATGATATTTGGCATTCTCTTCAGATTCCATCAAAGGACAATGAAAGCTTCTCTTCTGAATCAATCACCAAATCAGTTGGTTCATCATGTAATGACAGTGGTGTTTCAACAAAAGAAACTGATGACCTTTTAAACTTGATCTCTCAGTCAACTGGAGACATTGTAACTCTTAAGCTCCCCAAATATGACCATGTGAAAGTTTCACAAGTAATTATGCTGACATTGTTCAAGGAACCAAAGTGGTTTGCACTGTGCTGCAGGCCGGTAATTACTGCCAGTGAATTGCCATACTAACTGGAGGTTAGATCTTAGTTTTGCATCCACAAAGATTTCGATGAGATTACGTTTTCACCAAAGAAGTTCAGAAAAATTCACAGGGGC
>OX421450.1:24018766-24031266 GCA_949126865.1 Montipora capitata | reverse complement strand
TCCAGTCATTTCTTAAACTTAAGTAAAATTTAACAAAACTGAAGGTTGAAAATTTAATAAAACAATATTATTATTTTATTCGCCCTTGTTGGTATATGAGATTGGTAATAGCCAACTCAGTGCTATGAACCTTACAGCACATTGGTATCCTGCAACACACCTTAACAAAAAGGTAGGAAAGGGGTGGGGGTTATTAGTGCTATCTTACTGCCCACAGTAAGAAATGAGAAAGCTAGAATTGCATTATCCGAGGTTCAAAATATAATAATGACTAAAATTGTGGAGGCCAGGTATATTAATTCACCCATTCACACATAAATTCCACCCCCCAATCTTACTGCCATGCTCAAACATGTGAATCCAAGGAAAGCAACAAGTGTTGATGGTGTGACTGTGTGGCTCCTTAAAATGGTTAATGGTTTCACAAGGAATTGGCACCAGTTGTACATGATATTATTATCTGTGCCAGTACATAGTACAGTCCAAGTATCCTACCAGTTACAAGAATGCTCTAGTCAGCCCAGTACCCAAGGTTGATAATCTGATGCACGACCGATATAAACAACGACTTAAGGCAGATTTCTTCATGACTTGGCGCCCAATATGGTGGCCACGAGGATTTGGGCTCCTCTTTTATTAGCTATTTTAATCAACTTTAAGCTTCAATTTTACAGCTACATATTCTTGAATGAAGACTTTACTCTCTCAAATCCATTCTGAGAGGAAACGGTCCGCTTGGTAGCGACGACTTTGGAATCTCACTGTCAGGTCGTAAGTTTTACTCAACAAGGGCTCGCCGCCATGGCAGAATTCGATGGCCTATTACGAAATGGGTTAAGCATGGTTATCTACTGCTTGCGGAGACGGATTATTCCTTGTTATCGATAGATATTACAGTTTATATGGATGTGGAGAGGAACCCTGGCCCTATTTCTTCTGAGGAGAGCTATGATTTACGAAAGCAAACCCAGACTAACACAAGCAAGACTCTAGTTTATGGCAGAAACTATCTACTCGGTTTGAGAAAGAATGCTGGTAAACCATCGAGCACTGTCTTTGAGACGCTTAAGAAACTACACCTGCTCAGGTTTCGTGGTTGTCGTGGGGGTTCGAGGAAAGATGTTCAGCAAGTGGAGGAGAGAACTGTTCAGGATATTTCTGTCGTCATTGGACGAAGAGTGGAAAGAGGTGGATTTCTAGTTAAACATCGCCATTTGGAAAATTTGCATATTTCAACTCGTATTTCTAATGAAAGGCTTTCAATAGTCGATAAGAGAGGAATTAATTTGCATAATCTTTGTCCACTTAAGCGGATCCATGACAACAAACAAGACAAATCGCCTTATTCACCAGCTAGCGAGGTGGAATTATTACATTTAAACATCAGGTCTCTCAAAGACCGCACACATCTACTAGAGCTGCGGGAACTCGCCTCGGAACGGAAAAGCAGCATTATCACAATCTCGGAAACTTGGCTCAACACATCGGTAACCTCTGCGGAGATACAAATCAACGGCTACAAGCTTCACAGACTCGACCGGCTTCATAAGAGAGGAGGTGGTGTTTGCGCATATATCCACAAGGATCTCAAATCATCCGTTATAAAAGACCTTTCATCCATTTCTGACCAAAATTTCCATCAACTGTGGCTTAATGTCCAATACAAGAAATTAAAATCTGTTTTCATCTGCGTGACTTACCAACCAGACGACTCTCCCCTGAGTTCGTTTGAGGAAGTTCTCAAACCAAACTACATCCAAGCATTGACTCTAAATACCTGTAAACCAATCATCATTCTGGGTGACTTAAGTTGCAATGGCCTTGAAAAATCCTGTTCAAAGTTCAAAGCCCTGGAGAAATTTTGTTCTGAAATGAATTTGAAACAACTTATCTCAACACCTACCCGGATAACGCCACACACTCAAACGTTGCTCGACGTCATCTTGGTATCCCCCAACTGCTCCGTTAGTAACAGCAGCATAATACAGGTCAACGTACCTTTGATTATAGAGGCGCAAAAATTTGGAACAACCTGAACGCTGATGTCAGAGAAAACACAACCCTTCGTAGCTTCAAAAAGACTTTGAAAAGCCAATTGTTGAACTCGTTTCTTAAGGACTCCAGCATATCTTAGGGACTTTTATACCATTATTATAAAATTCATCATAATTTTAATATCAGTCATTTTATTTTATATCAGTCATTTTATCAAACATTTTTGTAAACAGTATCTGAAAAACCATGATTGAAGATCCTATTAAAGTATTGAAGTAGTTAAATATGTTTTGCCACAAGTCGCCAAGGTGCTGGAGAGGATCCAACTTAAGCTTAACCTAAAGGATCTAAAGCTAAATACATCTCAACACGCTTTTACGGAGCACAGATCTACTATCATGGTTCGCACAATCTTGAAAAGGTCTTGAATTTTAGTACCCGTCTTGAAAAGTCCTTGAATTCATTTGAGGTCCTTGAAAAGTACTTGATTTCTTTATTAGGTCTTGAAAAGTCCTTGAAATTCACAAATTTGTTTATGCCACATCATTTTCTGAGAAATTAAATTATTTTGCCAACGAAAATTTGGCCATTTATGACTAATAACAAGCCATAAGGGATTACGGTAAGACAATTATGGGAAATAAACGCAAAGGCGTACATGAAACAAAACTGCATCTTCACCTCAATTTCATGCACATTGCACCAAGCTGTGGGTTGTCCGCCATGTGTTTTGCACCGTGTAAATAGTTTGGTTTCTCTCTTCGTTTTCAATTTAAATGGTTAAGCAATCCAAACTGTAGCTGGGTAAAAGAATTTAAAGGCGACAAACGCAAGGCTATGTGTTGTGTTTTCAAAAAGGTGATCAACATTGAACGCATGGGAGAAAGCACTCAAAAGTCTCACATGATTGGCGATAAACATAAAATGAACACTTGTACAACTTCAAGTTTAACTCAGTCTGCGCTGGTCGGTACATTTTTACCCAAAGAAGTTACTTCAAGTTGTGATCTAAGGTCAGAATCGGGTTTCAGTCGTACGGAAGCGAATAACGCTCAGAAAGGCAGCCAAATTTAAGGCAATTTAGAAGGCTGCTAAAACATCATCATCATCTTAGTAACATTTTTATGAACAATATGATTTTTCTATCTTCAAATACTATTTCTATACCCAGATGCAACTTCAAGTCATGGCCAGTGACTGTTGTCCTTTTAAAAAGTGTTATTACAAAATATTACAGTATAAAATAATATGACCAACCGTGGCTGGTCTATTTAAAATTTGCAAATGACTCCATTGAGTGGGACCAATAATGTCAGTTTATTGAATAAATTTTAGTCCTTGAAAACTGTAATTTGTCCTTGAAAAGTCCTTGAATTTCGTTTGTCTTAAGGTGTACGAACCATGTACTATGACTGCGCTTGCCAGCATTACACAAGACTGGTATAACACCACAGATTCTGGTAGCCCATATAATGGCGTGCAGGTGGTCTTTGTAGACTTCTGAAAAGCTTTCTATCTAGTTGACCATGGTGTTCTGTTGACTAAACTTGCTGGCATGGGCATCTCCAAGAGCTTTTGGAAATGGACACAAAGCTACTTATCAGGCAGAACACAGCAGGTTAAGCTCCTGGGAGTCCTCTCCAGACATGGCAAAGTGATTGCTGGTGTGCCCCAGGGTGGTGTCATTTCTCCTACTCTTTTTAATTTGCACATTAATGATATTGAGGAGTGCATCCCCAGTGAATTACCTGTATCCACCTGCAAGTATGCTGATGACTGCACCCTATACAAATTAGTCTCTATATATAAGGACTCTGTTAGTCAAATGCAGGGTGCTGTGACTCACTTGAAAAATTGGGCTGTACAGAATAAAATGGAGCTGAATGCTAAGAAGACAAAAGATATGTGCATCACCTTCAAGAAGTCCTGTCCAACTGTGCCTCCTATTAGTATCGGGCCTTACATGTATATACTGAACTGGAGAGGGTTTCAGAGTTTAAACTACTGGGTGTATACCTGGTATGTACAGAACGATATCAAGTGGAATACACGTCTCAAGTATTGTCAGGAAAGCGTGCAAATGGATCCACTATCTTAGGGTCTTCAGAAAAGCCCATCTCCCCAGGGACATTGGTCTAACAACTTACATTGCTAAGATTAGACCTGTCTTAGAATATGCCTCGCCTGTTTGGGGAGGGTTGCCCATTTACCTTGAAGAAGAGCTACAAAGAGTGCAGAATACTGTAGATGTCTAAATGTCATAGGACTCCCTAAGGATACTGTTGAGTCACTTGTAACTTGGCGTCAGAATTTGTCAAGGAAAGAATTTAAGCATATCCTAGAATCTGAAGCGCATCCTTGTAAACATTTTCTAGATCAGGCGGTGGATCATGGCCATCTCTTCTCAGTGCACTTCAGAATACCTGTATCACACACTGTTAGGCACAAACATCGTTTATTCCTAGAGGTGCTGAACTTAATTTAACCTAACTTAACTTAATTTGTTATGTACATAATTATGTATATATATTGGCAGTGTTTTGATATTTTACTGTAATATTACCGTATTTCTTATCGCCAAAGGTAATAAATACATGTAAAGGTATTATTACATGTAAGATTTATCCATCAGTTTCATTTTAATGCCTCAGAAAGCTTTTCATCTTTTTTTGACTTCTTTGGGGTTGCCTGTATACGTACATGTTCAGTGCACTTACCTTATCTACATTGCTGCACATGTAAACAGTAATCTCATTTGCTAAATACACCTTGACCTAGGAAACACTGATACATATGTAACTCTCTTTTGTCTGCAACAGAACTGGAAAGAACAACTTTAGTATTTTAGTAGTGTATTAGTTTTCCTTTTTGGCAACAAGTCTGATGGAGCAGGAGAGGTCTTATAAAGTTGAATAGTTGATCATTCTCCAGTTCTTGACTTGTGCCTCAATTTTTTTTGTTTGTTAATTCCACCCGAAACCCCCCATCTCACACTATACTAGAAACTTTTCGCTTTAAAGTACCAGCATTCAGAAAAAACAAACTAATGGAAATTAACAGGAAATTACATTTTGTAGCATACATGGACCATTTACACTAAATATCCTGTCATATGGTGGCGGGCTCTCTTGCTGGCATTATCTGTTGAAGACATTTTTAATCCTCTCTAACATACTACTGAAGTAATGTGCTCTGAAACAGTGTGTGAATGCCTGTACCCAAGAAAGACCCTTACACAGAGAAATACAATGTACACTCAGACACGTCAAACACATTGTTGATACAGTCAACTCTCTCTTAACGGACACCTCTATAAGACGGACATCTGGTGGTGGTCCCGGCCGTTTCTTAGTCATTTTACTATAGCCAAACTCTCTATAAGATGGACAACGGACACTTTGAAATCGTCAACGGACACTTGTGAGGTGCTGAATGTGACAGCAAATTACAATTTAGGGAAGAAAAATTCTTGTACGTGACTCTTTTTAACACCAGACGTTTAATTGACAGCTCTTATCTTGTCACCGGAATACTACATACAGTACAAGTTGAAATTAAATCAGTCATTGTCCCATTCAAAAAATAACTTGGAGGTGACAACCGAATTGTATTGTAATCTAAAACAGGTACATAGGTTTCGTTCAAGTAAATAAATTAAAACAAACTTTAAACAGACGCATATTCACTGTGCACTGGATCATCATTATTATCTCAAAATTCCTGGGGTCATGTTACGTCAACTCTCTACAAGCCAGACACCTCTCTAAGACGGACAGCTGAGGCTGGTCCCAATGGTGTCCGTCTTAGAGAGAGTTGACTGTATATCATGTGTATTTTGTGCACCCTTCGACCAATATATTGGTTGACATATCAACCGATACTCGGCCAATATAACGACCGAAATAATTATGTCGATCGACATATCAGCCGACACTCGCCCGATATGTTGACCATTCACTGTCGGTGGAATATCGGTCAACTGTCTTATAATATAATTCAAAAGCTTTAATAGACTGTCATTGTCAGATATATAAGTTATAAGCATTTCATCCTTTTTTGGTCAACCTCAAAAATTTCTGACAGCTTTATGTTCGGATCATGTGCCGCAAATTCAATCGTTGTGAAGCAAGACACCCAAGTGAAATACTGCCAAATACACAAAAGATGGCCTCCTCCCATCTGGCCTTGTAGCTCAGTCGTTAGAGCAACAGCGATCTAATCCGGAGGTCGTGGGTTCGATGGTATGCTGATTCTCACCCAAATGGATGCTTTAAACGACTTCTACAAGACATTGCCGAACAATATCGTCTTTTAAATAAGAATTTCAAAAGCTGAATCATTTCCAATGGCCGCGTTTAGCTGTCTTATTTGGATTTTTTCATTGTTTTTAAGCCTAAAACCAACAAAAAAATCCAACAGGCAAATGTGACAGCAGAACGTTTACATGTATGTTGCAAATGGATACACCCTTTCTATAATGCAGATCAAGACATACACCTAATTGCAATAACGTTGTCTTAGAAAATTAAAAAAAGGAAAAAGCCAACTGAATAGGAATTAATTAGGCTAAATTAATAAGGAATGGGACGGAAAACGTGAATAATTCTGGAAACGATGCTTACATGTAAAGGCTACCACGACTGCCCGCCTTCGCCGTCAGTGTCTGTGAAAATTTTATTATTAAGAAGAAAAGGTGAGATCCAGCTCTAAAGGTAACTGACGATGGCAGCGACCGATTAGGACATTTGCAATGTGAACTGGTGTCTGTGCTTGCATGTTTCCCAGTTTTTAGTGTGAATTTAAATCACTTCAACAATAAAGATTCTAATTTAAATTTAATTGAAACTGGATGCCAAACAAAATCGAAGTAATCACGTCAATTGAGTTCGATTCAGTTTGGTAATTGAATGCACCATTTCGAACTCACCGAAAAGTTCCAATTCGATTATGTTCGATTACTGAACCAATCGAACAACAATCCGACCAATTGCGTTCTATTGAGTTCGATTGATTTTAAATCAGTTCTAATAAAGATTTTAGTTCATTCCGGATTTTTGTTGTCAAACTGCTTCAAATACATACTTGAGGGAAATCTTTTCGATTCAATTGAAACTAGATGTGTTTTGTCTTTCTGCCAATCAAAATCGAAGTAATCGCGGCGATTGAGTTGCATTGGTTCGAATGAGTTCAGTATTCGAACGCCGAGTTCAATTAATCAAACTCACCGAAAAGTTCCAGCTCGATTAAATACGTCAATGACATACACATATACACGCATACATACATACATTTATTGAAGCTCCCCCATAGGGGTTTTTCAGCCACAATGTAAAAAATAATCAAGAATAAAACTCAACATGGAAAATCAACATGGACAATCCGGTCGATTGATCTTTGGTTCGGTTTTGTGCGATTGACTAAAACGGATTTATATAAAAAAGCCTCTGAGAAGCGGCGGGTAGATCAGGGATATCTGCGCTGCTCGGCAGAAGTTTCTAATCTCGGTTAAATTACGTCTGCGATGCAAGCTACAGTCACCAAAATGCAAGTAGCAGTGAAGTATCGGCGGAATGTCGGTAGCCTATCGGTCGATATGTCGACCGATATATCAGTCGAGGGGTGCACAAAATATGCATGATCCTCAACTTATCCCATGGGGCCCTTGGATGATTAGTTTACACAAGCAACGTAAATTGGTTTAACTGAACATTAATTTGTTTTCTTTTTAGATGATAGTGTCTTGTGGGTTGAATGTTGGGAAATTACTCAGGGTGCTGCACGAGGGGCTTCTGAAAGAAGATACACATGTTGCCCCTCTTATGAGTCTGGTTGGAAATGAGGTACTCATAATGTGTACTGTTTTTTTCACTTCAGTGACTGTTAGTCTATCAGAGAAACTGCAAGTGTCAGAAGCAAGAGTTAAATTGGCTTACAGTGCAACACGCCTTACCATGGCCACCTAACGAACTTTCAAAAGTTGACAACTACGTGTAATACATCAACTCAACAACCCATGCAACGGTTGCTAAGAGGGGTGACAATCGACTGTCAATCAAATTTGCACACCCTGATTGGTGTATAAGTTTTAAAAATCTTTGTTAGGTGGCCATGGTAAGGCGTGTCGCACTGTAATGTACAAAAGTCAAAGTTGTATTGCGTTGAGCCACAGAAAGCATGCGGAAAATTATTTCCCTCATTTATGTTTAGGTGTCCTGATTACAAAAAGTTGTGGACGGTTGTACATGTACGGTGACCAGAACTAAATTTTCTCACAGATGGGTTACCATAATTATTTTCTTCCCCATGGTGCTACACACTCGCGCTTTCAGCACCTGGAGCTCCGCTATTATTTATCATTTAATTAGAACGTCATATCCATGCTTGCTTGTCATTCTTATCTTAACCCTTTCACCTGTAAACCGCCATACTTAGTATTTTACTCTGTCTAACGCCAGATGATTTTCCTTGTCCAGGGGAAACCCTCAGGAGTCAATAGTCGATAGCCTGCAAGCAGGCTCTTTCTCTGCTCACAGGCTAGTTTCTCCATTATCCTTGTCACACTGGTCAATTTATACAGTCCTACATTGCCTTTTTTGTGTGGCATTTCATAATTGGCATGAAAATAATCATCTTGGACAAAGTAATAAAAGTCAAATGGATTGCCTTTTTCAGGGTTCAAATGGAATCAGTCTTTCCAATCGAGATAACATAACAGCATTTATGCTTGATCTAAGCAGACACTGTTGCTTTCACTCAGAAACCTACTCTCTTTCTGTCAGCTTGCTGGATCGTTTGCTTTCAGTTGTAAAGGTAAGGGCTCAACAAGCATTATTTTGAGATCTGATAGATCAGTTGTAGTAACTGACAAGTCATGGTAACACCTGCCAAATGCAGAGTAAAGAACCAGCAAACTCAACCGACACCGAGTCTGGGAATTGAACCTGGGCCACATTGGTGGGAGGCGAGTGCTCTCATCCCTGCACCCCACAATGTTAATGTAAACCCATTTGAAGCTGGTGCAGTCTCAGAGACGTGGTGGCCAGTCAGGTAGGGTTTCAATCAGTCAGTGGATCCAGAGGTAACTTTAAACCACTAACTGAGTCTGTTTTGCAATGTCCCTAAGTTACATGTAATTACTTACGTGGAAATACTCAGAGGTCAAAGATCTACTGTAATCCTTGTCTTTTCTGCTTTTTTTTACATGAATATCAGTCTAGTGAGCCTTAATTACATGTACATTTGTACTGTAACATAATTTATAAAAATCTTATTTCTCTTTTAAACTTGAAGGCCAATCCTAAATATCTCCCCTGTATGAGTATATGTTGTCTTTTCCTGGCTGTTAAGATGTCTGAGGAGGATGAGGTAAAGTTCCATTTATTTATTTATTTATTTATTTATTTATTTATTTATTTATTTATTTATTTATCTATTTGGCAATGAGTTGTAACTTGTCCTTTCATTTACTGTATTGCAATTTTCTGTTGTAAGACCTTAAATATTCTGAGCTGAGATTATACAGTACATGACACTATGCATGACACTAGAGGAAAAGCTGTCACCTTACCTTAATTGAGTCTCATTCTTTCATGTCCCTGGAATGTTTCAGTCAGCATTGGTATTAACAAATTAAAATGTCTTGATTCATTTTGTTTCTGTTCATGTATATTTTTTATTTCCCTGTCAGGATGTTCCAACAGCTGCGGATTTTGTTAAAGTCAGTGGCCTTCGGTTCACTTCTTCTGATTTGTTACGAATGGAGCGTGTCATACTTGATAAACTGAAATGGAATCTGAATGCCACTACACCTTTGTATTTTCTGGAAGTGGTGAGTATCAAACACAGCTGGAGAATAGTAAAACAACAGTTAAATTAATGCCTAAGTCACATATGGAGGTTGGGTGCCCAGAAACTTGAGGGGAGGGGGGCTGGAACTGCTCACCCCAAAACCAAGTAGGTAGAACCTAAGAGCCTGCCCTCCCACAACCCAGCCAGAAGCCCCGCCTGCTAAAACCCAGCCCCCATCTGGCACCCATCACACTGAAGTGGAAGAACAGTGGAGTGGAGATCCTACTGTGTACAGATAATGCGTAATGCTACAAAAAAAAGGGAGGAGGAGGGTTGGAATTCTAGCAAAGGAGGCTATGTGGAATGCCCTGTACGCTGAACGGAGTGAAACCACAATCGTGTGCAGTGACATACGCATCGACCGCAATAGACTACCACTGAATCTGTGTTCGCCAGAATGCCCTGCAATCATGCTCAAAACAGTAATGCAATTCCGGGGAATGCCAGAACGCTTATGGCCTGCCAGCAGACCATGCCATACACCCCTAAATGCCATCAATACGCCAAGCACTGGGAAAACTACATGTAGCTCCTAGTCATTAACTTTTTTTTTTAATAACAAATTTTCTTTATTCCATACACCTGAATACATAGTAAAAACAATGTTATAAAAAATAAAAGAAAAACAAAACAGTTACATTAATGCAGCATAAACTACACTGTACTTACATAAGTGGGAGAGAAGGAGCATATTACATATTATTGTGGGTTTCTGATATTATAGAAATGAACATTAAAAAGTTAATGTTTTCAATACGGTATTTAAATTTTATTTTGCCAGTGAAATCGGAGGGAAGCAATGCTTCCTCCTGAAGTTTCCTGCATGGTGTATAGATTGACTAATGAATAAGAGCGTATAATTGAATTTTTTCACTAGGGGAGAGGAGTGGTTGAAAATTCCAAATAAAAATTCCTCATTCGGATTTGTATTGTTGTTCTCATTGAACCAAGACAAGCACATTTTTATAAAACGTTGGGTAAAGTGGCATTCAAGAAATGCATGATCAATAGAGTTCTTTTCCCCGCAGTAAATACGTTCATCATCTGTTTTTATGGTGAATTAATATGTAGGAAGATCTTTCTTCGTAAAGATAATAAATTTAAAGTGGAATTATCTCATTTTGTTTTCCCAACAAATACAACGGGTCAATTTAAAGATGCTACTCCAAGTTTCTTCATTTAATTTTTTTTTCAGCTTCACATGTTTGTTAAGCTGGGTAATTGTAAGGATGATGATGATGATGGTCATTGGTGGTGGTGGTGATGATGATAATGAGCCAGGCGCATATGAAAGTCTGTTTGTGCAGCTTGACAAAGTTTGCCTTAATTGGCTGACTTGTTCAAGCCAACTTGTAACCTTTACATAGGCAAGAGAAAAACCCTGGTATTACTTTTGTCTTCCTAGCGTAGCAAGTGAACTTGCCTTACTTGTAGGTGTACCGGTAATTGGCTGGTAGCACAACAATGATTTTCGTTGAGCAGTGTGGACCATGAGACTGGGGGCAGTGCTTCAGGGAAAGACAAAACTCTCAAGTGACATTTTATGATACCCCACAGGTTAAGGAGCTAACTTTGTTGACACACTGCAGATAACAAATTTAAATCCAAGTTACAGTAAGTTTCTGGACATTGCATGAAGATGAGGCCAGAGCATTTGAGTCGGGTGAAACTGGTGGCAAGTATGAAGTTGTAAAGAATTAATTTTAGTGACTGGGTTTATTCAAGCAGCTAAGATCAATTACCATGTTAAAATAAATTTATCTCTCAGTGATCCTCTGACATATCCCAAACATTGATGGAGCATTGTGAAATCTCTGAACAGAATTAAATATTCTTCCTCTATTCCTTTACTCGTTAAAGGTGTCAATCTCATTTCTGACCCTAAAGAGAAAGGTGATATTTTTAATAATTATTTTGATATTATCTAGGGCCTTTGATAGAGTTTTAAGTAATCTTGGATTGGAGAGGACTTTGTTAAATTGGTTTGCATGTTATCTTTCCAATCGAAAACAGAGGGTGGTGGTTGAAGGAGTTTAATCTGATTGGTGTAATATTGAATCCTTGGTCTGTTGCTGCTTCTTCACATTAACGATCTACCTCGTAGATCTGGTAGTGTTAGTTCTGTGCCCAGTTGTTCAAACTATGGATAGCACTGTCTGTCAGATAAATCACTATCCAATGAATAAGTCATAGCAAAATCAATTGTGCTATCCTGTGGATAATCATTTATCCTGTCGATAGCATTATCCAACTTTTGAACAACTGGGGCCTGGACAACTGTTTTTTATTTGCAGATGGTCTTTTTTTATTGGATGAAGTTAATTTTCTTAGTTCCTGTGCCTCGAAACTCAATCATGATTTGGCAACAATTTTTCCTTGGGCCAACCAATGGTTGGTTACTATGATTGAATCTACGACGAAGTCTACGGTTTTTTCATGTAAGAAAGATAAACCGGTTCACCCTGTAGTAACCAAAGGGTTCTTTATGTTAGAAAGACATGAGTGAAGATGCAGATGTAATAATCAACTTGCTATATTATAAGCCATGTGCTCTCTACTTTACAATTGTCATATGATCTCTCGCACGATTGCATAATAATGTACTATCCCATTAAATACATGTGCAGCCTTGTAGTTGTGAATTCTGCTGCTAATGC
>OX421450.1:24008766-24013766 GCA_949126865.1 Montipora capitata | reverse complement strand
TACTTTGCTGTTCTGCGCGAAATATTGTTTGCCACCACTGCACACTTGTTGGGTGATAGCTTAGTTTTGGCATATGACAAGAGAAAAAGGTGTCCTAATACTCATGATTTTCAACTTGAAATGTTTTTTTTTTCTATTTATTTATTTATATTGAACACATAACAGAAGTTTACATGACACTTTTATTGAACACATAACAGAAGTTTACATTACACTTTAATACCAAGATACATATAAAAAGAAAAAGAAAACAAACACAACTTATCATCTGACATAAAAGCCAAAACAGGATGTAATAGCCAGGTAATATCGCATACTGACATGCACGGGAAGTGAGTGAACAATCAAAAAGGGTGAATAAAGTACCCCGGTAAATTGAATCATGTAAATTTCTCAACCTTGTATTTAAAATTAATGTTTCAAACAAAATCAGACAAAATAATCAAGCTCTCTTTTAGCTTGTCTGAATAGAAGTAATACATCGTGTATAAAAAAGTATAGTTAAACTTTCTCACAGCCCCATGCCCAGCAAGGCTTTTCTTGAACAAACCAAACACGATTTCTTTAGGTTCTGCATTAAAACTAGTATTGTTTGTGGCATTAAACCACTTGACGAGTAAAAGACAAGGTGAAGTGGCAGTCAAGAAAAGTGTGGTCTATGGAATCTGATTCCCCACAATACAAGCAGTCACTTTCACTTTAAATTCCATATCTTTTCAATTCCTTTTTGGTCACTACAATTCGGTGAACAAGTTTAAACTTAAATTCGCTTAGCTTAGTTCCTTACATGTTTTATATGACATCTTAAAAGATTCTCCCCATGAAGCACTATCAATTGGAAGTATTTTACTCCAACGCTGTAAGCCAGCTGGAGTTGACTGGTGTAGTTTAATTTCTCTAAGTTTAACTCTATGTTCTCATCTCAAGATGAGGCCCCTTGGACAAAACCCTCCACTGCCATATTATCCATCCCTTCCACTTTTTTAGATTTAAAACTTGGTAGTACTCAAGCAAATTCGATTTACAGTTATACTTGGAAAGAAATTCCTGAAAAGTAAGGTAGCGACCTGATTCATGAAACAGATTTTTAACTGAAACAACACCTTTAGAAAACCACTCCTTAAGAAAAATAGGTTTACCATCATCTATTAGAATATCCTGGTTGTTAAACAGGAGATTTTCTTTACTATAATTATAATTATAAAGAGATTTAAGTTCAGAGAAGAAAGAGTGTCCCCATAAAATTTTGGTAGACCTGCTACTAAGTATTTTGTATGGTAGTTGCACCTTAACAGAAAGCGAAGACTACCACATTTTCGAAAGAAATGTTCAGAAACAGTTTTCCAGTTGCTTTTAGTATTTTGTAACAGCCTTGGTATCCATGCTAACCTTAATGACTTCAACATTACATCAACATCTATCATTCTCAAGCCGCCTTTGTCATATTCTTGATACATAACTTTATCTCTTTTATTTTTCCAAAGAAATTTGAAGAGTCTACTTGTTACATTAGCAGGAATATCTGTAGGAACGTTAGCTATAGATGCTGTATATATCAAAGATGACAAACCAAGGGATTTTGCAATTAATACCTTGCCATATACTGTCAAAGCTCTAGAATTCCAAATGTCAAGTTTAGACTGCATTTTCTGTATTTTAAGTCTAAAGTTAAGTTGATCATTTCCTTTCTCATTATAAGATACATAAATTCCCAATATTTTAATCAGTTCTCACACCCATTTCATCTCCAGAGGTCTTGTTTTATTGTTTGACCATCTGCCAAGTCACATTGCCTTTGTTTTACCAATATTAAGCTGCAACCTTGAAAATTTACTGAAAATATTAACTTTGTTCAGAATAGCATTAACTGAGTCAAGGTCACGACGAAAGAGATTGGTGTCATCAGCCAACTGGGTCAGCTTGATTTCATTTCCGAAGATAACTATTCCTTTTATATATGTGACTTGTCAAATATTGTTAGACAAAATTTCGACAGTCAAAATAAATAAATATGGTGAAAGAGGGCATCCTTGTCTCACTCCTCTTAAAGGCTTAAACCAACTTGTCAAATATCCATTGTTCATAACTGCACTATCTATATCCTTATAAAACAATTGAATCCACTTTACAATTCCCTCACCGAAATTATACCCCTCTAAAGCTAACTGGATACAGGACCACTCAAGCGAATCAAAAGCTTTCTGAAAGTCTACCCAGATAAGAACACCTGTGCTATTTAGTTTTTTTGTTTGTTCCATAATATCACTAATCAGTCTGATGTTCTCACTGATATACCTTCCTTTAACGAATCCAGTTTGATCTGAATGAACAAGTTTGTTTAGGATTGGTTCAATTCTCTTTGCTATAGCTTTAGATGCAATTTTATAATCAACGTTCAATAATGTTATTGGTCTCCAGTTATATAGATGTGTTAATGACTCATCCCCTTTGGGTAGTAGAGTGATCACACCTCTGTGCTGAGAATTTGACACTTGTCCAATATCGTAGGCTGCATCAGTTAAGGCCTTCAACAAGATCATACCCCACCAAATCAAAGAAGTGTTTATAAAATTTTGCTGTAAATCCATCTTTGCCGAGTGATTTTTCATTTGGTAAGGTTTCTAATATTTTCTGACACTCTTCAAATGTCAGGTAACCCTCTAAAGACACCTTTTCCTTGTCTGAAAGTTTTGGCATTTCTACGTTTTGTGTAAACTTATTAAAACTTTCGTCTGGATGATCCAGTAATATTTTTGACCGATAGAGATCACTATAATATTCTTCAATCTTCGCCAAAATTTCTTTATTATCCTTAAGTTTACGGATGTGCCCTCCTCAGTTTCAATTTCATAATGGCCTTTTGGTTGTAATTCCTTTTTTCTAGGTTGAAAAAATACTTGGTAGCTTTCTCTTCATTTTCAACCCAGTTACACTTAGCTCTAAATATGGTCACTTTACTTTTTACTTCATACATTAGTTTAAGCTCGTCATATTCATTTAGTTCTTGATCCACGTTATTCAAATCAGCGCTGTGACAGATTTTTTAATCCAATCGCTCCTTTATTTCTCTTTCATGTTTCTAACCAAACTCGTCTATCCCTTGGCAAAGGAGATAGTAACATTCGGGATTTCCATTTTGAGCATTTCCCAGAAAAGTCACTTACATGTATCTTCGACATAAGAGAGTTTTTCACAGAACATTGGGTAAAATTCACAAATCTTTGCGCTATACTCTTCAGTTAATAGAGAATTATTGAATTTCCATAACCCTAGTCCTCTGGGATTTTCTTTTGTCCGTGTCAACCACAGGTATATAAAATTGTGATCCGGTGCGATAGAGGATTGTCTGTCGACCTTTCTTACAAAATTTCAAATTTTTGGAAATTAGAAAAAAATCTATTAATGATCTCATCTTTAGTGCTTTTGACACGTACAAGAATTTCTTCGCACTTGGGTGACGAATTCTTTGAATATCCATAAGGTCGAAAATGTCCATAGTAATCAACAGGGAGTTACAGTATGTGGCTGGTTTCCACGGGGCTCCGCCACTTTTGTCCTTTTTTGTAAGAGCACAATTCCAGTCACCTCCAACTATTAGTGTTGTAATATCCGCTTTATCCATTAAACAACAGTATAATTCCTGCAGGAACCGAAGTTGATCCACTGAATTGTTTTGGGCATATATATTACAAAGAGATACCTTTAGACCGTTTATTTCTGAGGTAATCAAGACTATTCTTCCAGAGTTGTCCTGAAATAGCAACTCTATTTTTCCTTTGACTTTTGGGTAAATTAAAATACAGACACCTCTGCTATGACAAGAGCCGTGAGAAAACACGATATCACCTCCCCATTCAGCTTTCCATACCACTTCGTCATTTGAATTTGAATAAGTTTCTTGTAAAAAACAGAAGGTTGCCTTTTGATCTCTTAAATACGAAAAAATACTTTTCCTCTCGATTTGATCCCTCAATCCCCGTACATTTAAAGAAATAATACCACACCGAATCAGTAAAAAAGATAAACAAAAACACGACAGAATTAAAGCAAAATAATAATTAAAATAAATGACACTCCCAACACAGAACGTCAACAAATAAATTTCTAAAAAACTTCAATTTATAGCGTTTTATATACCCTCTCAAACCAAAAAGCTCTAAACAAGCTCTCTTTCATCCCCCTCCCTCCCAAAGACAAAAAAGAATTTAAACATAAGACATTTCAGAGCATAATAATAATTGAGATACCTAAATTTCCTGGCAGCAGTTATAAATCACTGAAGCCGTTTTCATAAACAATCCTGTTCGGAGACCCTTCTGGGGAAGTTTTAACGAATTAACCTTACCGTTGATAGTCCAGAAGCTATGAATGGCGCTATCCTGTCGCATTTTGGGTTCTCTGGCCACGAGACCTCATCTATAAGCTGTCAAGCTTTCATTTAATAAAAATATGTGATGACTCAGCGGCTGAAGCGGTATTCAAGTAACTAGGAAATATACCTTTCAAACCTATCTTCTTCAGTTTAGTTCTCTTTTTGTACTTGAAATGTTAGTTTTTTTCACTCTGTTCAGTCATTTATCTCCCAATCAAACCGCTTTACTTGATTATATTTTTAAGTCTTTTCCTCCTTCTTTGTGTTGTGTATATTCTGTCCATTTTCTTTTTTCCTATTTTCTTACTTTTTGTGGTAGTGCACATTCATTTTAAGAGTGTCTGTGGTGCCAATAGGCACACTGCACATGTATAATCCATAGTTACTAAACATGGAACGACCTAGAACCATCTACAACCACTCACAAGCAACCAAATACAGTGCAGCTCAGTTGACAATATGGAATAAACGCTTTCTATCATATCATATATCTTTCTTTCCCCTCGGATTTTAGAGTAGTTTGGTGTAGCTAATATCTCCGAGCATTTACCCTCCTAACCATGATACACCACAGAAGACAGACCACGACACCGGGAACTACATGCCCTACTCTTTGCGACAAGTGTGT
>OX421450.1:23993766-24001266 GCA_949126865.1 Montipora capitata | reverse complement strand
GCACTCACTGCATGTGTCGGGAAATAATCCTTTGACAATTACAAACAAATAATAGCTGTGAGGAGGATTTTCTCGATAATAAAGTACATTTTTCTCTTTCACAAGCCATCAGTCAGAAAACTCTAGTCACCCGCGGAATCATTCGCAACAATAGGGAGTTTTAAGGTTACTGTAGACCTTCAAGGGTGCCTTCCGGGAAAATCTTTCTGTGCGCGCTACTTTAAAGTAACCACAGTAAACCATATATCATTGTAAAGCTAATAAACTGTAGAATCCGAAAATATCAATATATTTTACCATATTTGTTTTGGTAGGCACGCGCAAGCCTGTTAACGCAAAACTGACCGTACTTACGTAACTGAATTACCAGACTTCGCGTTACCGCGGACATCCAAACAGACTGGACTATATCACTCTGGAGAGATGAGCTGACAAAGTGTGTGAGGCTTTTTCGATATTTCGATTGGTTGCTTAGAAAATCCCTTTTGAAGTTCGACAATAGAAAATTTGCTGATTGTTGTTACCCGCGTAGACGTCACTAGAAAACTGTTTCGATTTTCGTAAAAGCCTCACACACTTTAGTGCGCTAATATCTGACGAACATTTTGGTTAAGTTTCGTTAAAATCCGATAAATCTATATACCCTATTAATTCATTTGAATAGAGGTAATTCACGCAAAAATAAACCTCGAGTTATTGACCTCGAAAGAAATTCACAGTTTTCGCACCTTCAGTGGTTGTCAGCGCGGCCATGCCGCGAACCAATGAAACGCAACTTAGAACCCCCTAGCGAATCTCCTGACAAAGAAGGCTCTTGACACTATACGGAAACTTTTTGCAATTCTCTGACATTGTTTACATTTACAGTGGAATATATTACAACTGGAAGCTGGAAAACTTGTTTTAAAAAATCACGTTTTTGTGGATAACTCGTACGCGTATTAAGTTTTTAAAATTTTTTTTTGGAAAATGCAGATAAAGTAGTAGTCTTGAATTTCGCTTGAAAAAAATATTTTGGAAAAAATCGACCCTTGAAGGTCTGCAGTAACCTTAAGAAACCACGACGGCAACGAAAACGTCAACTCAAACGAATAGTTTGATCTGCCCTACGTGTTTCACGATGTTTTCATCTTGTTTATTTTGTAAAATATGGGCGAAGTATGGTATAACCAGATTGGTACGTACGGATTTGAAGCAAAGAGAGAGAAGGAAAGATTCACCGAGGTTTGCCCATGTTATCGTTAAAACCTGAAAACTGGTCATGTTACGTTGTTTTTTTGACGAGTACGGGAGAGAAATGACAAAAATGCGTGCCGAACGTGCAGCACGATCATTTCTTCCTCTTTTAACCAATAATATTGCTGCTTTTTGTCGTTGCCGTAGCCGTCGTCGTTTCTTAAACTCCCTACTACCCGGTTCAATATTGTGACCAAACCCCGTGCCACAACAGTGAGTCCTCTTCAACGCAAAACACAGCGCATAAAGAAACTCGAGAAAACACGTAATAGCAAACTAATACTTTAAGCATTTATTAAAATTGCTCTCAATTAAACCACTACAATTTTAAAATTAATTAAGCCTTCTCATACATACTAGTTCCACTAAATAAACAAGACGATATTATTCTTCAGAAGTCTAGACTGATGCAATATTGTCCAAATTTTCAAGCACAGAATACAGAGTGAATTCTATACCTCTTACTAACCGAGTTCTCGGTCCGTACTGTAAGTTACGGACCGAGTTTTTTTCCCGTTGATTTATGGCCCAAGCGCGAAGCGCGAGGGCCATAAATCAACGGGAAAAAACGAGGATCCGTAACTTACAGTACGGACCGAGAAAACTAGGTTAGTAAGATATTTATTATATCTCTGAGGTTAACCGGCGCGCGGGCAAGGAAACTAGTCAAAGTGAAGCGGAAGGTTCAACTGCCACAAAGAATGCCGTGCCAAAATCTAAAAAACTAAATCTTCTTGGCTGTTAAGTTTGAAATACTTGCTTGCAAGATTCAAACAGTTTTCAGTACAAGTTTATGCAACAGAAATGACATGAAAAACTCGCTAGATGATGTTTTGTCGAAATTTTAAATTTAGCGGGCTGTACAGCGGGCCGTACTGTAGAATACGGCCCGCTAATTTAGCCAATTACAGCGCGCGTACTATCTGAGAGATATAATAAAACTAATTAATCTACATATTTACAAATTCTTTCTTACAAAATTACAATTATTGTTCTCTTTTCAGTTCACCTTGTGTAGTGCAAAGAGTAGTTCGTCGTCTTTCTTTATAATCCACAATGTCCCAAAACCTTCACAACTCTTACCCGTTCCAAAACAAAACGGCTGCTCTTTGAAAAGATTACAGTCACCAAGTTGTACTTTTCGCATTGGCGTTCCGTTCTTTGGTTCTGTCAACTTTTAAGCAGGGCAGCTTGCTTCTCCCGACAAATGACTCGTTGCCGTGAATCTCAGGGTCGCCTGTGCTGAAGATTTGAGTAGTGTCACCTCTACTGTTCTCTTCTTTAAGATTATTTCCACGAAAATAAGTAAAACCATTTTTTAAATTTGGAATTGACTTCAACACTGTCTACCTTCTCATTTCAGTGAAAACTACTACTGGCAACGTGTTAACAATGTCCTCCGCTTTGAGGATTAATAATAATGATTTTGGTGTAATGAAGAAGAAATCCAAAGATTACTACACCCTCATTAAAAGCGCTAAAGCACAGTTCCCAAATAATTCAAAACATCTGAAACAAGTTTTTAATCTAACTGATGATCAAGTGAAAAAGGGTTTTGCCCTGCCTCACACGGTAGGCACACAATTATTCTTTGAAATCGAAGTGAATAGTGACTATTCACCTCGATTTCAAAGAATAATTCTTAAATTTTCATTCTGTAAATCAGAGCCTGAAACATCTCATCTTTTCTTCCAGTGCGTGCACTCGCAGGCTTTTTGGAAAACATTTGAATCCTTTTATTATTTTCTGTCAAAAGATTTCGTACACCTTAGTTTACAAGAAGTTTTGATAGGAATAATAATCTTTGAATGTCCCTTACTCAACTACCTGTTGTTAACTGCTAAAGTTTATACGGTTTTAACTAAATATGAGACGGAAGAGTATATGAGCATTAAAAACGGCACTGCGGAAAAATTCAATAGAAAATGGGCGCTGAAGTCCGGGTTTGTGTTTTAATAAGGCATGTGTAAGCTCCTTTGTAGGTAAAGAGTACATGTAAGTAAGTAATGTGTAATGCTGTGTGCACTTAGTGGTTTCTTGTTTTTTTGGTTTTTTTGTTTTGTTCTTATGTAGTCAGATAGTGTTTGTAACTGTAGGTGATAATTAAAATTAGGTATTTATTTTAAAAAAGAACTGTGCTGTTTCAAAGTTTCCCTCTTACCCGCATAAACACTCACCACACCAACAAACTTTTTTGAGCAACTCCTACAAACCCTCCGATTTCAAAATCCTTTGCAAACGCATGATGTATAGTGATTAAAACAACTATAGTAAGAGTCTTCTAATTAATAGCTACTTCTGCTTACAATTTCTATGACTTTGGAGATACGTTCTAATTTTCAATCATTCCTGATTAGAAGTAATTACTTTGCAGTGTTAGTTATCTAATGAATAACAAGTTACGGACTACAACAAAAAAATTACGTAAATCGCGTCCTACAGTATAAATACTTAAACAAAATAAATCCGCATAGTGGGAAATAACCATTGATTGCAGATGTAATTATGCATTCCATGACAAATACTTAGAAAATATTGGACGAGCAATGGAGTAATCAGAGGGCTTATGCCCTTTGACAGCCTCAGTCGTGTGATAAATCTTGTAGTTTTTTTCATTTTGACCGTCCTCTTTTGCCTTTTACAAACGAAAACAAAGAATTTCAGGTTCGTTCCGATGTCCCTTGCCTAGAGGTATTACAAAAAAAGTGAGAATCCCTGTTTTTTTAAAAGTACCCATTTCGTTATTTGGTAATTCGTTCAACAGAGGATAAATTAAGGACGGTGCCTACTAATTCAAAGGTATTTTTGCGCGGTTTTATGAACATGCGGGAAAAGCAGATCTCAACAAGTGTTATTAAAATCCAAAAAGAAAATTGTGGGTACCCACGCATTTTTCAAAGATAAATAATCAACAATATTAGCAAAAAGCTTAAAAATACCAAGCAATTTATGGCGTTCCTTTCCAAATTAAAGTTTAATTATCTCTGAAAATGCAAGGTTACCCCCAATTTTCTTTTTGGATACCAAGAGCATTTGCTAAGCTGCTTTCTCCGTATAAATTTAACTGTTATTGCGCATACGTCCTGCGCATCTCCAGATACTCGGATTTCCTATAGGTATTGCTTACTAATGCAGGGATATTTTTGCGCGGTTGTCGTGTCTTAACTAGTACAAATACGACTGATATATCAAAATAAAGAAAGTTAATAAAAAACAACATACCACCGACAGTCGTCCGATATACGACCGTCTGTCATCCAATATACCGCCGCTTGCGACAGACAGTCAACCGATATACTGCCGCTTGAGGTGGCGGCCGAGTATCAACCGACATCTCGCCCGAGACACCATCGACGTGTCGACCGAATGACACGACACGTGACCGACATAGCGAGCGAGTCAGTCGACCACGTGTTGGCTAATACTCAGTCGATATATCGGTTGATTTTCGGTCGACAGGTGAATTGCATTTTCTATTAAATCGGAATGGATTGCCTCCAATAATTATATCAGGAAAATCGAAAAAAACAGGGCTTGTAAGACGCTGATTATAAATCTAACAGTATGTACAATTCTTCTAATATTTGACTTATTTACATCCTTTAATTGCATTTTTACAGCCATCAACACTTTCTCTGGCATTGTTGAGTAGTGAGTTGGCAGTTGTTTGTGATAACTGGCTTCAAGCAATACATTTCCTACAACAAGAAGCAAAGGTGATGAAGCAGGTTTTTTGTTCAAAGGTTTATGAACTCAGAAGTTGTCCATATTGTTATTATAGTCATGCAATGCCAATAACATTATAACATCATTTTCTTTATTAAATTTAAGTGATTCCTTGACAGGACATGAAGATTTCCTTTTTGTCATTGTTCTCTGTCTCAAATTTCAAAACATTAAAAAGAAAGTAGGTCCCCAGGCTCATTTTGAGATACTGTTGGCACTTGGTGCTATCAAGGTCATGTTCTGGCATTGGTTCACAGTACTTTTCACAGGAGTAGGAAGTACAGCTTTGTCATGATCTACAATCTTGGACAAAACTCTTGGGAAAAATTCTAGCTTAAGCAGCATTTGACATGCACTCACAAAGTATATTGGTCCCTACCCCCCTCCCCAGTAATAGAGACTTTGTCTGTTTTTCAAGTGAGAAAACATTTCAGAAGAAGTTACTTTGATTTAATAATGTGCAAATTTACGCCTGACACCTTTAGGATTGACAAAGTTTTTTAGCTTATATGGTGACATTTTTAGTTTCTAGTTTTATAGTATTTAACTACTTCTTAATTAGTATTTTAGCATTTCGTATTCTAGTATTTTAGTATTGTTATAGTTTAGTACCTTAATATTTTAGTATTTGAGTAATTTATTAATTTAATATTTTGGTTATTGGTATTTAGTTTAACAGGGCCATAAGGGAGAGTACAGTTTTTTTCTACTGTAATTATGCACCCTAAAATAAAGTGTTCTCTTAGAGTGTTCTCCCCCATACCAATGTTGATAATATGATGCAAAATACTGTGCAAGCCTTTGGCCGTTTTTTAACCAACATTGGAATGGGGGAAGGTAGGAAGGAAGAATTTAATCTTTATCACACAGACAAATTAGAGCGTCACATTTTCCCAACGAGTTTTGTCCAAGATTGTACATTGTTATCAAATATCAAAATAACTGTATTGTTAAAATGGGTATTGACCTAAAGGAACAACACCATTTTGAAGATTTCAGTCTTATTTAGTAGTATAGCCTGACCAATTAATTATTGCCACATGGACCTAATCTAATGGCCTAGCTATCACTAGTCTTTCACAGATTAGTGTAGCACATACAAAGTAAATGTACTGTAGATGGAGAATTAACCATATCAATAATAATAAACAAGAAGATCTTTTAGATCTCTTAACCACGCTTTAAAAATTTATCTGTTTTCTTACCACTATAGTCGCAACGTAGTGCACATTCCAAAGGAGTCCTTGTTGATTCACTGATGACTATAGACACAAAATCACTTGATCAATCTGTAGCACAACGACTGCACACGAAGTTACTGCACCATCAATTATAGCCGAGGTGAAATCTCTGATTGCACCATCAGTCGTAGCCGTTGTAAAATCTCTGATGACATAATGGTCTTAATTAATCTGCAACTTTCTTCGGGATATGTATGGGTATGAACGATACGATAATAACAGTATTCACAACTTACAGCTTTCTTTCTTAAAAGTCACGATTAAATTTATTTGTTTTTTACACGAGTAAAGGGTTAGCAAAGTAGTCACACCAGTCACATAATTCAAGAATTACCTTATCCACGGCTATCTTTAGTACAGTGGTTATTTCCCTACCAATGAAAGTTGCACTGTCGACAGATTCAATTCCATGGATGATGTAATGCCTTTTTATGTATTAAATACTCGCTTCGAATTAAGCGCTTCAATAACATAAAAAGGAAATATATTTTATCTAAATAAAGAGTGGAATATTCATAAAAATTTAATTACATTAACGTTTTAACAGCTTTTGGGGAATAAACATAAGTTGCGTGATTGGAAGTCCCACTGACTATATGGTCGAGTGGAAGTTTGGTTCAGCTCACCGACACAACGAAAAAAAATAAACAACGTGCAGAGCAAGAACCGCGCTCGGCCCATGGCCGCTCGGTTAATAAATTCAGTCACAGCAGTATAACAAGATAACAGACCCCACATTGCTCAGTGGTAGAGTAATCAAAACTAGTTACTAAGTACCAGTAATCAGGTCATTGCTTTAACTCCCGTTAGGAGCATTGGGGTTTTTTCCTATAGGTATTTTGGTGTCACTATCAAGAAAAACCTGTCACTTCATTCATTTACTGAGGTTTTTTTAACTGTTTCCTTTGTTACAATATTATTGTGGGAATGCACCTTTTCAACAATTAATCCATTCCTGATAGTAGAGCAAGACAGTAAAAAATTATCCATGCATGGGCATGACTACAAAATGTTGATTCCCAGTATAACTAATCTTTCCTACATACCATAGATTTCGCTTTAAATTGTTTCAGGGCTGGTGCAAGTGTCCTTCCCATCTCACTGAATTCTTCCTTGTGGATTCAATTCAATATTTTTCATTAAATTTTGTAGATTCCGGATTCTAAGCTATGGCAGTGCTCCAAACTCGTGAGAGAACACTTAAATAGTACTTTACTCACAAAGGACCACTTAAGATTGAGGTCACTGCCAATAACAGATGAACAAGGAATTACTTTTGCAGCATTTAACACCAAAC
>OX421450.1:23976266-23981266 GCA_949126865.1 Montipora capitata | reverse complement strand
TTTCATGGACATAAAATTGATTAGCTTTTTTCCAGAACAGGAAAGAACTTTTTTATATATTATTCTAGAAAGGGCTTACACTTACTAGGGTTGTACCTGCCTGGAAAATTTCGATCCGCTACGCAAAATAGTAATTTTGGTCAGATTACTATTTTGCGAAATGGATCAAAAATTTCCGGGCAGGTACAACCCCAACCATTTACCAATGCTAACATTAAGCCTAAAAACTTTTGTTTAGGCCTAAGCTTAGCTTAAAGAATGTTTAGGATTCTATCTGTATTTCTGTTCCTTTTGTTTCGTTTTACAAATTAGTGTAAGCCCTAATAAAGTTCATCTGATGTATCCAACAATGGACTCCCAAATTAGCTAGCCCCAACATGAACAATTTATGGAAACATTAACATATTTTATAACAATAAAATAGCAGTGATAAATGAACAGACATTGTTATTGTTCTCTTTGGGTAATGTAATCATTGTTAGTAATGAAAAAATGAAACAATTTGTAACTGATACCCAATCTAAACATTGTCACAAAGTGAACACATCCCCTTTGTCACGAAATCATCCCTTCTGAGGTTAAAAAGCTCATTAACATGCTTTGGGACACTTTTTAGAAAAAAAAAAATATAATAATAATAATAATAATAATAATAATAATAATAATAAATAGGGGTCCATGGACCCGGTCCAAAAGGGGGGGTCTATGTTTTGTCTTTTCCCTTCAACAGGTGACACAGCTAATTAGGAATAGTGTGTTTTGGAACAGGTTGTTGGAATGGAAATAACGAGGACCTTATGTCTATTTTTTAGCATGTAGCATGACATCAGATAAACTGGTTTCAAGTGAAAGCAGCCGGTGAGGCAAAGGCTGGTGAAACACTAGTGTAGCAACACAGAAAACATGTGAAAAACTATTCTTGTAATTAAGTCTTAATATGGGTAAGTGAAAACCGGTATCGAGCTGCAAAGGTTCCAGATTAACAGTGTTGTGAATGATGATGATGGCTTCCAGCTCTAGGTAGCTAACATGAAGATCGTTAAACTATCAATTGATTTAAACAAGAAATAGACATCGGTGGTGGATGATGTTCGTACAAAGAACACCTGAGGCAGAAAGAAACTAAGAAATTCGGCCATTCATAACATAACGCTGCTGGAAGTTCTGTACTGGCGATTTCGTCATGCGGTCAACAGGTAAGATTAGAGTAGATATTTCATTCATAACATTCCAGAAGGCTGAATCCAGCATTTTCACATTTTAGGTGCATCTCATTGCGTCATTTGCCCTCTCGTGGAACTTGGGCTTTGAATCAGCAAACGAAATATACCGTCGTTTTCATCTAAGCGTGGACACACGACGGGAAAACATGTTCTTTGAAGTTTGAGTTTGGCAGCCGTTAACATAAGCAAACTTTTGCGTGCGATAGTTTGACTGAACGTATTTGAAGCATACTTTATCAGATTAGAGTCAATCTCTTAGAAAAAATCTTTGATATCCAGTCTTGCTGCTATTCTAGGAAAACTTGCATGGACATCCCTCAAACTTCGAATGATCGCAGACAAAACTTGTCATGTTTGCAACCAGTTAGAGCATGTTTTCCACTTGACGTGTCCACGCTTAGGTGAAAACGACGGTAATGTGTCACACTGAAGCCCCAACATAGAACCCATCATTTGGTTGCTCCACTGTTGGTTATAAATTCGGATTTTCATCAAATTCTGTAGGACGAGAGGCTGTTTCAAGTCTCCCGCTCTCGGACATCTTCTCCTTCGCGACTGTGTTTAATTTATTTGTTATTGTTGCAGTTGGGAGGTCAAATGTATTGCTCAAAGGGGTGTAGTGCATTGCTTTTTAACCAATGAAATCACCGCCTCGTAATTCTATTGTGCATTTGCTGAACAGAAAACTAAAGATTATAACTCGGGTATTCCGAGTAAATATACCCTTATGGAGCTCAAGAATGGAACGTCAATTGGATAAACAAGACAGTCGGTGAAAAATAAATATCTGGAATCTTAAAAGCGACGAGTAATGGACTTCGACAAAAATCTGTCGCCCGTCGAGCCGAAATCAAAGTGAGCTGTATTTCTAATATTTTGCCAAGTGTGCTGTTATGTACAACACTGAAAACAAATGAAAAATTCTCTGGTAACTCAGTATGGGTTCAACAAAGACAGAAACGGAATCGAACACCATAAGTGGATCTGTGATCTATATTGTCTGTGTTTATTTGTACTCAACCCTGCACAATCTTCCGGTAACAATTGGAAATTTCACGAATTCTTGTTAACCTTCAATGGCATCGAAAGTCATTGTAACCCGAATAGCGTTTTAGTGGACCTTTAAACAAAATATACCCTCATGGAGCTCAAGAATGGAACGTCAATTGGATGCACAAGACAGGCGGTGAAAAATAAATATCTGGAATTTTTAAAGCGACGAGTAATGGTCTTCGACAACATTTTTCACCGTTGGATTTCAAGTGAGCTTTGTTTCTAATATTTTACTAACTTGGTATTAGATACAACACTGAAATCAAATAGCAATTCTTTTATGGATTTCACAAACATTGAAGGAATCGAACGCCTTGAATGCATCACAGTGCTTACTGAATTCACATCTAAGTTGTCTGGCAACTTACATTTATTTTGTACTCAACTCTGCAAAGGTAAAAAAAAATGGAAATGTGACAGTGAAAAATTATTTGAATGAAAGCTTGTTGTCTGTTATGTGCTTTATTATTTACGGTCAAGGCTCTTTCGAAAAGGGTTTGATGTGAACTGTCAGAAATTTATTTAACGGCATATGCTTTGACACCGATTGTGTCTGGTTTGCACGCGTGCAATTGAAATATGAAGGGTTTTTTTGCCTCTAATAGCAAGATCTGTTTCATCGTATCAACGTGTCAGCCAAAGGGCCTCTGCTGGCAGGACTTCTGGGTGACCCCTTAAATGGTCTTAATGACCCCCGACTTGAAACAATTGACTGGAACGCTGCAGTTCAATAACACCCAACTCAGTCCCTTCTGTTTTTGAGTAACACGTACTACAGACAACCCAGTGTACGCTCATGGAGCGTCTAGTTTATGAATAAGACGCAAAACTCGTCGCATGATATGTAAATAATTATTTTTCCTGATTTATAAATAATTTTGATCACAAAATGAATTATATATAAATAATGACTTACACAACTGATTTGTCTGTTGATTTGTGCTGAAAGCATCGGCCACCACAGGAACGACCGTGTTTCCTTGAGAGCGAGAGCTATTTTCGTTCGGTGAAACCTGCAACAGCGGGGAATCGAATGATAAAAGAGCAACAATTCGACGACGATCAGAGGTCAGACATTAAAATATAAAAATAGCTATTAATAAGTATGTCAGAGACCCCATACTCAGCGAGGTAAAATTTCATTATTTATAAATAATGGATTTTCACTCCAGGTAAACTTCATTATTTATAAATAATGGATTTACACACGAGGTGGAGTTTATTGTTTATAAATAATAAATTTACAACTGGTTTGTATAACTTTATGATATGTAAATAAATATTTTAGACACAGACTGATTTATAAATAATTGAAGTTGTGTAATTCATTATTTTAGTATTATTCATTTTGCGATTAAATTATTTATAAATCAGGATGTGCCTAAAACAATTATTTACATATCATCCGACAAGTTTTGCATCTTATTTATAAATAAATTTTCTGGTAGTTTTAATTATTTCTAAATAAGGAAAAAATGCCCCATAGCCAAGAATTATTTGAAAGAAAGCTTGTCTATTTTGTGCTTCATTAATCGAGGAAAAGTTCAGGCTCTCAGCAACTTGGTTGCCAGTGGGAAAAAAACTAGCTAGAATCTTTAACATAATAATATAGATCTAGCCAAGCCTAAAAAAGGAGCTCCCAGGTTATTACTCGGGATAAAATGGGTTTGAAAACCGGAAGAACAGAAAAATGCACAATAGAATTAGGACGTGGGGATTTCATTGGTTAAAAGTTATGTTCGATAACCACTAGGGAAAGGTTGTAATTGAAAATGTAAATATAAATATAAATATTGCAAAACAAACTTGTGAACACACGAACCAAATATTGCGCGCAAAGGGTAAACATGACGAACACAGAAGTGAATGAAAGGATCCTAAATAAGAGATTTTTACACCTCAGGGATATTGGGATAAACTGAATGAAACGTTAAATTGTTGCAAAATCCATGTTATCTCTATCCTTGTTATACGTGTCAAAATAAATTGAGTTATTGGGTAATTATTCGGAATACCTGAAAGGTATCGGTTGACTTTGTTCGGTGCAGCAAAATGGACAATAGAATTTCCTTGGCTAAAACCAATTCACTTGATCCCTTGGAGCAATAAATTTACCTCCCTCTATAGCGAAACTAAGTTTTCCAACAACAAAAAATAACAGCCGAGGTGTCGAGTGTCGTTCGAGGGGATTTTCAGCACGCGCCAGGCTTCAAACAGTCTCAATTCGTACAGAGTTCTATGAAAATCCGGATTTATAACATGCGGTGGGGAAACCAACGCGATGGGAGCTGTGTTCAGGTTTCAGTGTGAAATTTTTAATGACTAAATATTAAAAATTCTGGATTCAGTCTTCTGGAAATGTTATGAAAAAGATACTTAATCAAAATCTTGCATGTTGACAACATGATGGAATCGTCAGTACAGAACTCCCGTTAGCGGTACGTTGGAAATGCCTGACATTTCTATTTCTTTCAGCTGCTCTTTGTACGATTATCATCCGCGGGTGTCAATTCTTTCATTGTTTCACGTCTTCATGTTTGTGTTTATTAGCTACCTATAGAGAGAGATCATCGCATTATTCACAGCACTGTTAATGTCGAAACTATGCAGCTGCTTCAGTGCTAGTGTAGCTGGTAAGAGGAGGGTTAAATTTTACTTAGCCAGATTAATTACAAGAATGGTTTTCACAAGTTTTCTCTCTCGCTACGCTAGATTTTCACTCTC